>OZ010747.1:63990162-64450162 GCA_963932245.1 Tachinus rufipes
GGCATTAGACGATGCCAGAATAGACTCCCAATATTCGATCTTGATAAGGAACATATATAAAAGCCCACCTTAAAAATCTGCATAAACGATTATCTTAAGACAAAGAAAATAACACTCGAGAAAGGCGTAAGACAAAGAGACGTCATATCAGCCAAACTATTAACACTAACTTTAGAAAATGTCTTTAAGAAGCTCAAATGAGAAGACAAAGTCTTAAACATAGATGGCCTACACTTAAGTCATCTAAGATGGACAACTTAAAACTATGATAAACAAATTAAACAAAGAATCTAAAAAAGTAAGCCTTCATGTGAACCTAGACAAAACTAACATACTGAGCAATAGCCAAGAAAACAAAACCTTAGAAAACACAAATCAATACCTATGTATATCTAGGCCACAATATCAAAGCAGGAAAAGAGAACCAGACTGTAAAGCTTAAACAAAGAATACAGCTAGCATGGACAACATTTGGAAATTATTCTGCCAGTGGCCATATACGGCCTAGAAACTATAGCACTGACTAAGACCATAGCGGAGAACCATGCTGGGGATTACACTAAAAGATAAGGTGCAAAACGACAAAATCTAAAGTAGAACGAGAGTAACGGATATCATAAGAAGAATCGCAAGTCTTAGATGGCAATAGACGGGTCACATTGCAAGAACGGTGGATGATAGGTAGACACAGAGGGTAGCAACCAGGAGACCAAAGAAAAGCAAAACAGTAAAAAGAGACAACAAAAGCGTTAGAGAGACGATATCACCTGTATTGCCAGAAGGAACTGGATAAAGACTGCCAAAGATAAAACAACATGGAAAGACTCAGAAGAAGCATATATTCAACATTGGATAATAAATAGCTAAAAAAAAAGAAGTTTAACACTTTCACCTGATTTGATCAATATAATTGAAAAAAACTTTACATTTCTGAAACGTCAACTATACAGTTAATATTTTTGTAGACAAGAATGTTGCGGTTGATTGAGTTGTAGTTTCCAAAGTAATTCTGAAGTTTTGAAGTTAATTTTTTTTATAAATTTCTGAGAATATATACAGACGTGCAATTAGTAGGTAGTTATTTTTATCTTTTTTGTTACTCTTTTAGTATTGGCAAAATCTTAATAGTATATAGTGTATCAAAGGCCAAACATTGGCTTTAGCAGCTCGCAGCTTTTAGCAGCACAAAAGAGCAAAGCAAAGAAAGTTATTTAAGCACTATCAATAAGATTATTTGGTAAAATAACAAGCTTGACAGAGCAAATAAGTTATAATTGGGCCTAATACAAAACCAGCTTTACAGTATACAACGACGCTAAAATAAGCAACAAAAGACTTCTGGAAAAAGTATTGTGAGGGCGTTCAAAACAAACTCACAAGAAAACAACAAACAAAGCATACGTTAAATTTTTGCTGACAAAAGAAAACTGTTACACAATATTATTAGTTCAAGAAAAGCTATACGCTGGAAAACTTCTAATCAAGAGAACTATATAATGTCTAAAAAGAATAACAAATGAGACTGGTCAGAGGCAAACGCTATAGTAAACAATTCTGGACAAAAAACTGCTTCCACTATGACCTTCTTGCTTACCCAAGTGTTGGTCAACAAACAGTTTAATGATTTTAATGTATTTTCCATTTCTAACGTCAGTTGACACTTAGATGTGAATTAATTGTTTAATAATAAATCTCTTAATAACTAAAACTGAGTAAATGAGAATACAACAAGTTTAAATTATATTATAGACATGTTGTATTTTAGTAATTTTTTATTTCATAAATTTATGTTATGTTACATATTCACTTAATTTTTTGTTGTAATGCACATTCTGCTATTGTTATTCTTTTAAGATTGTGATATTTAATGTCTACTTTTTTTGTTTTATTCTTTATTTCTTTAATATATCATCTAAAAAAATAATAAGCAGTAATGAGCTTAACGCTCCTCTTTGTCTCAATCCTTGTGTACTCGTAAATTTTTCTAATGTTTTTTTTTTGTTCTTATGTAATTAATTGTGGTTTTGTATTGACTTTTTATTGTTCCAAGAAATTGTTTGTTTATTTGTTATTCTTTGAGTATTTTCCATAACTGTTTTTGAAGTACTCAGTCAAATGCTTTTTCTAAGTTTACAAACGTTATGTAAAGTATGTTGTTTTGTCTTATTGTTCTTATGTTGAGTTTTAGTTATAAACATTTTAAGGTTTTTCCAGTGTTAGTTTTACTAAATGTCTAAGTTTATTTTTTATTATGGATTTGTATACTTTAGCTGTTGCGCATAGCAAAGATATTCCACTGTAGTTGTTACAGTTTCTGCTGTTTTTTTTTTCTAACTGCCTAACTCCAGTCTGTTAAAATATGTTCCTGATTTTTATATTTTATTTAGCATCTACAATAGTATTTTTCTTCTGGTTTCTACATAAATTTTTTTTGCTCCGGTTTTATGATGTTGTGTCTTGTCACTTTTTTATTCGTTAGTTTTCTTTGTTGTTTTTGTGTACTTTGATGTTTTTTTAGTGACTCCATAAATTCTTTCCATCTATTTATTATTTTTTTGTTTTCTTTTAGTATTTTTTCTTGTTTTGAAGTTGTATTTAGCTGTGGTTTCTTTGCAATTCTTTAGTGTTCTATAAAATAACTTCTTGTTACCCTTAAAGTTTTCTTCTACTGTATTCTCAAACCCTTTTCAAATTCTTTCTTTGGTTATTTTTATGATTTTTTTTAACTTTTTTCCTTTGTGTTCTGTATTGTTTGATTTCTTCTTTTTCCTTGTATTAATAAAAAAAATTCACTTCTGTTTCTTCTTTTTTACTTTTTTTAACTTCTTTATTCTACCGGTGGGTTTGTTTGCTGTTTTGTGTGCTTATTGTTATTCCACATTAGTTGCTTCCAGTAAAATGTGTTTAAAATTGTTTTACATTTCTTTTATATTGTCTACGGGTTTTGGTATACTGTTTTATTATACTGACCTAGTATTTCTCTCTCGCATGTGTTTCCTTCAGTCTGTCTATTCTGTATCTGGAAATTTTAATCTTTTTTTTTTATGTTTTTTAAGTCGTTTGTTTTATCTGTTCTTTTCCTTTTGTCTTTGCTATTGTCAAAAAGTAATCGCTTCATTTTTACATTATTTTACTCTTACATTGTTTACATATTTTATTTGGTGTATTGGTTAGTATATTTGTGTATTTCTCTACGATCAAACATTGTGTTGAGTATTTTTAATCTATTGTTATACAAAATTCTATCAGCCTTTTTCCGTTATTATTCTTAGTCGGTGTTCTATGTGTGTCTATTCTTTTTTTTATCTTTGTTTATGTTTCCCATTCTTGCATTATATAAGTTTTTTGTAAGTTTTCATATTGTACTTAAAATATTTTCCTGAATTTGTCTTTTGTTGCTTTAATTTTGTATTTACTTGGGCAGTATATTATTATTAAACTTGATGTTTTTGTTTTGTCTTCTAATTTTTGGATTGTTTTTTCTATTTTAATTTTTATTATTTATTCTGAATCACATACACAAGTATGTGACTATTACTTAACTGTACTATTTTTTGTCTCTTCATTTTTGTTTTGTTATATGTCCAATTTTGCTTTTTCAAATTCTTCTACTTATTCTGTCTTCTTATCTTTTATACAGGATGTTAGACAAAAAAACGTACGGCTGAATAACTTTGTTGTTTTTTAACCGATAAAAACTACATTAAATGGTTTGTTGAGTATTATAAAGGCAGGTACACACATGTATGATTTTATTTTTAGTATAGTTGCTATGACAACCAACTTTATTTTTTAAATGACAACATATTTTTTTATTTATTTTTTAAAACCCTTATGTTATTCTTAATACAATCATGTAAAATAATAATATACTTTTAAAACAACATTTTTTGATAAATTAAAAAAACGTAATACTTGTTTTTTATTTAAAATGTTCGTAATTGAATAATTGGCGTTGAAAATAACTAATGTTTATTTTTTTGAGTATTTCTATGTTGTTGTGTATAATATAGTAACATAAAAAATTACATTTTTTAAACTAAAAAAAAATATTTTTTAATTTTTTTTTTTTTTTAATTTTATATACGTCAATTTTTATGTTACTATATTATGCATAATAACGTACAATTACCGCAAAAAAATAACATTATTTATTTTCAATGCCAACTATTCAATTACGATCATTTTAAATAAGAAAACAAATATTATGTTTTTTAAATTTATTAGAAAATGTTGTTGTAAAAATATATTATTATTTTACATGGTTGTATTAAGAATATTATAAAGATTCAAAAAAAATAATAAAAAATGTATGTTGCCATTTAAAAAATTTAAGGTGGTTACTATAGCAACTATATTAAAAATAAAAACATACATGTGTGTACCTGCCTTTATAATACAAAACAAACCATTTGAAGTAATTTTAAAATCATATAAATCGGTTAAAAAATAACGGAGTTATTCAGCCGTACGTTTTTTGTCTAACACCCTGTATTTCTTATACTCTATGTGCCCATTTAGATGATTCTCTTCTTATAATTAATCGTTTTTGTTTTTTGTTTTGTTTTTTTTTGTTTTTTATTCTTGTGGTTTCCTTTTCTTTGTCATTCTAGTTGTAGATTTTCTCATTGACAATTATTTTTTAATATCTTATTTTAACTTTTCTTGTATGCCTTCTCCTCTCTTGCAATACTTCAAATTTTTTTTTCTTTCTACGTTTTTCTATGTGAGATCATTTTATCATAGTCTTTTGTTTCTGTTCCCAGTTAGACAATTCAACTTTAATGATTTTGTTATCTGAATTTTTATTTAGTAGTATTATTTTCTTAATGTCTACTGTGACGTCTTTTCACTATGAAACGTGAGGCGTCACATGTGCGGGGGTATCTGCAGATCGACAGGGTCCCCTCGCTTAATTGGCCGGAGACTGAAGGTGCTCGGGCGCCACCACACCGGAGTGTGGACACAAATAAAATAATAATCGGGTACTCAAATGAAACATTTATTTTTGTAGAAAAAAACAAAGAAAGCAAGATAATATATAATAAAGAAAATAATTATTAGGCATGGATAGATGGATGGATCGGGGGACGTTGGTAAGAATAAGAGACTGGGTCGGGAATCTGGAGGTGGCTTGCCTTCCGGCTACCGCACACGCTGGGTTTTAAGGAGAAAGGAGAGAAAAAAAAGGAATTTCAACTGGGTTTGGGGAGATTGTCGGCTCGACTTACGGTTATGGTACTCTTCGGTTTTCGGACTCGGATTTCGGTTTTCACTATGGTTAATTCGGCTCGGACTCAATTACTGGACTGGACTCAACTTGGACTGAACTCAACTTGGACTGGACTCAACTTGGACTGGACTCAACTGATCCCGGACTGGACTCCACTGAATTGATGAGGACTGGACGGCGGTATTTAAAGGGAAAGAAAAAAGAGGGGATAAACTTTGCAAAATCTGGTGGAAAGGGAAAGAGCGGGAACAGGGATACCAACATCTATGGGGAGTGCATAGGGGGTGGCCTATACACCCCAAACTAATTAACTAAAACTAAATTAAACAAAATAACCCCTGACAATACATAAACAATTTCACAAAAACTTAAAATCCCATTCCCCTTAATTACAAAGATATTTACAAAATAAACAAACGTCCGCCGGGTTCGGACGGTTGCGTATAGTAATTAGTGATCTACCCATTAATGGCAAATCACTAATTACTGCACACAGAAGCTCCTGGATACTTCTTACTTCCGGCGGAGGTTTGTCTCACCCATGGCGAACCCCATATGGGACGCCTAGGGGCCTTATTGATTACATCAGATTGCACGTGGTTTGATAGGTTAGACACGCGGAGTGCATCCTCAAACAACGGGGTGGCAAGCCGACAAACACGCAGGTTTGTTGCGCCATCAATTAAACATCATGTCGCGGACATAAAAAGTGTCGGTAGCCGGCTAATTACGATGTTTAATTAATGGCAGCAAAGTAGGCCACCCTAAATACAGCTAGTTGCAACCAAGGTTGCCTAGTATATGTGGTATACTTCACGCGGCTTGTTATGAGTGCGTTCGGAAAGAATGTCTATGAATAACGCTGCATAACAAGCGCGCGTTCGTGATACTATCCGACATAAACAGACGAACGGTTTGGGCATTATTTTAATAAATGATCACGGGGTTCGTTACACTACTTTAAATTGTAATTTTCCTTCCATCTACGGTTTAATTTTTCCTCCTGTATTCAGTGCTACCTTTAAGGACAGAATTGTCAGGAATGGTTCCGTGATAAACCACCGGGAGTGCTTCACTCGCACTAATTTTTGCGGCATAATTTTTTTTATATAAATATCATTAATATAAACTAAGTTTAAAATAAATTGAACAATTTTTACCACTAAACTTTTTTATTTATTAATATATTTTTACCAAAATAGCTTATTCAAATGTTGTTATTATACTCATAATAATGCCGAAAACAAAAATGAATTATCTTAATTAACTTCCGAGAAAAGCTGCACGATAATTTTATGGGACAATTTTTCCACCTTAATATTTTTATTACATTGTTGTTTTTTTTTTGTTTTTTCTTCTCTTCTTGCTTTTTTCAATATTTTTTACTCTATCTGTTATGATTTTCAGTTTTTTTCTAGGTTTTTTCTTTCTTTTTTTTTCCACTTTTATTTTACTGATCTTATTTCTTGTTTTATTTTTTCCATATTTTTATCCATCTTAAGCATCATTAGTTGAACCGTTTATTTTATTTTATTTATCATTTTTATGTCAGTAATAGCTTTGTTTGTTTGATTTATTTTTGTTTGTTTATTTTTCAAGTCTTCTTTTTTCTTCCTTTGTTCGGGTGATCTTATTGTTTTTTTTTTGCTTTTGTTAAACAAATTTAAATGATCAATGTAACCGTTAGAATGTAATTTTTTTGATTTAACAAAAATTTGTAGTATAGATGTTTCATATCCATTTTTCTCAAAATTTCTTTAAATAAACTAATTGTTTTAATTATATATATATATATATATATATATATATATATATAAGTATATATATATATATATATATATATATATATATATATATATATATATACGGACATTCGCCTGTTTACGGGCGATACATTTTCTACCTTTTAGAGGCGATCAAAATTTTTAGTTAAATAACAGCATCACGCTATTCAGCGATACTTATTATAACATGAAGCAGTCATATATTTTTGATCCAACCATTACATTCACAGATATTTACAAAATAAATTTAAAAATTGAAGACGAGGTTTATTTTTTGGCCGAGAGAGTTTCATTTGCTGCCGATTATTTGTGGTTTGTGTCTTAATAACTGTGACCATGCTAAAATGCAGTAGGAAAAGGTTCAACTAAATGCCACCAGAATTAAGATAAATTGCAGTATTGTATAGCTATTATAAAATGTGTGTAAAAGACCACTAGGCGCCTTGAAGTGAGCGTTTATGTGCGCTTGGAGCGTGCGGTTGCCTCAAAAGTTTTAACGCCTGCATCAGGTTAAAAGTATGCGCAAAAACGCCTCCATAAGGGATTTAACATTTGTTTATTCTATAAAACAATAAACATTTTATCTAGTTTATGTTAACTGTTATCATGTTATCATGTTATCATGTTATCATGTTATCATGTTATTAAAATGTCTTGTTATTGTGTTATCAAGTAATCATGTTATTATGGTATTATGTAATCATGTTATCATGTTATTATGTTGTCATGATATCATGTTATCATGTTATGATTTTATCATGTTATTATGTTATCATGCTATCTTGTTATCTTGTTATCATGTTATCATGTTATCATGTTATCAAAATATCATGTTATTATGTTAAGATGTTATCATGTTGTTATGTTATCATGTTATCATGTTATTATATTATCTTGTTATTGTGTTATCAAGTAATCACGTTATTATGTTATCATGTTATCATGTTATTTTGTTATTATGATATCATGTTATCATGTTATCATGTTATCATGTTATCATGTTATCATGTTATCATGTTATCATGTTATCATGTTATCATGTTATCATGTTATCATGTTATCATGTTATCATGTTATCATGTTATCATGTTATCATGTTATCATGTTATCATGTTATCATGTTAATAAAATGTCTTGTTATTGTGATATCAAGTAATCATGTTATTATGTAATCATGTTATCATGTTATCATGTTATTATGTTATCATGTTATCATGATATCAAGTTATCATATTATCATTTTATCATGTTATCATGTTATCTTGTTATCATGTTATCATGTTATCAAAATAGCATGTTATCATGTTAAGATGTTATCATGTTATCATGTGGTCATGTTGTTATGTTATCATGTTATCATGTCATTATATTATCTTGTTTTTGTGTTATCAAGTAATCACGTTATTATGTTATCATGTTATCATGTTATTTTGTTATTATGTTATCATGTTATCATGTTATCATGTTATCATGTTATCATGTTATCATGTTATCATGTTATCATGTTACCATGTTATTAAGTTATTATGTTATGATGTTATCATGTTATTATAATATCATGTTATCATGTTATCATGTTATCATGTTATCATGTTATCATGTTATCATGTTATCATGTTATCATGTTATCATGTTATCATGTTATCATGTTATCATGTTATTATGTTATCATGTTATCATGATATCATGTTATCATGATATCATGTTATTATGATATCAAGTTATCATGTTATCATGTTATCATGTTATCATGTTATCATGTTATCATGTTATCATGTTATCATGTTATCATGTTATCATGTTATCAAGTTATCATGTTATCATGTTATAATGTTATCATGTTATCATAATATCATGTTATCATGTTATCATTTTATCTTGTTATCATGTTATCCTGTTATCATGTTATTATGTTATCATGTTATCATGTTATCATGATATCAAATTATCAGTTATCATGTTATCATTTTATCATGTTATCATGTTATCTTGTTATCATGTTATCATGTTATCAAAATATCATGTTATCATGTTAAGATGTAATCATGTTATCATGTGGTCATGTTGTTATGTTATCATGTTATCATGTTATTATATTATCTTGTTATTGTGTTATCAAGTAATCACGTTATTATGTTATCATGTTATTTTGTTATTATGTTATCATGTTATCATGTTATCATGTTATCATGTTATCATGTTATCATGTTATCATGTTATCATGTTATTATGTTATCATGTTATCATGTTATCATGTTATCATGTTATCATGTTATCATGTTATCATGTTATCATGTTATCATGTTATCATGTTATCATGTTATCATGTTATCATGTTATCATGTTATCATGTTATCATGTTATCATGTTATCATGTTATCATGTTATCATGTTATCATGTTATCATGTTATCATGTTATCATGTTATCAAGTTATCAAGTTATGATGTTATCATGTTATCATAATATCATGTTATCATGTTATCATGTTATCATGTTATCATGTTATCATGTTATCATGTTATCATGTTATCTTGTTATCATGTTATCATGTTAACATGTTATCACGTTATCATGTTATCATGTTATGATGGTATTATGTTTTCATGTTATCATGTGGTCATGTTGTTATGTTATCATGTTATCATGTTATCATGTTATCATGTTATCATGTTATCATGTTTTCATGTTATCATGTTATCATGTTATCATGTTATCATGTTATCATATTATCATGTTATCATGTTATCATGTTATCATATTATCATGTTAACACAATATCATGTTATCACAATATCATGTTATCATGTTGTGATGTTGTCATGTTATCATGTTATCATGTTATCATGTTATCATGTTATTATGTTATCATGTTATCATGTTATCATGTTATCATGATATCATGTTATCATGTTATCATGTTATCATGTTATCATGTGGTCATGTTGTTATGTTATCAAGTTATCATGTTATCATGTTATCATGTTATCATGTTATCATGCCATCATGTTATTATGTTATCATGTTTTCATGTTATCATGTTATCATGTTATCATGTTATCATAATATCATAATATCATGTTATCATGTTATTATGTGGTCATGTTGTTATGTTATCATGTTATCATGTTATCATGTTATCATGTTATCATGTTATTATGTTATCATGTTTTCATGTTATCATGTTATCATGTTATCATGTTATCATGTTATCATGTTATCATGTTATCATGTTATCATGTTATCATGTTATCATGTTATCATGTTATCATGTTATCATGTTATCATGTTATCATGTTATCATGTTATCATGTTATCATGTTATCATGTTATCATGTTATCATGTTATCATGTTATCATGTTATCATGTTATCATGTTATCATGTTATCATGTTATCATGTTATCATGTTAATAAAATGTCTTGTTATAGTAATATCAAGTAATCATGTTATTACGTAATCATGTTATCATGTTATCATGTTATCATGTTATCATGTTATTATGTTATCATGTTATCATGATAATAAGTTATCATGTTATCATTTTATCATGTTATCATGTTATCATGTTATCATGTTAATAAAATGTCTTGTTATAGTAATATCAAGTAATCATGTTATTACGTAATCATGTTATCATGTTATCATGTTATCATGTTATCATGTTATCATGTTATCATGTTATCAAAATATTATGTTATCATGTTGAGATGTTATCATGTTATCATGTTATCATGTGGTCATGTTGTTATGTTATCATGTTAACATGTTATTATATTATCTTGTTATTGTGTTATCAAGTAATCACGTTATTATGTTATCATGTTATCATGTTATCATGTTATCATGTTATCATGTTATCATGTTATCATGTTATCATGTTATCATGTTATCATGTTATCATGTTATCATGTTATCATGTTATCATGTTATCATGTTATCATGTTATCATGTTATCATGTTATCATGTTATCATGTTATCATGTTTTCATGTTTTCATGTTATCATGTTATCATGTTATCATGTTATCATGTTATCATGTTATCATGTTATCATGTTATCATGTTATCATGTTATCATGTTATCATGTTATCATGTTATCATGTTATCATGTTATCATGTTATCATGTTATCATGTTATCATGTTATCATGTTATCATGTTATCGTTATTATGTTATCATGTTATCATGTTATCATGTTATCATGTTATCATGTTATCATGTTATCATGTTATCATGTTATCATGTTATCATGTTATCATGTTATCATGTTATCATGTTATCATGTTATTATGTTATAATGTTATCATGTTATCATGTTATCATGTTATCATGTTATCATGTTATCATGTTTTCATGTTATCATGTAAACATATTATCATGTTATCATGTTTTCATGTTATTATGTTATCATGTTATCATGTTATCATGTTATCATGTTATCATGTTATCATGTTATCATGTTATCATGTTATCATGTTATCATGTTATCATGTTATCATGTTATCATGTTATCATGATATCATGATATCATGTTATCATGTTATCATGTTATCATGTTATCATGTTATCATGTTATCATGTTATCATGTTATCATGTTATCATGTTATCATGTTATCATGTTATCATGTTATCATGTTATCATGTTATCATGTTATCATGTTATCATGTTATCATGTTATCATGTTATCATGTTATCATATTATTATGTTATCATGTTATCATGTTATCATGTTATCATATTATCATGTTATCACAATATCATGTTATCACAATATCATGTTATCATGTTGTGATGTTGTCATGTTATTATGTTATCATGTTATCATGTTATCATGTTATTATGTTATCATGTTATCATGTTATCATGTTATCATGTTATCATGTTATCATGATATCATGTTATCATGTTATTATGTTATCAATATAACATGTTATCATGTTATCATGTTGTCATGTAATCATGTTATCATGTTATCATGTTATCATGTTATCATGTTATCATGTTATCATGTTATCATGTTATCATGTTATCATGTTATCATGTTATCATGTTATCATGTTATCATGTTATCATGTTATCATGTTATCATGTTATCATGTTATCATGTTATCATGTTATCATGTTATCATGTTATCATGTTATCATGTTATCATGTTATCATGTTATCATGTTATCATGTTATCATGTTATCATGTTATCATGTTATCATGTTATCATGTTATCATGTTATCATGTTATCATGTTATCATGTTATCATGTTATCATGTTATCATGTTATCATGTTATCATGTTATCATGTTATCATGTTATCATGTTATCATGTTATCATGTGGTCATGTTGTTATGTTATCAAGTTATCATGTTATCATGTTATCATGTTATCATGTTATCATGCCATCATGTTATTATGTTATCATGTTTTCATGTTATCATGTTATCATGTTATCATGTTATCATGTTATCATGTTATCATAATATCATGATATCATGTTATTATGTGGTCATGTTGTTATGTTATCATGTTATTATGTTATCATGTTATCATGTTATCATGTTATTATGTTATTATGTTTTCATGTTATCATGTTATCATGTTATCATGTTATCATGTTATCATGTTATCATGTTATCATGTTATCATGTTATCATGTTATCATGTTATCATGTTATCATGTTATCATGTTATCATGTTATCATGTTAATAAAATGTCTTGTTATAGTAATATCAAGTAATCATGTTATTACGTAATCATGTTATCATGTTATCATGTTATTATGTTACCATGTTATCATGATATTAAGTTATCATGTTATCATTTTATCATGTTATCATGTTATCATGTTATCATGTTAATAAAATGTCTTGTTATAGTAATATCAAGTAATCATGTTATCATGTTATCATGTTATCATGTTATCATGTTATCATGTTATCATGTTATCATGTTATCATGTTATCAAGTTATCATGTTATCATGTTAATAAAATGTCTTGTTATAGTAATATCAAGTAATCATGTTATTACGTAATCATGTTATTATGTTACCATGTTATCATGATATTAAGTTATCATGTTATCATTTTATCATGTTATCATGTTATCATGTTATCATGTTATCCTGTTATCATGTTAATAAAATGTCTTGTTATAGTAATATCAAGTAATCATGTTATCATGTTATCATGTTATCATGTTATCATGTTATCATGTTATCATGTTATCATGTTATCATGTTATCATGTTATCATGTTATCATGTTATCATGTTATCATGTTATTATGTTATCATGTTATCATGTTATCAAGTTATCATGTTATCATGTTATTATGTTATCATGTTATCATGTTATCATGTTATCATGTTATCATGTTATCATGTTATCATGTTATCATGTTATCATGTTATCATGATATCATGATATCATGTTATCATGTTATCATGTTATCATGTTATCATGTTATCATGTTATCATGTTATCATGTTATCATGTTATCATGTTATCATGTTATCATGTTATCATGTTATCATGTTATCATGTTATCATGTTATCATGTTATCATGTTATCATGTTATCATGTTATCATGTTATCATGTTATCATGTTATCATGTTATCATGTTATCATGTTATCATGTTATCATGTTATTATGTTATCATGTTATGATGTTACAATGTTATCAAGATATCATGTTATCATAGTGTCATGTTATCATGTTATTATGTTGTCATGTTATCATGTTGTCATGGTATTATGTTATCATATTATCATGTTATTATGTTTCCATGTTTTCATGTTTTCATGTTATCATGTTATCATGTTATCATGTTATTATGTTATAATGTTATCATGTTATCATGTTATCATGTTATCATGTTATCATGTTATCATGTTATCATGTTATCATGTTATCATGTTTTCATGTTATCATGTAAACATATTATCATGTTATCATGTTACTATGTTATCATGTTATCATGTTATTATGTTATGATGTTACCATGTCATCATGTTATCACGTTATCATGATATCATGTTATCATGTTATTATGTTATCATGTTATCATGTTATCATTTAATCATGTTATCATGTTATCATGTTATCATGTTATCATGATATCATGTTATTATATTATCATGTTATCATGTTATCATATTATTATATTATCATGTTATCATGTTATTATATTATCATGTTATGATGTTACAATGTTATCAAGATATCATGTTATCATAGTGTCATGTTATCATGTTATCATGTTATTATAATACCTTGTTTTCAAGCTATCATGTTATCATGTTATCATGTTATTATGTTATCTTGTTATCATAATATCATGTTATTACGTTTTCATGTTTTCATGTTTTAATGTTTCTATGTTATCATGTTATCATGTTATCATGTTATCATGTTATTATGTTATCATGTTTTCATGTTATCATTTTATCATGTTATCATGTTATCATGTTATCTTGATATCATGTTATTATGTTATCATGTTATCATATTATTATGTTATCATGTTATCATGTTTTCATGCTATTATGTTATTATGTTACCATGTTATCATGTTATCATGTTATCATGTTATCATGTTATCTCGTTATCATGTTATCATGTTATCATGTTATCATGTTATCATGTTATCATGTTATTATGTTATCATGTTATCATGTTATGATGTTACAATGTTATCAAGATATCATGTTATTATTTTGTCATGTTATCATGTTACCATGTTATCATGTAATCATGTTATGATGTTACCATGTTATCATGTTATCACGTTATCATGTTATCATGTTATCATGTTTTCATGTTATCATTTTATCATGTTATCATGTTATCTTGATATCATGTTATTATGTTATCATGTTATCATGTTATCATATTATTATGTTATCATGTTATCATGTTATCATGTAATCATGTTATCATTTTATCATGTTATCGTGTTATCATGTTATTTTGTTATTATGTTATCATGTTATCATTATATCAAGTCATCGTGTCATTATGTTTACATGTAATCAAGTTATAGTGTTATCATGTTATTGTGTTATTAACTTACTAAATTATTATTTAATTATGTTATCAAATTATTATGTATTATTTCTATTTTTAGGTTATCATGTTATCAAGTTATCATGTTATCATGTTATCATGTTATCATGTTATCATGTTATCATGTTATCATGTTATCATGTTATCATGTTATCATGTTATTATGTTATCATGTTATCATGTTATCATGTTATCATGTTATCATGTTACACATGTTACACATGTTATCATGTTATCATGTTATCATGTTGTCATGTTATCATGTTATCATGTTATCATGTTATCATGTTATCATGTTATCATGTTATCATGTTATCATGTTATCATGTTATCATGTTATTATGTTATCATGTTACTATGTTATCAAATTATCATGTTATCAAGTTATCATGGTAATATAGTTTCATGTTATCAAGCTTGCATGTTATTATGTTATTATGTTATCAAGTTATGATGTTATTATGAAATCATGTTATCAAGTTAGTGTTGTATCTCTTTAATGTTGTAACTCTTATTGATTGTTGTGAGTTGTTGTTAAATTAAAACACTACTTTTATACTTTAATATTATTTATTAATAATTATTTCTTTACTTGAGCCTTGCGGCCCAAGCTCAGAGCTACCGCTCTTTTCAATACTTAAAATATAACTAACTTAAAACTATCCCTCGCATATTTATATTGGTAGATAGGGATGAAGATGAAACCGACCCTTGACCATAAACAGATGGTTTATAATCTTAATGGGTTTTTACAGTAATAAAATCGGGTTGGGACACAACATTACTTCCCCCTCAAATTAGAAATTTTTATGAAAGAAAAATTTACCAATATAATTATGTGGAGTTTAAAAATTTACATTTATAATAATAATAATTAATTAACTAAAAAAAATACAATAAAATTAATAGCTCATAATATTAAACTAAATATATATACATTTATTTTTATTTGAATAAAATATATAAATAGTTTTGATTCCTTCTTTTACTAAATAAACCGTTTAAAAATGTTTGATTCAATTAATTCAACCTTTACAACTTTTTATATCAATACTACTTCATATGAAAACTTTTTAATTTTTGAATACTTAAATTTGTCTTACTTTGAAACAAATAAATTACAAACATAGACGCCAGTCTTCTTGAATCGCACATAGCTAAATTTCAAGAGCAGGATACGTCTTGATTTACCCGCCAGCTCTTAGCTAAGGTTTAATCAACTAAAACCATTTACAATCTTCAAAGATTTATGTATTGATTTTCAAAAGTTAAAATGTAGAATTATATATTGTTTATGATTTTACAATTAAAATTTTAATATAGAGTCAAATCTATTTATAAATTAAATAATGACTATAAAATATGTATGTTTTATTGATATATGTTTCATACCTTAATAAATTTACTGTAAACACATTTGCACATTTAAACATGATGTGGAGAATAATTTTCACAACACAGCAGCGGAGAAACGGCGAAAATATCTTCGTGCGAGCGGCAACACGATGGCGATATTTTCGATTCTTCGGACGGCGTGGATGGCATTTTGTATGTTATTGGGCAGTGGCAGCGGCGTCGGTGTCGATGGCGGCAGAACGGCAAAGGCAACTGGAATCTGTTCGATCCCAGCGCTGTCTCCAAAATGTTGTATCTCTTTAATGTTGTAACTCTTATTGATTGTTGTGAGTTGTTGTTAAATTAAAACACTACTTTTATACTTTAATATTATTTATTAATAATTATTTCTTTACTTGAGCCTTGCGGCCCAAGCTCAGAGCTACCGCTCTTTTCAATACTTAAAACATAACTAACTTAAAACTATCCCTCGCATATTTATATTGGTAGATAGGGATGAAGATGAAACCGACCCTTGACCATAAACAGATGGTTTATAATCTTAATGGGTTTTTACAGTAATAAAATCGGGTTGGGACACAACATTAGAATGTTATTATGATATCATGTTGTCATGTTATATTATGTTATGCTATTAAGTTACCACATAATCGTATTGTCCTACTATTATTTAGTATGTCATTATGATTATTATCATAACATTAATACATAATACATGATAACATGGTTTACATAATAACATGATAAAGTATTACATAATAACATGACATCACATATTGACAACATTATAATAATTTTATTATGTTTTGCATTGTGTCAATCTTATGTTTACTTCTTGTTGTATAATACAAACCTGAAACTACTGGTTTTATATTTATTTGATTTTAATCCAGATATGATTACAATACTTTAAATTTGTTTAATTTATATAATTAATAAGTTAATTGTTATACTTTGGTACTTATTAACATCGAAACTACAATTGTTTCTATGCGTAAATGACACGTTACATAATTTAAATTCCTTAGTTAAATAAATAAAAAAAATATAAACCACAAAATATTATTTATCTTAATTCCATTATTATACGAGTTCATTGAAAGTAAACAGACAAAAGGTTGAAAAGCCATAAATGGGCAAGGTCATTCAACACGTGAGGGAAATATTTTAAAACTACTTGCTGTTATATTTTACTACTCGTTTTTTGCATATAATTTTTTCTATAATCTGTCTTTTTCAAGATTTATAAAAAAATGAATTGGTAATATTTTTGCTAGTATTTATATACTTTAATTTGTTTACATAAAACAATTTTGAAAATACCAATAAAAAAACTAAACGCTATAATTATATTTATGTCATTGTCTATTCTTCTGCTTTTAACTACAAATTTACAGGTAACAATACTAAATATATTGATAAATATTAAGCACTGGTTATGTCATGTTTATGTAATATTCATCACTTTACCAGGTAATTTCAACAAGGTTTTGCTTAGGATTGTAATAGTAGCGGCGATGTTTAAAAAATATATGTTGTTGACATGATACTTCAATTTTGTTACATCGACGAAGAATTAACTACCTGAATATTGCATTGCTTAGTAAAAAGAATTTATCGTAATCTTTATAGATATTATTTTATAATAATTGCTTAAAATGTATTATAACATTTTATTAGATCAAATATAATTGATTTGAATAAAAAATGCAATCATGACATACATAGCGACACTGAAATTTGCTTCAATTGACATTTGCATAAAAAGACAGGAAAATATTTTACACAGTAGACATGTGTAACTGTGTGTTGCCTTTTCTTATATCACCAATCGTCAATTCTCTATTCTAATAAAACTATTCTAAAAAGTAAAAAATTAATCTATATATTTTTACCTGCTCTTTTATTACCGTAATTATAGAGATTTTGTATATGTAGATATAATTAAGCCAAGAAAAACCGGAAGATTAGTATTTCCCTTTATGACAGAATCATGCAGTTGCGGGTCACAAGAAAGAAACAATCACCTGCTCATAAATCAATCAGTTTAATTATATTAATCATATTATCATCAAAAATATGTTTTGTTGTTAATGAATTGAGAAGTAAACACAACTTTGAAAATGAACGATCTTCTTTTCCAGAATGATATCATTTTACATTAAATCAAAGTGAATCAAATAATAATTAAGACATTATAAATAAAATAATATCGAATAATAATACTTTTAGTTACTTGGAATAAAAAATAACTAAAACCTCTTATATTTTTTTTAATTATTGCATATTTCTTTATCATATTTGCTAAAACAACATCAATCCAAAAATAAACTAATATTATTTCAGAGAACTAGTAATTACGAATCTTATGATGACGATCGCACGTTATAAACTTGTAGTGAAAAGAGAACGCACATGGCTTAAATTTTAATTATGGCGATGGAACCAATATATAATTTTTCAAAAAATTCTAATTTGTGCTAAAAACGGCATACGCGCACAATAGCGACCGCCATCTGGTCACTTATTTAATAATCTAACTAAATTATATATTTTTTTAATTTGATTATAAAGTTTTTAGTAATAGATTTTGTTTAATTTATTGTAAAATCATTATGTTTATTAGTTTTAACTAAAGAAATAGGTAATATCAAGATTTTTTATTTAGCAATATAACCTTATTTGTAACATAATACTATGATAATAAATCATTTTAGAAAAGATAAAACAAATGTTTATTAAAATCTCATTAGAAAGCATTAATTCTAATCCGGATGCGACTGAAAGGATATAATAATACGAAAAATAGCATTTATTGCTTTACTCCTACCCTTTTTCATTAATTATTAGGATATATATATTGAAATTTAAGAAAAAGTGTTTACTGTTTAGTAAATTTGTGATAGAGTGGAGAATATAATTTAGCGATGTTTTATTTAGTAAAGTTTTTAGAAGATGGATTGTATTACATTTGTAATCAACGGCAAATGGATCGTAACGAGAACAATTCTGTAAAGAAAGTTTGCTACAAAAATTTGGGAACGTATGACGCGAAAGTATTATTTCGCGGTGGTAAGTAATATCAAATTATTTAAAATAATAACTTAATAATTTACTAATTTATTTAATAATAAATTCTGTAATATTATTTTTAGAAAAAGATGAGATGGTGCTGAAAATGAATGAGATAGAAGCAGCTACGTCCCAGGAAGACGAAATTATTCCAAATCGATAAGGTAATTTATAATTTTATAAATATATTTAATTTTTTTTAAATTATTGTGTTATTTCTATTGTAGAAGATGATTCTCAGGAAAGTTTGGAAAACGTAAACGCCACAAATAAAATTAACATTTTACAAAATATATCATGACATTCAAAAGAAATATTACCAACAGAAAAGAATATTGAAATTTACGAAGAAAGAAATATTGACATTGTTAAAAAAATTAAATACTAATGATAATATTGATATTTCTAAAGAAGGAGTTATATACAGTAAGTTCCCAGAGGAAAGTGTGTGACAGTGTAGTCAAAGATGCAACTATTTCTATTTCCGTAGAACACACATCTGCCCAATTATATGCATTTATAAATAATACAAATAAAAAATAATAATTAATAATTAATACTGTTTTTCTATAAACCACCCACTATTTAGCTACACTAAAATTAAATTTTAATAATTTAAGTATTTTATAATAATTATGTAATGATTTATAAAAAACAAATAAGTTATCCATTTATAAACAAAATAAATTTATTATCCAATGGTATACATTTTTTTAAATTAATTATTAAGTGCTATTACGCATATAAACAATGTATAAAAACTTCAAACTCCTGAAACTGATCAAAAGTGTGCAAGATGCTACAAAAACTATTTCTATAAAGAAAGATAAAGTAAGGGACATTTATAAAACACAAATAATTTGTGTTGTAGTCATGGTCAAGGTCATGTAACACCTTAATGTGCGTGAATGACCGCTATAGACGCCTCAAACTAGATGTTTATGTGCGCCTGAAGCGGGAGCTTAGCTTACCTTAAATTTTAACGGTAAAATGTGCATAAAATTTCGCTTTTACGAGATGGTTAATGCGGTTATTGTATAAATGTATAATTATTATTATGGTTACAGATACACATTGACTATTTAAATATGTTATAAACCGCAAAATATAAGGTTTGCATTTTATAATATTAATTATTTTTTCTAAAATATCTGTATGTTTCAGACATAAACATGTACAAAAATGTAAAACTGTGGATATTTTATAAAACTGATGACGATATTCATTGACAACTATATTTATTATAAAATATTTTTTTTGTGATTAAAAAAAAGTTATTAACATTTTTGTTAAAATAACATTGTTACTGTTGTTTCAAATAATTATGTATATTAAATAATTCTAAATCTAATTAGAGCTTCTTATAATCATTTACAAATAATATTCAAACAATGATTTTGATTTGTGGATGCCTACTGATGCGTCTAGCAGCGCATACAAACAACTTATTAGAAGCTTAGACGCCTCGAACCAGTCAAAAATAAGCGTGAAAAATCGCTAGAAGCCTCAAACTGGGTGTTTTTGTGCGCCTGGACCGGGCGCTTTTATCAAAAACTTCAACGCCTCGATCAGGTTAAAAGTATGCGCAAAACGCCTCTATAAAAAAGTTTGAAAGTGATAGGAATGTAAGATTGTTTGTTTTTATGCATAATAGTTATCGGCAGAGGTAGTAACGCAATGCCCCCTATTTATTTATTAAATTTAAATAATAATAGTTATGTTTTATTAAATTTATTATATTATTAATAATCAAAACAACTGACATTGTAACGTAAGTAAGTAATTTTTGGAATTAGCAATTTTTTGTTTTTTTATTAAACAATTTTTAATAAAATATTCAATATTTATTCTTTTTTTTTTAATTCAATATATAGCAGTTGTTTCAGTACAATTGAGTAATTATTTATTTCTAATAACTAAATCGTTTGCATCAAACTACATTTTGATTGTACTTTACTATTTATTATTTTGTTTATTAATCAATTGAATTATTTATAAACAAACATTTTTATTTAGAAAAAATATATAATATTACGAAATATTTATCTACGCTGCAACTCCCAAGATTTAATGAAAACAACATATGTTATCGAGATTTGTGCATATTTCTTAAAACCTGCTGCAGTAGCCATCTAGTCGAGCAAAATTAGTACTAACCGCTAGACGCCTCGAACTGGTTGTTTATGTGCGCTGGTGCGAGCGCTCGCTTCTAAAATTTCAACGCCTCGATCAGGTTAAAATTGTGCGCGAAAACGCCTCTATAAGGGAGTTAACATCTCTATATATATAGTTGGCACCTTTCACGGACTGTGTTATATTGTATATTAAAATAATGGGGAAGAGTCCAATTCAATATTTGCTGTATAATTAACCAGCAATAAAACAAGTTATGTTTATGTTGACAATATTTATTCGCTGACGTTTCGTATATTAAATTTATACATCTTCTGAGCCTAGAAGCAGTTATGACATAAAAACACAGGAAACAGTTACAATATTAAGAAACTAGCAATAAACACAAACAAAGAATCAAACTCACTTACTTTAGTCAATTACATATTACACTATTATGTTGTTAGGGACATATGCACATATCGTCAGCGTAACTTAGTGTTCAAATTTTACTCTCTTTATATACAATGCCGCCTCCTTGCTTTTTTTTAAGTATTTTCTAAGTCTGAAATAAATTTTGTTGAATTGGACTTAGCGGACCTTTTGTTGTTCTAAACGGTGTTAATGATTGTTTTGTATATGTCTTCAATTGCTTGTATAAGTGATGAGTAATTCAATCTATTAATGACCAACACTTGTTTAGGCAAGTGGGCCACCTCAGATTATGATTATTATTGAATAGTTTAAAGTGCTCAACTACCTACCCAAAAGTTTGTTATCAAAAATTAAAAATTTCTTCTCTTTGCAAACGTTTTTAAATTTTTTGTTTAATAAAAAGATAGACACATATATCCAATCTTTTGATAACCAACACCTGGGCGAGTAGTTTAAACTGGAGTGCCCACTCTCTCATCCTGTTTGTTATTACAAAATTGGAAATTTTTCCTCTCTGCAAGTGTTAGTTTAAACTGTGATGAGTGATTACTCAAAAGTTTTTTAACAAGAAATTAGATCTGATTTCTTTACAAGCGTTAAAAGTTATTTTGTCCAAGAAAGAAGAGGTGATATCTAATCTTTTGATGATCAACACTTGGAAGGTTGTCTACGTCCAGATCATGATTAGCAGCGAGTAGTTTAAACTGAAGTCCTACCCGCCCGTCTGATTGTTTCTTATTAAAGAATTAGAAGCTTTTCTTTCTGCACTTGTTAAAAGTCCCTTACTCAAAGAAGGAAAAAAAGCTGAGATCCAATCTCTTGATAATCAATACTTAGACTGGTGGGTAGATCACTCCAGATTATGATTACCATCAAGTAGTTAGAGTGCCCATCCAACCACCCAATAGTTTGTTAACAAGAAAGTTTCTCTTTTGTGCAAGCGTTAGAACTCTTTTTGTCTAAGAAAAGGAAGGTAGGTCACTCCAGATCATAATTATAATCAAGTAGTTTGTAGTGCTCACCCACATGTACAAGAATATGTTTATAAAAAATTGATAATTTCTCCTTTTTGCAAACGTTGTAGAAGTCTTTAAGTCAAGAAAGAAGATGATGAATCTAATCTCTTAATGTCCAACATCTGGGTGGGTGGCAGGGTCACTCCAGTTTATGATTACTAACGAGTTTAAACTGAATTAAAAAATCAAACAAAATTCTATTAAATTATTTTACCATTTTTTATTTTTCTTCAACATTTTCATTTTCTTGTCGTTCACAATACACAAACAGCTTGCAAAATTTCTTTATCAAAATTACTACTATTGGTAGTACCAGCATCTATTTCAACAATAAACGCCATCGTTGCTTTGCACAAAGCAAGCTTCAAAGTTCTTATAAGATGCGGCTTTAATGTCCTGCAATACTCGGAAATTTTTTTAACCAAACATGAAGCTTTCAAGGATGAACTATATTTGAAGATGTATTGGTTTACTACAATAAAATCTTCCAATAGACATTTTTTTAAATAATTTTCAGCTAGAGTATCTGATATGATAGCTTCATTACGGTTGGATTGTTCTATTTTGAAGCGACTACATTCAATCAGCATGTTTTGATTTAAGATGACTTAGGTTAATACAAGATTTCCCAGTCGAAGGTGCCACTTATTATAAGTTTTTTTTTTATCATTTGCAATTAAAAACAATATTTAATTAAAGCAGGTTGTAATAATACTTCTAGCAATTTCTCATCAATTTAAATAACATTTTGCCATACTTGCCCTGAAAGCTACAAGCGTGCCGAGAAAGCTGCATAAAATACGAATTATTTGCGTGTTTAATAAAACGAATATAACGACACGAAAACTGTGCACAATTATAAACCGAACCGAACGCACAACAATTGGTGAGTGCGGAACTAGTGCAAAAAAAAACGCTTACTTTCTGAAACTGGCAAGTGGCAACGTTGCTGAACGCTTTATTTGTAAAAAGCAATGAAGTGAGGTAAGAACAATAACTGCACATAACCTATTAGGATTTTGATTTCAAACTATTATTGAATGATTATTGAAATCATTATTAAAACCAACAACAGGTAGAGAGAGAGAATATTTATTTTGTAAGTATAACACTAATATGCATTATATTTTTATTTCATTTATCATTAGCAAACTAATTTATTTCCTAAACAATCATTTTTCTTTCATTTTTTATAAATTCCAGTCAACAGAATTATTGGTTGGAATTATGTTTTTGTAAAAGCTACAATTTCAATTAATAGTTCTGGAGTCACTGACTTATCACATTAACAAAATTATTATGTTGTTTATTACATTACACAAAGTTTTACGACATAACTAATAACTTGTTATTGTCACTTAACATGTGTTACAATGTCTCAATTAAGATTTGAAACGAATGGCTGTTTGTTTTATCGATGAAGTTGTCTAATGTTTTTTAAGTTAGAATGTGAGTTAATTAAATAGACAACAACATCTGTGAAAAGCAAAAAAACTGATGATGGCCTAACAGCCGAAACTGGTCTTAATAAATAAAAACAATAAAACCGCACATAAAAGTATATTAAATTTACATTAAAATACCTAACCTTAAAAATTAATAAATTGTGCAACAGTCAGATACATAAATACTACTAATACTTTAATTAAAGAACTTGTAACAAATATTGATTTTTGATTTAGTTATTAAGAGGATATATAATCAAAGCTAACAGAACTAAGAACGAAGCTAACCTATGCTAGACAAATCTCGGAGACAATTTAAATTGACTTGACAATGGTTCAGTTGTTAGTGGTTGGTTAATCTGAGTATTAAAAGGGAGGCCTTCTTATGTCCATCTGCAATAGTCGACTTAATGCATTGCTGGAATTTAATGCCATATTCACAATTTCTAACAGAGTTAGAAGTAACGTTGATAAGTTTTGACAGCTTTTAACAGCACTGTTAAGTAACATTGTCAATCAAATATGTACTGAGTTGGATCAATGATGTATTGTACTTTATCAATTTCTTTGGTTTTTTTATGATATTCTGAAAAGATGTTTAAATATTTTTAGAAGCGACTGCACACATAAAAATAATTCTAAAAGCGAAATAATACAGTTTTTAATGCTCAATTTTTATTGAGTTAATTTCTTTTAAATGTTTTAAATTAAGTCTTTTATGGTTCTATAGTAATTTTGAGTTAGTGTTGTTCTTCTCATTAGAACTGTTTCAGGATCTCTTTACCTGCCAGTTTACTGCTAGTTTGTAATAATAAGGTATATCACATAATTTTTTATGTTTATGATAATTATTTACCTAAGTTTGGTAATGGTAATAATTGTCCAAATTAGATAACTACATGCTTAATTAATCAACTTTAGCATTACTTTTATGTGTACAGTTACTTCCAAAAATATGTGCACATCTTTTCTGGAGATCTTGTTTATAAACAGAGTTTAATGAGTTTATATTTATAAAAGACAATGTAGATTTTGTTATCTATCCAACTGGAGAGATGTAATACACTGATGAGTGTTGCTTAACCTGAAACACTAATCACAAATCATTTAATTTAATTTTGTATATACTTAATAATATATTAATTAGTTTAAGGGCCGTAATATCCAACTCCTAATAAAGCACCTAATAAACTATTAGCTAAATAACCTAACTTTTTTTAAACTTTAATTTGATTTATTTTTTATACACCTCTGAGCGACTAATAAATTATATGCTTAATGTTTTTATTTGTTATAAATGTATATGTTAAGTTCATATTTAATAGGCTATCCATAGGTTTTAATAAAATAAATAAAATAAAAAGTTAGGTTATTCAGCTAATAGTTTATTAGAAGCCTTATTAGGAGTTGGATATTACAGACCTAAAGATAATAAAGATGGATTTATGATGTTTTTTTTTTTTGTAGGTATCTGATTTAAAACTACATAAACAGAAAGCAGCAATCTACATCTATTTGCTTGAATTCTTGAGTTATTGAATGATGAATAAAGTCATCCTTAAAACAGATTATAGCAAATTAATAAAATCATTAAAAGAAGAAAATGTAGATAGAAATACATTAACAAGTTTAAAACAAGATTCTCCGATAATATTTTGAGCTGCCTTAGATACCTTTTCTTCAAGTAAACGTGCTAACAGAAGTAAGGTAGTTAAAATAATACAAAGAAATTCTGGAAAAGTTTTAGACTACATATACGGAGACACAAACAAATTAATTAACGAAGATCAGCCATTTAAAGAACAAACTGAAGGTAATTATTGTCTAGATCTAAGCATTGTACAGTTCATATTTACATCATAATTGATTTGCTCTACGATAGTTCTTCAGCATTTTGTCAAATTGCTGATTGCATGAATATAGTCATATTATAAATTAACAGATTATGGCGGACGGTATCTTGATATTATTGTAATTACAATTATATTATATTATCAAACCACCATCTGCTGAAAAATTAATACACGCGGGAATTTCAAATTTGACATTTTATTATACATTCACAACTACGAGCAGAACTGTAACAACTGTTATTTAAGAAAAATAACTTATAGCACAATAAAAAGTCTACTAAGTTTAATGTTCAATGAAGTGTAACTCTTTAAGTTTAAGCAAATATATCAACAAAAAAATTACAAATTAGTTTCAAAATTTAATAAACAATTGAAGGTTTTGGATTTTTATGTATTTTATTAGATTAGAAATTTCATTCTCAACACGTGCAAAAACTGATTTTAAAAAGGAGTTAAATTACGTGAGTTCTGCTCGTAGTTTTATGACTCTCATCAAACTGCCCCCTTAAAATAGGTTTAGCAGCTGGTTATCAGACTTGTACTGTTTGATATCTTACGCAGCAAATAAAGATTTCTATTTAACTTATTTGCTAATATTTCGGTGTGAACTTCCTTACAGAAATCTGGCTTGTAAGCAAAAAGAAATTTTCTAGTTCATGTTTATTTCCACCATTATTTGCAAATTTTAATTGTACACTTTTGCCTTCATTCACGACTAGACCATTCACTGAACGCCAGTTTTTCGATTCAACCAAATTCAGCAGTTTTGTTTGTATTGGTAGCTAAACAGTTTCTATCAATTGTAATATGTTTTCATTTACTACATTTACGTTTACAAGTATAGTGTTTAGATCACCTTTCAGTAATATGTTAGAATCATCAGTATATGACACCAACATAGACTGAGTGATAATATTGGTAACACATTTATCAAAATCATTTGCTAATATTAAAAACAAGGTAGGTCTTAGTACAAATCTTTGTGATACACTACAAGTAAGCATTTGCATATCAGATTTTTTTCCTCTATTTACTCGAGTTACTACTGCTTGGTAATGGTTTTTTAAGTACTTATTAAACCAGTTGCCTGCTATACCACAAGTTTCATATTATTCTAACTTTGCTATTAGTAAATTAAAATTGACACAGTCATAAGCTCAACAATAACAAGTCAATAAAAATTTAAATATAAAAGTGCTAATAATTTCTTATCCAAGGCTCTTCAAATATTTTCAGTGAAAGTTGCCAAAGCCATTTCTATTGACTTTCCTTGTGTAAATCTGTGTTCTCTGGACGCAAATACTCTTTTGAGTTAAAAAATTGTAAATCTTCTTCAAAGATACTGAAGTTATTGTTTTTTTAACTATCTGAATTATGATGTATTCATCAATATCTCCTAACAATATTGTAGAATTACACATGTCAATATCTTCATTTACACAGTCCAAGTTAACGTTAGTGCCATTTGTAAGATTGGAAGTAATTGTAGAAAAAAAATTATTGATGACATTTTTTGCATCATTTACTGTATTTCTAGACAATTCAGGAAATGCTTTAGTACTATTTTGCCATATAGATTTATTTTTATTTACAGCATTATAAACAATATTATCATAGTATTTCTTTTTTGCTTCAGATATTGTTTGTTGAAATAAATTATAATATAACCACCTTTTGAGACTGAATTTGTTTGTAGCTTTCATAAAATATGTCTGATTCGGTGTTAATATACTATCTTTGGATTATTCATTCTTTTTTTTATTGCCTATGTTATTAATGTGGAAGATCTACTTTTCTTTGGGTTCATTAAGAGAGTCAAGTATTTTGTTTGAATTGTATTGTTTTTTTGTTTTAAATTCTGTTTATAATCCTTTTCAAGGTTTTTTTCTAAAGCTTTAAGATAATCAGAATTAAAATATTTGTTTATCAAAGTAACAGTGTTTAAAATTTCTTTTTGTTGTTTCAGTTGTGTTGTACCATACATGCTTTTCATTGTTATTTTTTGTAGCTACATTTTAGATGATAAATGATATTTCTATTTGAGTATTGTTGGTAACCTTAATCCAGTTTGTATTTGAAGTGAGCAAGTTTTTTTGTGTAAATGACCTTTTTTGTATTTTTTATTTATTCTTATTGCTACTTGAAAAAGTGATTTAATGAATTTTTTTATCATAATTATTAGCAATTGTAGATTTATTCATGTAGTATAAGTACCTATCTGGAGATTGTACTTGTATGTGGGTAGTATAGTACTATCCACCACTTCTATAACTCCAGGAAAAGAAGCAGTATTAAAAATAACCCTTTAGTATTTGCATTATTTCCCAAGGTGAACTATTTCAAATTTCTGAAATTTGATAAGTTTAGGGAATAATCTGGCTTTTGTCAAAGACTTTTTATAGTATGTTTTAACTTAATTTTAAATAATTGAGAATCTAAATAATCATTTATTCTCTAGAATGCTAATTTCTTGGATTGAACAAAAATACATAATATAGATGTTTCAAATCTAATTTTAATTGAAAAAAAAATGTTTTCTTCATATAAAACGTCTTCAGAAGACAATCTATCTATATATGAATTCACCTATTGGTATTGTCTAAATAATCTATATGGCTTCCAAAATGTCAATTTGTTAAATTTAACAAAAATACGGTTTCAAATTTATTTTTCTCAAAAATTTTTCATATGAATCAATTTTGTTCATTATGTAAAACGTATTTAGAAAACAATTCTATATATGAATTCACCTATTGGTATTGTCTAAATAATCTATATTGCTTCCAAAATGTGAATTTCTTAAATTTAACAAATATACGGTTTCAAATCTATTTTTCTCAAAATTTCTTCATATGAATCAATTTTGTTCATTATGTAAAACGTATTTAGAAGACAATTCTACATATTGGTATTGTCTAAATACTCTAAATGATTAATTTAACATCCAAATCGCCAAATTCTTGAATTTATCAAAAATTTGGACTGTTTCAAATCTAATTTTCTCAAAAAATTCAAATTCTACACATGAATCTACATATAGGTATTGTCTAAATAATCATTTCAATTTCCAAATTAATGAATTAGATATTTCTTGTCTCTGAAAACGTCAGTAGTCACTATGTCACTAGAGGAAGAATTGATATCCAATCATTTCAATCTATTGATTACTGACACTTTGGTGGGTGTTCTGAAACTCCAGTTCAAACTACTTGCTTGTAATTATGCTCTGGGGTTTTTGCTTGAGTGTTTGTTCAAAAAATTAGAAGTCTCTTTGTCCAAGAAGAAGGACGTGATATCTAATCTTTTGATGACTAACACTTGGGGGAGGAGGGTCACTTACATGATTACCAGTGAGTAGTTTGAACTGTAGTGCCCACTCATTTCTTTTTTATTTCCTCTCTGCAAATGTTAGAAGTTTGTTAGTTAGAGGATATGGAAATGATATTTAATTGCTTAATGATCAACACTTGGGCGGGTGTATGGGTTACTCCAGATCATGATTACTATTGAGTAGTTTATACTGGAGTGCCCACCTACCCGCCCAAGAGTTTGTTAACCCAAAATTGGATTTTTTTTTTTGGAAGCGTTATATTAGAGTAGGGGATGATTAATCTTACTTCAGATCATGATTGCTATTGAGTAGTTTAAACTGTAGTGCCTACCCACTCCTCCTTTTTTTTTTTTTTTTTTTTTTTTAATTGAGGGGGGAAAATGCCTTACGCACTTTGTGTGGGGCTCCCGGTTACCCGTCCGTATACCTACTAAAAACTCTAACCTCTAAGCCCTCCAAGCTTTGCGGGATTACCGTTGTGGTATTACTTCACAAAGTCTGGACACCTTCTATTTATCCTACTATCCTTTGCTTCCTGCTCTTGCTTTCTTCTCTTCCTCTTTTGTTGTCATTATTCTCCGTATGCCATCATCAATGGCCCTCCAGTTGTATTCACTTTCAAGCATGAGTGTGGTCAGGTTGTTTACGGTTATCTCTTTACCGACTCTTAGCTGCATCTCTTCTCTGGTGCTTCTCCAGCGAGGGCACTTCACCAGTGTGTGCTCCGGGGTATCTTTCTCTCCACAATACGGGCATTCGTCCTGTTCTGCTAGGCACATTCTTTTTAGATATGACCCAAAACATCCATGGCCTGTTAGGATCTGTGTGAGGTGGTAGTTCAGGTTACCATGTTTTCTGTTTACCGACGGTGTCACCGAGGGTATGAAGGTCAGTGTCCATCTGACGACGTCACCCTTGCACTGCCATTCTGCTTCCCATTTTTTCATTGTCTCCACTCTCTTGTCTTTCCTGTGCCCCTTTGGTTGTTTCCCTTTACCTTTGGCCCGCTCTTTGGCGAGAAGGTGTATGGGAATTGTGCCCGTTATTGCTTGTATGGCTTTCGACGAAACTGTTCTGTAGGCACTGGCTATTCTAATTGCCATTTTTCTTCTGGCCCGCTCTAGTATTATTCTGTATTTTTTTTTCTCGCAGCTTTCTATCCAGATGGGTACGGCGTACAACAGTATCGAGTCCACCGTTGCACCCATAACTTTACGTTTCTCCGTATATGAGGGCTCATATTCCAGTTGTTACCTATCCTCATCCCTAGGTATTTGATGCTGCCTTGGGATGTGATTGTTGTATCCTCAAGATTGATTTTAACTGTTCTTCTACCCACCAGGACAACAGCTTCCGTTTTATGGGTTGCCAGTTCTAGACCCATTTTTTTGATCCACCTTCTTATCTTATAGGACGCCCACTCTGCCTCCTCTTCTATTTCCCTTATACTGTTACCCCTGACAACCATAGCTACCCACTCCTCCTAGAGTTTGATAACAAGAAATTGGAAGTTTTTTTTTTGCAAGCTTTAGAAGTTTTTTATGTTTGTCTAAGAAGGAAGAGGTGATATCAAATCTTTTGATGACCAACATTTGGGCACCTGCCGGGTGGGTGGGTAACTCTAGATAATGATTACCAATCTGAAGTTTTTACTGTTTGCAAGCATTTGAAGCAAGCAAGCATTGTCACGATTATTTAACATTGAAGTACGAACTTTCTGCAGGATGTCTTTGTCAATTAAAGCAATTGCTTTGTGAATGCGAGCTATGACATTTTCATGTTTGTGGTAAACTATTTCTTTCAAATAGCCCCAAAAGGATATCTAGTGATCTAGAAGATCATTAAGTGTAAGTGGGTCCACTTTTTCCGGTGCGCCATCATGTTGGTACCAAACATTTGATCTGTGTGCTAACGAAACTTAGCGGTAAATTTACTATTAAAATTTGAAGGTACAACGCTGAATTAAGTTTATTAGGTAGAAATTGTAGTCCAATTACACAATCAAATGTTTAATCATCATCTTTATTGATTGTGAATTGTATTTTTTTTAAAATGAGTTTGGCTTGGCCTGAAATATTTTGAACGCTTTTATTTGCATTGACTTCAACAATGGCAAGAACTTTTTTTATTTGAGAATTAGAACAATGGGACGTACCGTTTTTTTTAGGATTTAAGTTATCAGTTTGTAATAATTGTTGTTCAACTCGTCATATGTTTTTAGCATCAGGGTACCGATGATTTGGAATTGTCGTTATATTTTCAGCACATCAACATAATTTTGATTACTGTAAAATTGTTTAATTTTAAACACAAATATGAAAGAAAAATAAGTTTCTTAGTTACTCGTTAAAACATGATAATTGGAAAAATGTTCACTCTTAATTTTTAATTTATTTTGGACTTGGATTTCAATAAAAATAATGTTTTATTCTAAGCGATACATTTGGAAATGTTACCGAAAGTACATTGAGTTTATTTAACAATAAAACTAAATGAAGACTAAAATGATTTAGACAATTATATATAAAAATAAAACAACATATTAAAAATATTGTAAATTATCACAGATAATTGTAAATAAAAACCAATTAAAATCAGATGTGTGAGATGGTATCATTTAAAAAATCTTTTTAGCTGTATTAATTTGGCTGCTTTTTTTAATGTGTAAGCAACAGTAATTTTATTCTATTGGCAGTTTGTTAAAACATTTAATATTACATATTTGGGACATTGCTCATATTTGACTGTTGTGTGTTTAGGTAATTTCAAAGTGGTTCCATGCCTGGTACTATAATTATAACCATCATTTAAGCACTTGAATTTGTGTGAATTTTTTTACATAAACTAAAATTTCATACATATATGAAAATGCTGGGTAGTGTTAGTATATTAAGTTTTATAAAATGTGCATTTGATATGTAGAACAGTCTCTTAAATTTGGTAGCTGTTCCTCAAGCTAGCCATGTTGATTATAGGTTAAGTTGTATCACCATATAACTTAAGGAGCTAACCTTATTACATAAATAGTCTATGTGATATCTAGTTTTGGCTGTAAAAAATGATTCTTTGAACAATTTTGAAAAAAAGTTCTGTAATGAACGTTTTTTTCCTAAAAATGCAACCTTTACAATAGATCAATTTTTTCAAATATTGATTGCTTATCACTCAAAAATGGCATATTGAAAAAATCTAAAAAAAATTATAGGATCAGGGCTCATGTAGAGAAAGGCATTTTCAGTGGTTTCAACAAAATCAAATTTTTGTTCCGTACACTTGACTCGGACATGGCCATATACATATACAGGGTGTCCGGAAAATACGTGTACAACGTTTGACGACAGACTCCTGACGTCAAAATAGATCGATCTAAGCCGACTTAGTTATATCCAAAATTGTCTCGTTTAGCCGGTAGAGGGCGTCAAAAATTTGTAATTATTAAAAAGAAATTATCTGTAACAATAATTTTTTAAGTGACCTTGTTGCTATGGCGTTTAATAATTTGACAATTATTGACAAATTGTCACCAGTCTATGAAATTTACTCAAGTATACGATCAACATTCTTGAATTACAAGTTCATTTTACCATTAAAAATGGAAAATTATACAAACTCTCAGAAAGTTGACATGCTCCTGGTATACGGGTTTTGTCAAGGAAATGGGCGTCAGAGTGTTAGGGTTTACATGGAGAGGTTTCCTAACCGTCGAATACCAAACCACCAAACATTTGCCAATATTGAGCGTCATCTTCGGGAAACGGGCAGTTTTGAGAAAAAGTTTGAAGGCAGGGGTCGTATGCGAACAACTCGAACTGTGGAAACAGAAGAGATGATTCTGGAAAGAGTTGAAGAAGAACCAAGTACCAGTACCCGTCTCTTAGAACGTGAGTTAAATGTTTCTAAAACGATTGTCAATGAGGTTTTAAGAGAACAGTTGTTACATCCTTACCACATACAAAAAGTCCAGGAACTTTTACCGACTGATCCCCCCATGCGGCTTACATTTTGTCAATTTATTAGAAACAAAAGAATCCTTGTTCCAAATTTTTGTAGAAAAATTATGTTTACTGACGAGGCATGCTTTACAAGATCTGGGGTAACCAATCTGCACAACGAACATATTTATTCCGATGAAAATCCACATGCCATTAAAGTTGCACATCATCAGCATCAATTTAAAATTAATATTTGGGCAGGTATTATTGATCACTACCTTATTGGTCCCATTGTTATTCCAGACAGGTTAGATGGAAATATTTATTTAAATTTTTTGCAAGACACATTACCAATTCTTCTGGAGAATTTGCCCCTTTTACTTCGGAGGGAAATGTGGTATATGCATGATGGTGCCCCGCCCCATTTTTCCGTTGCCGTTCGGCAATACTTACATCATCAATATCCCAACCGATGGATTGGAAGAGGCAATGATGCACCAGTAAAATGGCCACCACGTTCTCCTGAGTTAAATATGTGTGACTTCTTTTTGTGGGGCGCTATTAAAACAGAAGTTTACAAGACTCCGGTAAACACACGCGATGATTTATTGCAGCGGATTTTAAATGCAGGCAACCATTTTAATTATCCCGAGACATTAGATAGGGTCCAATATCATTTTTTAAAGAGTGTTAATAAGTGTATTCAGCAAGATGGCGGTCATTTTACACATTTGCTTAAGTAATGTTTTTGTTTTACTTAGTTTCTTACAATAGATACTTTCAACTTTGTTATACTTTTGTTTTTTTTGACGCCCTCTACCGGCTAAACGAGACAATTTTGGATATAACTAAGTCGGCTTAGATCGACCTATTTTGACGTCAGGAGTCTGTCGTCAAACGTTGTACACGTATTTTCCGGACACCCTGTATAATGGCCTATAATTTGCGGTTTTCAGAGTACATTTACCTTTAGAAACCGGAATTATCTTGGGATTTTAAGTCCATCTGGAAGCCTTCCCTGATTAAACGAAGAATTGATTGTAGTGCAAAGTGGTTTTAGCTCAGTATTTCAGTAACGTCAAACTAATTTTGTCAGGTCTACTAGAATTTGTGTTTTTAAAATCTTAAATTGCATTTTGAGCTTCAACCATTGTTACAGGGTAAAAAGATAATGACTTATTGTTGTTGGGAATGTTAATGTTTCTATCTATAATATCTGGTTTTATTGACTTCAATTTAATTGTAATATTTATTTAAGTTATTTGTGTATTGTCATTTATAATTTATAATTATACTGCCGATTCTAAGTGTGTGAATAGCTTCTTAAGGTTTCAAACTATTGTTAACATTTTTATTCATTATTTGCCATGCAGTTTTAGCGAGTTTTTAATTAAGTCATTATTATAGTTTTGCTTTGCAATAGTTATTAGCTTTTGTATATAGTTTTATACTTCTTATAATAACTTTTAAATACATCTGACTCACATAATGAATGTCTATATAGATCATTTAGAGTAATTGACGACTTTTTTAAACCTTTAGTCATCCAACAATTGTTCACTGATGTGTCAAAGTAGTACTTAATTATGTTGCTGAAGTTATTATACAGGGAGTTTATAAATGAAAGGGATTATGTAATCACTTTAAATATACCGCATTTTTAAAATTGTCCACTATACTACATACATATGTTTTCATATGTTTGCTTGACAGCTGTCAAAGTTGATCTGTCAAAACAAATAGTATAGTGGACAATTTAAAAAAAAGCGGCATATTTAAAGTGATTACATAATCCCATTCATTTATAAACTCCCTGTATGTTGAATTTACATCCTCAAGTTTTTTAAATAGTTAATTCTCCAATGATATTTTTTCACTGAAATATGACCCCACTATTTTTATATTTCTTTCTGCAATAAATACTACTTATATTACATATATCTATATCCATCTAATTTTTGATTGATTGTATTTGATTTGTCTCTACCCAGTGTTCAGAGAAACACAGTTCTATTTCCTCTAATTTATTACTGACACATTGAATGTTTATTTTGATGAATCAAGTTTATTATTTAAAGAGCACAGTCGTTACTTTTAGGCATACTGTATAATATTTATATATATATTACGCACCTACATCTTTGATATATTTAAAGCATTATCACATTACATTTCATTTCTAGATATTGAAGAAGAGTTAAACTTGAGTACATCCAATCCAATCGATGAAATATCTAATCCAGTCGATGAAAAATTTGATTCATGTAACACCTTATTCCATAATGACTTTATTGTAGAATTCTCTAACACTCCAAAAGTTATGTTAGAAGAAATTTCTACTAATTGGACTACATCTAAATCTAAAAAAATAAAAATACCAACAAATTTTTATACAAAATATGAAAAAATTGCAGATGATAGTGAAACTTTAATAAAATTCCAACTTGAGAATGCAAAACTTAAAAAAATATATTTGAATAAAAAAATTGAATACTTAGATGAAGTACATAAATTAACTATAAAAAAACTTAAATTAGATATTCAAACTCAATCATTAAGACTTGGTTTAGCTACTTGTGATGACATTTAATCAATACTAATATTTAATATTAAGTTTTCATGTAAAAATTTAATTGAATAAATAAAATTATCTTGCAACTGGTTGTTCTTCACAATCTATTTTTTAATTTGTAGCAATTTTATTTAAAATTGCAGTTTGTTATATCATCCTTTTCCAGATTCCAAATGTTTGTTCAAGCGTTGTCCTGGTTTTGATCTGGCATTAATTAAAAAGTGCTTCTGTTTCATTCTTAGGGTTATTAACTCCAGTTCTCAAATAATGGCTAAGTGGATCTCATCTGTGAAAGTGCAAAATCTCATATGTAAATTTAGAAAAATTTTATGAGAGATGATAAAAACTTCATACTTCAAGTATTGATAAAAAAGTTTCATGTTCTATCTTTCTGAATTATTATGAACCATAATATGATAATTAGAATAAACTGAGAGATTCGAGGTTTTGTACATGTATGAGTAGAACGAAGTTTGAATGATATGAAATAATTTTTGACAAAAATGCAAATACGAGGTTTTGCACTTTCACCGACTATATGCACTATCACTTAATAACTTAATCCATTTCTCAGATTTCAAATTTTACTTTTATGATATTGAATTGATGGGGCGGATTCATGTTGAAGTTTCATATTATATTAATATGTAATTAAAACACAGGTGGTTTTAGGTTTCAAAGATTTATTTCATAAACTGCTAAGTATATGTTCACCACTCAGAGGCATCAATAATCATCTGTCCGATGAACTTCATTCAATTGGAATTTATTTATTTAAATACAATTTAAAGCACTTGACTGTAAATTATATAGATGTATTTTTCAATGATCTAAATTCAAACTGGTACTTGTTAAATAAATTATTTGCTTCAAAATATGTTTAAATTTGATTTTTTTAAAGCTATTACAATTAAAACTTTTGAAATTCTGTGTATTATGCCCGTATGACACTATGCATTTTTCTGTATAACTTTCTATATAGTCGATTGTACAAATTGACCTTGAGTAGTTTCTATATAATTTTCTATACAGTTAATATTTTCCTGTATGATACTATGCAGTTTATTGTAGCAAAAATGCATGAAAGACGGCATTCTATTGGCTGCATTCTGCGGATCGCGTCAGCTGTTCGAGATTGTTATGTTTATTTACCTATTTACGTCAACGTCGCTTTTAATCGAGTTGACATAACCTTTCAAAATAACCTTTACAAAACTATATTTTGCTTTAATTTTGGTTATTGTTGTGGATAATTCGTAAGTTTCCTCTAATATTTGTTCTAATACCTCATTCTTAGCATGCTTATTTTTATATTAAGTAGAATTAACAATTAAAATTAAAATCAGCTGATTACATGCGCCGCCATTATTGTTTACATATGTGAATTTGTGTTCTGCGCAGAAACTATACTATAAAATGATGTTACCATATATTTCTGTATAACAAACTATATAGAAAATTGGATTCGTGTATGACACTATACCTTTTTGGATTGTACAGACAACTATATAGAAAGTTATACAGAAAAATACACAGTGTCAGACGGGCATTAGGAAAATATTTAGTTTTAATGCTTTTATTTATAGTGCGTTTCGTATATCAATCTAAATGCCGGTTATCCTAAAACAAGTTAGTATACGGAAGGGGGTTACCAAAAGGTTGCGACCGCACTCACCGCTGTCCGATTAGGCACCAGAACTTTTCAAATAAATCAAGTATATACATATATATTATAATCATTTGCGGGACAAAATTGTATTTACTTATTATAATATATATTGTATATTTGACAATTTAAATATGTACATACATATATTATGTTTTTTATCTGTAATTTCTGTTTGATATGTTGTATGTAATTTATATGTATTTTATATTTTATTTATCATACATTATTTATTATGTCTCGTAAAACAAATCAATTTTTATTATAATGTATATATATACTTTTGTTTTATTTGAAAAGTTCTGGCGTCAAAACGGCCGGCTCCGAGGTATCCCGAAGTGTCCCATTCCGGCACTCACCATGAACCCGGTGAATTTCTATAATTTGTGGTTACTCATGGCGGTAAATTTGAAATGCAAATAAAAGTGAACAAAAGCTTCACATGTTAAATTTAAAATTAGGATATTCTGCCATATTATGAGTTATGGCCCTAAATACAAGAAAATAATATAATAAATTATTTTTGTAGGGTTTATTAAAATGTGGACATTATTATTGTGTGTATTGTGTTATACCGGCCAGCCTGTATTGGGATTGTTGTACAAGTAGGTAGATAAACTATAAATTCATGAGGTTTGAGCCTATAATATTTTGTTGTTGTTTTATGCAGTGCATAGATAACAAAATGCAGTGGCAGCTCCGTTGTGACGTGAAGTTGCACTGTCTATCACTTGGCACGTACGTTTACGTACATTGTTGCCAGTTACCGCCTGTAAATAAGTTTTGACTTCAAATTGAATTTTAATTGACCCTAAAACAGTCGTCAGGTAGGTCATATACATGTATATATGCTTATACATATATACATATGGATGCGGACGACCGCAGAAGGGAGAAGGTATACATAGGAGAAAGAACAAAAAAAACTCTTCTCGAGCCGGAGCCCCAGCGACTCTGTCACAACACAGGGGAGAGGCCTCGGTCGGAATATGTTAGTGATTATTGATGATTGAGGGGCGAGTTAAAGAAAGTTAATGAACGTTAAATTGACGTGAACAGAATTAAAAAATTATAGACGGAGTTTTATAGATTTAATGTGATGCAAAAGCGAAGAATAGACATTAGCGTTATTTGAGGATATTAGTAGGTCGGCATTGGTGGGCAGTTCGATACCATATAAAGTCAAATTATTAATTAGAGCGGAAGATTGAGCACTTATTCGGTCACATCCCAATAGAATGTGGTCAAGTGTTCCCACTTCACCACATACACAAAGTGGGTTGTCAATAATGTTTTTTCTGAAAAGGTGCCAAGGAGATAGACAGTGACCGGATCTTAATCTGCTAAGCAAACTGACATCTGTTTTTTTGTGGAAGGGAAGCTCTTTGAACCAGGGTATCAGGTTGACTTTACTGTTAACTTCATCATAGTAATTTTTTCTTTTCATTTGGGAGATGGACGAGAATTGATCTTGCCACGAATTTTTTGCTTGGTTTTTAAAGCTTTCAAAAAAATCGGTGTAATTGATAGACATATCATTACACCGACTTTGGTGACCCCTGTTTGCCAATGAATCAGCACGTTCATTTCCGACAATGCCCATGTGGCTGGGTACCCAGCATAGTTCTACTATGGATTTTATTTTGCGAAGGTTACCCAGGACCACTTTAATATTGGATGCCCAGCAGTTGCTCTTGATGTTATGCGCTTGTGTGCATATAGCATCGAGGGAACTTCTGGAGTCCGTAACAATAAGAATTTTCTTCCATTTTTTATCCAAACTTATGTTTAGCGCTCTATAGATAGCGTAAAGTTCTGCTGTGAATATAGAAGATTGATCAGGAAGTTTGCCACATTCTTCTATCTTAAATTGGGAAATATGTACCCCGTAGGATACCGACAAGGGAAGGTTAGTTTTTGATCCGTCTGTATAGATTTCAATATATTGTGGCCAATATTCGTTACTGAAATCTTGAAAAGCCTGATTAACCTGCGGGGGAGGTAGATTGGTGATTAACTCCTTTGAAAAAACCCTGAAGGATTTAGCGGAGATAATAGATTCCTGAGGAATATAAAAGAGTTTTGAGAAAGCATTTTTGTTAATGACTCTAAAGAATTGGACAACTTCATTATATGCAGAAATAAGAAGTGGCTGTCCTTTAGAAGTCCAGAACGGTTTTTTCCCAAAAAAATAGCTGGCACTGGTAGTGGCTTCCAAAGCCATACCACTGCCCATGGCAACCAGCTTTAAAACATACTTTTTGGCAAGAAAGTTTCTACGGATAGATAAAGGCATTATGCCCGATTCAACTTCCATGACATTAATTGGGGTTGAGTTCATGTAACCTAAGCTTATTCTAATTGCTCTATTTTGGATTTTATCCAAAACAGCAAGAGTAGTCCGGCTACAAAAAGAGAAAAGATGTGAAGCAAAATCTAACTTAGACCTAATAAAGGCTTTGTAAAAGATTAGAAGAATTTCAGGATCACTACCCCAGTATGTGCCCGAGACACAACGCAGCATGTTAATCCCTTGTGCACACGATTTTTGTAGATGCTTAAAGTGTAAATTCCAGGATAACTTTTCGTCGAAAATGACTCCCAGAAATTTGTAAGAGGCCACGCGAGATATGGGAGTTCCATTGATTATAGGGACATAATCAACTGGGATCACATTCCGAGTGCGCGCTGAGAAGAACATACATTTGCACTTTTCTAGGGATAACTCAAGATTTCGTTCAAAAAGTAGGGCTGTGGTTTTCATTAAACATCTATCCATGTTTCTTAAAATACTGTCAGGAAAAAAGGCAGAGTGGTATATAGCTAGGTCGTCCGCATAAGAGATGATATTAACTGACGGAATTGTCGAGGTGGTTAATTTGATTAAGTATATGTTAAAAAGTATAGGACTCAACGGACTGCCTTGGGGCAAGCCTTGCAAAGATGTTCTAAGGTTGTTTTCAGCTCCAGAAATATAGAGTTTTTTAAGGCCGCACAGGTTAATAACTATATTAATAAACGCGGGTGGGAGGTTTAAACTATTCAAGATCGACTTCAACGTCGCAATGCAGACATTGTCGTAGGCTCTCTTGATGTCCAGGAAGCAGACGCAGGTTGTCTGACTGCGGGACCATGCTGAGATAACCTCACAGTAGAGTGATGATAAATTATCACTAACACTGTGACCCTTTCGAAAACCAGTTATAGAATGGGGGAATACGTTTTCCTTTTCGCACCACTGCTTTAGTCGGTGTTTCAGAATGTTTTCAAATGTTTTCCGAACGCAGGATGAGATAGTTATCGGTCTGAAGCTATTACATTCTGGGGACGGTTTTTTCGGAATAGGGACAATTTTAATTAATTTCCATTCTTCTGGGATTTCTCCTTTATCTAAAATGGTGTTGAATAGCTTCTGGAGAATGATTTTCAGCTGACTAGGCAACTGTTGGATCATTGAGTATGAGATGTTATCATGACCTACCGCAGAATCTTTTCTTCCTGCATTGGCTAGCATAATTTCATCTAATGAAATTTGGTTTGTAAGGGAATGGGGAGTTTGAGGGAGTTGATTGATGGGAAATACTATGGATGGATGTAGTGTAGATGGAGGAGTTAATTCACACAAAAACTCTTCCTTCCAGTCTTTATCCTCAAGTAGCAGGGAGCGAGACCGGAAGGTTTTAGAAAACCGTTTTATAGTAGACCAGATGTAAGAAGAGGATGAAGTCCTGCTAAGGGTGCCGCAGAATGCCTTAAAACTGTCGCGTTTTTTGCGCAGTAAAAGTTTTCTGGCTTCCGCCATTGCCTTCCTTGCTGCTATCAGATGAGCTATTTTGCCCGTAAAGAAATAATTTTTTTGGAGACGACGACGTTTATTAACGGCATCGGAACACTCTTTGTCCCACCAAGGGCACGGCGAATGTTTCGATTGTGGTTTTTTGGGAGATGGAGAGGCTTTGATGGCAGAAGAGACTAGCCAATTAACTACTTGACAGTAGTCTGGAGATGGCTGACTTACGTTTAACGAGTTAAGTTCTTCTCTATAAACGTTCCAGTCAATTTTTTTAGGATTTATTAACCGGGGAGATCTAAGGTCTGGGCTAGGGGTAAACACATTATTTATTTCCGTAACTATGGGAAAGTGAATGCTACCACACGTATCCTGGAGAGTAGTTGAATTGCATCTGAACGCAATGTCAGGGGATGCAATAACTAAGTCGATAACATTTTTATAGATGTTAGTTGGAGAATCATCATTCAAGATTACCAACCCCAACTGGTCGATAGCAGCTTCTAGTTCTAAGCCATTGCGGTTATGATTGTGGTGACCCCAAGCCGGGTGGTGAGCATTAAAATCACCTATTAAGATAAAAGGATGGGGCATAGAGTTGAGGATATCCAGCCATTGCTTCCTATTAATAGATCGATTGGGTGGGCAGTAACCCGACAAAAAGGAGATATTAGCTATAGACGAGATTACAAATTGGACATGGGGGGAGACGTTAAAGGACGGAATTTTGGATTTAGTTCTGAGGAAGTAATGGAAGAAGGAAGAGACTCCACCATACCCATCATCTCTGTTATTGTGAAAAGAGCTAAAGCGAGGAATAGATAAGTATTTATTAGGGCGAAGCCAAGTTTCACTAAGAAAAATAGCATTAATTTGGTGTTCTTGGACCAGGTGGCACAGATCTGGTTGTTTACCACAGCCAGATTGTATGTTCCAGCTAATTAGCCGAATCGACCCCTAAGCCATTGATAGATTCAGATAAGTTGTGAAGGTCGGATAAAAGATTATTCATGTGAGCAGAGCTATATGCTGGATTAAAAGCTGAGAATTGTTGTATTGCCTTAATAAGAGTATCTACTAGTTTGTGTATAAAGTTAGCGTCACAGAGATTATCTGGTTTATCAACAGGGAAAGCTAAAGGAGTATAAGGAACAGACATAGAAGAATTGGTTTGAGAACAGGAGGCTTTAGAAATTTTGCGAGAGAGAGGGGATTTAAAGGACCTTCTTCTGCGTTTTGGGGATTGAACCATCGTCGAGTTGAAATCAGAAACATTGCTCAACAAGCTGGCTAAGTTGCGTTAGCCTTGGAAGGTAGGCGATTCGGGGAGAGGGGTTTCTGTTTAGACACCATTGTGGAGAATAGGTTGCGATTAAGAGTGCGAGGCGGTTCTACTTCAGGTAAGGTAGAAGGGAAGTCCCTAGATAACTGTGTAGGGTTTGTATTTGTAGAAAATAATTGATTTGCCTCGTGAAATGAATAACCATGGAATGCCATGGCTTCTTTAATTTGTGATTGTCTGATATACTCTGGGCAGATTCTGTTTGCAAGGGAGGTTTTATTTTCATTGCTAAAATGTTTACCTTTACAAAAGATACAGGTAGGTGAATCTTTAGTGGGACACTCTTCGAGTTTATGATTAGCCGCGCATGCCGGACACCTGGAGGTGTTGCTTCTACAAATTTTAGAGGTGTGGCCATATCGCAGACAATTGAAGCATTGTATCACTTTTGACACAAATAGTTCAACTGGCCTTGAATTAAGGTTATAATAAAAAGTTTGCGGGAGAACGTGTCCCCTGAATGTTACTAAAATAGTGTTAGAAGGTTCATATTGAAAGCCCGAGCCATCAACTGATTTGATTTTCCTATTTAATCTTTCCACTTTTAGGATGTCAGTTCGCGACGAATTGCTTGCGTTCGTTTTTATGTCTTCTACCTTAAATTCCTTATCAACTCCGCGTACAATGCCCTTGCATGCGATGTGATGTGACGGAATAAATGCTCTTAATTTATTTGTGTTTAAAAAATTGCCACTTAAAAAGTCGTTAGCTTGAGCATATTTTTTGAAAAAAATGTCTACACGATTTCGACCTCTGGAATCAACCTTGTCCACCGTGTTAATGTTTGCCGAAATGATTTTGTTACCAATTCCCATTGACGTAATATTCCCATTAGTGTTATCAATTGGTTCAATATAAATTTGATATGGGCCGATGTCTGTGTTAATAAACTTGTCCACGAGGTGTGGTTTGGATGAATTATCTCCTTCCATTGACACCTGCATTTTTTCCCCCTTTGAACTCGGCGGTTCACCCATTACGGGGGCCTGTCCGAGACAAGCACACCCAGGGTTAGAATAATTACCAGCAGAAAAAAATAATAAAAAAATATAAAAAGTAAAAAAATAAAAACAAAAACTCACCCACCCAGGTTAGTTAGGGGGTTAATCAGGACGGGAGAATTGGGTCCGAGAAAAAACAAACACTGATCGCGATCACCTAAACAACTGTATAATATAAACGACCTTCCTTCACCGAGGTTCAGAGAGGAATTTTTCGACAGATGAAAATGTAGTATGTTTGGTAATTTTGTTTTTAATGCTTCTATAATATTTTAACATTTCAGTTTTAAATTTTGTTGTTTTTATAACCACTGTCGTTCCATAAATCAACCAAGATTTTCAGCAACCGATCATAGCCGTTACCTAACCGCCGGTTACATCGGTTGATATACAGAAGGCACTATTAAGTTTAGTGATTAGCACAATATATCTTTTAAAACTTCAACTACTTGGCTATTTAGTCTATAGTAATCAATGAAGGGCTTTGATTTTATCTTAATAATTTAGTAATTTTATTATAGGTAATTTCATTAAACTGCATAGGATTTGATATGTTTTCAAATCTGGAATACTATCTATGATTGATAGTCTTACATTTATAAACTATTAGTTGAAATCGGCAGACTATATATTTTTGAAAAAAACCTAATGCATGGATATAAATAGTGTATTGATTAACATAGTAACTAAAGTTAATTAAATCTTAGTTTCTGCTCAATTTTGTTAATTTAACCAATTCTGTAACATTTAAAATAAAAAAGTTACTCATAAAACACATATAAATTAAAAAAAAAAATTCAAGACAGAAGTTGTGTAATCAGTCCCATTACAGTTTATAATTAAACTTTTGTGAAGTTCCTTACATTTTAAGTAGAAGTTTAAATTTTTAGTTAATTTTAAACTAAATATGGTTGCGATTTATAAAAAAGCACCTCATATTTAGAATATATTTCTAGATCTTCGTTTTTGTTTCTTAAACTTTGATATTTAGGTGAATTAGGTTAATATGCTTTGTCTTTAGATTGGTTTGTTGTGATAGTTGAAACAAAAAAAAATCTTTCAAATGTTTACATCTATAAGCCAGAAGTTTGGATTTAAATCAGTCTCTACTTCAAGAGAATAATTATATGTGTTTCTTGATACAATTTTTTCCACTGATATTTTTTAACAAGAAATTGTTTCAGTCTTAATACTGTAGTATCTTGCTTGCAGCTAGCAACACATATTCAAATTATTTTATTTTATTACATTACCTTTAAATTTTTCAATATTTTTTTGTGAGTGGGGAAATACATTACGCACATTAAGCGTTTTGCCGTGAGATACCGTTGATGTTGTGGTATCAAATGGTTTTAAACCGTTACGTTGTCGCGACTTACCGGTTATTAACTTTTGACTCCGAATGTACCAACCAGCGAGGTGAATTTAAAACCGAGTTGAAAGCAGTTTAGCTAGCGGTATGTTTTGTTCGGTATGTCAAATGAACGTCAACAAACAAACAAATCAAAACAACTTATAACCTCAAATTCGTATTTAAACCTGCAAATTAATTATTAAACATGTGTGAAGAAGAGGTGGACAAGGTGGACATTAGTTTAAATTATAAAATGAATTATATATATTTACTGCCAATATTTTATTAAATATTAAGTAGTATATTACATTTATTTTTATTAATTTTTATTATTATCTAAAATTTTGATTATGTAATTACGTCTGAACCCCTCATATAATTGATTAATAAACATCAATCAACAAAAATAAGTAATTTTTATAAACTTTTAGGTTAAAATATTTAAAATTTACCGTTTTGACAGATCCTACCATAACAGTTTATAACCGATACGTTTTCGTGAGTTTCAACAAACAACCAAAAATAGAAAGAGATGGAAATATAACCGCTAGTTGATTGCTGGTATGTACGGGTTTCTCACGGCAAAATGCTTATTGTGTGGTGCTCCCGGTTGCCCGTATACTTTTTAAAACTCTGAACCTTTATATCTTTCTGGACTTGTGGAATCACCGTTGTGGTATTATTTCACAAATCCAAGACACTTTCTATTTTCGGCTTTCAAATCTTATTCTTTCTTCCTCTTCTTCTGTTGTCATTATTTTTATTATTCCTTCATCATTATCTCTCCAGTTGCTTGCACTTTCTTCTATAAGTGGGGTCAGATTGTTGATGATTATCTCCTACCCGACTTTATTTTGTATCTCCATTCTGATGTCTTTCTAGCGAGGCCACTTCACCAGTGTATGCTTTGGGTTGTCTATTTCACCACAGTAGGATCAGCCGTCGTGCGCCTCACACCTAAAGAGAATGTGTCTTATTCTCTTTAGGTGTGATTCAAAGCATCCATGCCCTGTAAAGACGTGTGTAAGATGGTAGTTTATGTTTCCATGTTTTTTGTTTACTCACCACGGCATCACTAAGGGTATAAGAATCTGCATCTATTTGGGGACATCTTCTTTGATCTACCATTCTTCTTCTTATCGTTTTATCGTCTTTATTCTATAAGCTTATTTTTGTTTTTTTTAGTTGTTTTCCTTTGCTGTCGGCTCGGTCTTGGACAAGGAGGTGTATGGGGATTGTTCCTGTATTGCCGTAGTCGAGACTGTTCTGCATGCACTTGTTGTTCTGATTGCCATTTTCTTTCTGGAGCTTTCTAGAACTACCCTGTATTTTTTACAGCTTTCTTTCCATATGGGCGCAGCCTACAAAAGTATTGAGTCCACCGTTGCCTCCAGTACTTTACGTTTCTCCTCTCTCGGGTCTCCTATGTTTGGCATCATTTGTACCAAAGCCTGAGTTATGTGAGGTCCCATGTTCCAGTTTTTTTCCTATTTTCATCTCTAGGTATTGAATGCTATCTTGAAGTTTGATTTTAGTGTCCCTTAGATTGATCTCGACTATGATGTCCTTCTTTCTTTCCACCAGGACTACGGCTTTCGTCTTATGTGTTGCCAGCTGTAAGCCCATCTCTTTGATCACTTCTTAATCATACTACGCTCATTTTGCGTTATTTTCTATTTCTCTCATGCTATTTCCCCTAACCACCATGGCAAGGTTGTCCACATAGGCTATTGTAGTAATTCCGTGTGGCATCTGTATTCTTAATCGACAGTCATAGTAAATGTTACACAGGGGGGCCCAACACAGAGCCTTGTGGCACCCCACAGGTCATATCCAGATTTTTTTTGGAGTTGGACACTATAGTTCTATCCTGAAGTTAGTGGCATATTATCTTCTTGATGTATGTTGATATTCCCTTTCGTTCTAGTTTTTTCTATTAGTCCTCTCCATGGCACCGAGTTGAAGGCGTTCTTTATATCATTATTTTTGTGTAGGATGGACAGTTATTTGACCGGCAGCTTCCTTGACATGCTGTGAGAATCGTTTCTCTTGTGTCATTCAGATTTTCTTTGTCACTCACGTGCGAGTTTCTAAATTTTGTTACCATCTTAGTCAAGCATGTGATTCCATCCCGTTTTTTTGAAAACTTGGTACTCTTCCTATATTTAGGATGCAGAGCTCGTTTTTGTTTCGCTAACATGTCTCCTTTTCGGTCGTTCTTGGGTGAACCTCATATGCCAGACTTGGTATTGAATCTTGTTTTTTCTATGTTTTTTCTGGTTCTTACTTAATTTTGCCAGCCATTTTTTGAATTGCTTGGTTCTTTCATTTGGGGAGAAGTAACAGGAGTACATAACTGCATCTCATGTCTTTACCCAGGTGAATTTTTTACCACTTCCTGACTTTGTGCTTGATGTTTTGTATTGAGACTAACGAAAGTCTACTGCTGTTTTTTTAGCAATGTGTTGCCTCTCAACACTTGTTTAAGTTAACCTGGATTTCTTTCATTGCCTGGCTCTGGCAGCTCTTTCTTTCTTCTTCTGTGCTTGCAGTAGTTTCCTAAACGCAGGACCATTTACCTTGCACAGGTTTGTTGGTGCACATGGTTTGCTATCTGTTTCCTTGCACTATGTTGCTTTGTGACTTATTCTATAGCATCTGTAACATTTTGCGCCTATTCTTCTTTTTGCTGCAAGGTGTTCTGCTGCGTTTTCCTGCATGCTTACAAACTCTATCTTATTCCATTTTGGTTAGCTTTTTCTGCTAATTTCACCGTGTCTACCTTGGCACTGATGTTGTCACTCAGGAGTACCTTGTTGATGTTTTTTGTTAGTTTGTCTTTGTTGAGGTCTTCCTCTACGTCTAGAAGCCTTATTATCTTTTTTCTTTTATTGAGTTTTGTGACTGCTACTCTACCGATTTTTTCATTCAGTGTTTTTTTTTTTTAATTTTATCGCTTTTTTTTCTTGGTTTTGATCACTAGTTTAATGTTGCCATCATTTGTCTTATCTTGTCCTTATTTTTCATGCGTTTTATTACTTCTGCATAGCGTCTGCAATTGGTTTAGTTAGGATCGTGTTGCTTTGTTTGTTCTTTTGTTTCTTAGGCATGTAATTTTCTTTATCTGTACTGTTTTTGCTTTGCAGTGTATAGTTATTTTAAGACCCTTTTTGTTGAAGCAGTTTCCTGGTCATTCTTGAATTTGCTTTTTTTTATTTCTTGCATTACCTTAGTTATTCTTTTGAGCCGTTTCTGTGTTTTCATTCTCACTGTGTTTTTTGTTTTTCTTTTTTTGGTTTTCAGTTCTGAGCAATGATGAAATTTGTTGTGACCTTACATCACCATTTAGTGGTTTTTTGTTGTTTTTCCGTCATAGCGGCTACCAATTTCGGGTGTCTCTCTTACTGCTTACTATTACGACTACATCCGCCTTGAAGGTGGCTTTTGTCTGTTTGCATTTCGTGTATAGATCTTCTGGCCAGTCTATGTTTACCAGCGTTTATATTTTTTTGACACCCTTTTATCATTTTTTTATCGTTCTCTGAGTTGTCTTTTCTTCTCTGTCTCAGTTTGCTCCGCTTTATCTGCCAAGCTACATTCGAGAAGCTGGTCTATGTTGGAATCTTGCTTTTTTGTCGTTCTATTAAGTTTATTTTTTCATTGGTCCGCAGCCTTGATGTCTAGCTAAACAACCTGTGAGCTATCTCTCTAACTTTTCGGTTTTATTCTACTGCATTTTGTTATTTTCCGTAGCAGCTCTTCATTTGCACATAGTCTTGCCTAGTTTTTTTCAGAGCTTGCATCTTTTTGGAGGTGTGTCAGCCATTCTCATTCTTTTGTTTCCTTGTGATTGAAGTGTTTCTTTATTTTTCTTTGCTTTCTCCATAGTTGGTGTAGCAGGGTCATCACTTTGTTTCTCTGGGACTTTGGATTCAGGTTTTTTTCTTTGTCTTTTGCTTGCGGGGCGCTGTCTCTATCGTTTTAGCCATCTTCTGGCCTTCTTATCTTCCTTACCTCAGGAGGGGATTTTGTGGTATTTTGTCGTTCTCTATTAAATATTATTGCTTGGTTGTCGCATGAACTTTCGCTAGTTGTCAGATTGTTACTCACTTCAGAATCCGTGGAGCTGCAGTGGATGATTGTCCGGAAACGGAGACTTTTCCGGTACTTCCTGGGGTCTATTATTTTCTTTTACAGACATTTTCATATTCATATTTCAAATTGCAATAGTCCGTCCATTTTATATCTTCTGGCAGGTTTGTTGTCATAGTTTCTCTACTTCTATTTGAGAAGAGAGAAAAGAGAGAGGTTTTGAGTCTCTAGCCCTCGATACCTAATAGCGTCAGGAACCGAAAGATGGTCAATAACAGACCGAAGGATGATCGATAGTTTATAGTAGGAAAGTGTAGAAGAAAAGAGAGAATAGAGGAAGAAAAAGAGTTGGTAGTCTCATTGCCGAGGCAAGGCCACCTGGGGGACGCGCCTGGAAGCGATTAGCACCTTCTCCTGCTTCCAAAATTAGCCATTTTTGTTCTTATTCGCCATGACGGCAAAACAGGAAAATTTTGCTTTACACAAATAAGTAGTTGAAAACATCAACAGGATTTTTCAGATAATTGCCCAAACTTTTGTGAGCAGTAGCTAGGTTTTTTGAGCCTTACCGCAAAATATTGAGAAAAAAGCTTGCACAATTTTGTTTTTTTTTTTGTCTAGTCATAAACTATTGAAAAGTGCAAAACTATATTCATAAAAATTTATAAATAACAAAATTTGGTCATACAATATTATAATATTTTTAAAAAGAACTAAAATGCTGCAAAAAAACTATTTATAACATGTCAAAAAATAACAAAATCTAACCCTGAAACATCAAAATCAAGCACCAAATCCAACCATAAACTGTTAAAAAGTATAAAAAATTATATGAAATCTTAAAAATAGCAAAATTTGGCTATAAAATGTCAAAATTTGGTAATAAAATTGTTAAAAAATGTAAAATTTTATTTATAAAACAGCAAAATCGGCCATGAAATATTAAAATATTGTTGGAAAAAAACAAAATCTGGCTATAGGCTGTTAAAAATTTAAAAACTATTATGTTGTGATGTCACCGAGTTAGGTTTAATTGAATTACTACAATTTGTATTTAATACGTAATTTTGTATTGTCGACATTCGAGAACGTTAGGTACGTTATTCACTGGCGCGCATGCGCTATTATTTACGCTTGTTCATATACATTACACAGGTTATGAAATATTGTAAAAATGTATGAAAATCCGGCCTTAATGGCAAAATGCAAAATTTTACTCATAAATCTGTCAAAATTAACAAAATCCGGTCTTGGAACATAGAACAATTGGTAATAAGCACCTAAATCCGGCCATAAACTGTTAAAAAGTGTAGACTCAACTTATAAAATTCAAAAATAGCAAAATCTGATCTTTATGATCAGATAGTATCAGACAATATTGTCAGAAAGTACCAAAATTCGGTCAAGAACAGTTGAAATTTGCAAAATTCTATTCATAAAGTATCAAAAATAGAAAAATTTGGTCTTGAAACATCAAAATTTTGTCAGAGAGCAACAAAATTTGGTTTTAATTTTTTTATATGAGATATAAAATATTGTTAGTAATATTATAATCTGGCCATAATCTCTCAAAAAGTGCAAAATTCTATTTATAGACTGTCAAAAATAATGTCAGAAAACACCAAAACCAATGAAAAATGTAATTTTGTTTTATGAAATTTAAAAAATAGCAGTATCTGGCTATGAAATATCAAAATATTGTTAGAAATAGCAAAATCTGGCTATAATCGTTCAAAAGGTGCAAAGTTCTATTTATAGATTGTTAAAAATAGCAAACTGGGCATTCTATTTCAAAAGGACCTGAGCAGGGGGGGGGGGTGCATTGAGAAATTTGCTTTAGTATTTTTTTGTGTTTCTATAACTTAGTAGTTTTTTTATCGGTTCTACGAATTTTTTTTTAGGATTCTTGTCGTTTTTTAGCTTTGCTTTGAAAAATCGCAATTTTAACAAAAAAAATTACTAGTGATATCAATCAGACATTTTTCAAGTTTTGTCTATACCCTTTCTATAAGCTGCAAAAGCCATAAACCATTTTTTTGTTCTCAGTGGGCTGGGCAAAAAAGAGCATTTTCTAGATTTTTTTAACCGCCGAAGTACGTATTTTGAAGCAAATTAGTTAAAAAAATATATTTTTTTTCTGTGTATTTGGGTTTTAGGGGTCTGAATCCAATCCAATTTCGAAGTTTATATGAGATGCGACTTTAATGGACGCAATAATCGGAAATTATCTTTGATTTTTAAATTAAAATTTTAAATAAAAAATTTATTACAATAGACATTAAAAATAATTTTGGTATTCAGGATTAAAATCTGTTAAATATATTCCAGCACAACCGTGGCTCAAGGATACGATTGCTACCCAGAACGCTGCCCTAAACGACGCCGCTCCAGCCGATACCTCATCCGCTCCTGATGAAGAACCGAAGCTCACCAAAGCAATAGACCTGTCAGCCCCCATCGAAGAACCGGAGGTTAAAGGGAAACGCCGAGCCACTAACTCACCCTCGGACGATGAGAGAGACGCAGTGGCCCGCCTTCAAGTGACTATTGATGCAGCTACCGTCGACAAGCCGATGGGTCTCTCCGAACAGAAGAAGACTGCAGGAAATCCTGAAATCAAGGAAGAGAAGGATGGATACATCCTAGTCACAAGGAAGCGCCAAAGGACTGAGGGTGAGTCATCCTCTTCTACTAACACAAGACTTTTAGTGAATCTACAGCTCCCCTCAGGAACTACTCCGGACGGCCATCGTAGGCCAATCTTGCCGGTTTTTAGGCCATAGGGCAAAAGGGCCATCCTTCCAAATAGGGGACGTCCAGAAACCTCCCGTGAACACACCGTGCTTCAAAGCATCATTTGTCTGCAGAATATGCACTAAAGGCACTAAGAGCTTTTCTTCGACCAGGAAATCGACATCATGCTCGTGAGTGAGGTTTTGTTTGTTTTATCTTTCATACTTGCTGGCGATTTTAACTCTAAACATCCGGCTTGGAACAGTCTCACAACCGTTGAAAGTAAAGGTTATCGAGTCATAGGTCCAGAAGAACCCATTTACTACAGCAATGCTGGTCACCGAGGGGAGGTCCTGGATGTAGCAATACTATAGGACGTCAACTTGCAAATTGAGATTAAGACAATCAACTACCTAAGCTTCGGCCACGTTCTGGTAATACTGAAAATCTATGGAAGGGGATCTGACGAGGAGGGAGGACGATTTGTTACCCACAAGAACAGTACTCTATTCTCGAGATACTTGGAAGAAAGCATAGTCTGGCAAACCTCACTACAAACGGTTGCGGATCGAACAGTTTACAGAACTGATTTATAAAGCTACGGAGAAGATTTTTAAAACTTTAGTTTTGGGTTGATAATTCTAGGACTATCTCACAATCAAAAGGCGTTGATTCAAAGACAAAATGTCGCTAAACATCAATGGCAAAGGCATCGCGACCAATTAGATCTTGAAATCCTCAACGAACTAAACAGGGAAGTTAGATCTACTACAAGGCTGCACAAAAATCAGTGCTGGCAAAAAAATCTTGGAATCAACCACAGAGGATGTAAATCTAATGTGGAAGATCTCCAAAGCCTTGCGCAACTGGAAAGTCTCCATAGCAGTCATTCATGAGAACGGGTCCCAATACTCTATCGAAGGAAAGACCGTAGCATTTGTCGACAGTTTCGAACTCCAATGCTTTCTCTCTTTGACAAAGGACACTGATCTGGAGTACATCGAAAGGGTCAAACGAGAGGTCGAGGACCCCTTGGAGACCACTGACGACGACATGCCGCTGAACGGCGTTTGGCCACCCTGCATTAGAGGAAATATATTTAAACATAAACCATTGAAGCCCCATGGTACGTTAGAGACGAAGAAATTGGTAACGGCCTAGGGTTCCCTCTGTTGCTACAGCAACCCACAACCTCGCCCCACAGCTTATAGGGCGTCCCAACTTCCTTCTTTCCATTGTATCTCCAAACGGAAGGCATGAGTCTTAACTGCTCGAACTTCCAGGTATTCAAACTATAAGGGGGGTTTAGTCGGTTGGCGCTCGGGGAGTGAAGTTTACACTTTAGAAGACTTTTTTTTTTTTTTTTTTAAATTTTATTTATTATAATTATTTACATATTTACAATTTGTATTTAAATATATAATATTCCAGCAGTGCCGCCATCCATCTGTTAAAGACTCGAGGGGCCTGGTATTGGAAATAAATTTCTGCTGTCTTCTTTTTCTTTTTTTGTTTGTGTCTTAGTTTTGTGTTTGTTCTGTCATTAGGTGTTGTTTTAATTTTGTTTTAAATTGTTGAATGCTGGTAAGGTTTTTTATTTCATTAGGCATTTTATTGTATTCTTGGATTCCTTTAACAGCCAAGCTTTGATTTTTTGTAGTTGTTCTATTAAGTTCAATATTAAAGTCATTTTTTTTTTCTAGTGTTGTAGGTGTGAAATTCTTTTCTGCTTTTTAATTTAAATTCCGTTTTTATTTGTCCGAGTTTGATCTTGTGAATTAATACTATATTTTGTTGTTTTATCTTGTTTTTAATAGTTAGTTGTTTAGATAGTTCATGTATCTCTTTAGTAGGTGTTAGTTTTTCCAGTTGATAAATTGTTTTTATAGCTTTGTTTTGTTGTCTTTGCAATTTGTTTATGTTTCCTTGTTTGGTATTTGCCCATATGTTTATTAGGTAATTTGTTTGTGAGCTGAATAATGCATTATAAATCATATTTCTTGTAGTTAGATTGATTATATTTTTTAGTTTATATAATGCGCCTATAGCGTTTGTATTTTTCTTAATTAGAGTTTGAATGTGATTGTCCCATTTTAAATTATTATTTATTGTTAGTCCTAGATATTTTGTGTTAGCTACCTCTCCTATGTTTATGTTATTAATCTTTAATGTAAAATTTATATTTCTTTTCTTACGTGTTATAAGCATGTAGTTGGTTTTTTGTTCGTTTATCGTGAGTAAGTTGTTGCAATACCATTCGTTAATCTTATCTAGATCTTCTTGAATCTCTTGTTGCAGTTTTATTTTATTTTTTTCGGTGTGGATTAGGCTTGTGTCGTCAGCGTATATATATAGTTTTCCATGTAGTTTAATTTTAAATATGTCATTAATGTATAATATGTATAGGAGCGGTGCAAGCACGTCTCCTTGTGGTATACCAAATTCACTATATGTTTTGGTACTTAGTGTGTTGTCAATTCTTGTTTGTTGATATCGCATTTTCAAAAATGTTTTTATTAATTGTAATTCTTTTCTTCTTATTCCCATGTTTTCTAGTTTTTCTGTTAATTTTGTTTTTGATATTGTATCGAATGCTTTTTTCACTTCTTTAGACTACAAAAAATAAAGTCATTAATAATATTTTCTTATATATTATACAATATACAATATAAATCAAATATTTTTTTTTACAATTTTCATCATTAAATATGAAATTATTTATCAACAATTAATTTTTTTTAGATGAAATTGTTTTAGCAGCACATTTTTAAGCAATGGACATCATGTGTATTTTTTTATACATAGTAATATATGAATTCAATTAATTAATAAAACTTTCTTGTTCTAGAAATGAAATCTACTTCTTTAGAATACGATACATTTTGTGATGAAATAGATTCTTATGATAATACTACAATGGAAGTTAGTATTGCTGAAATTGAAAATAGTAATATTAAAATTGAAGTTGATGTTGAAGACACTGTAATTTGTAACGAAGTGTGTAATAAGGAAATAGAAAATCCAATAGCGAACAATATAGATAAAGTAAGTAATAATAGTTTTAAATATATAATGATTCCTATTTGAACCTAGAAATTATCATAATGAAGATATTTATTATAGATATTAGAAAATATTTATTGTTATAAAATTTTTTTAAAGGTTTTGATCCTGCATTTTTGTATGTGCCTATTACAAAAATAGTCTTATCGGGAAGATTTAGTTTAAGAAATATGCTATGCTTTGAATTTCGTACGTCGTCAGCCTAGAATATGCTTGTTGTTTGTGGATGTAGGTACAAACATATAATGATAATCGAAATCTACTAGATTAAAGCGATCTGGATCTTTATTGTTTACTTTTGTTTCACTCAAAAAGAGGATATGGGGCTGTCTATGTTTGAGATGCCGATGAACAGAGTTTAAATTCTTTTTTAGACCACAAATATTTGAGAAATTAACTTTTAAGCTACAAACTAGGTCAGTGTTTGTTTGATTAAATTGGTTACTGGAACAGGCGAGGCCTTGTTCTGCCAATTTAATCGTATCATTAATGTCTGAGTGGTCTACAGATGAGCCCTGCATTTTTAATCTTAGCTGACCACCATCTCTTCAGCCATCCGAGGCTATTGCTCTTGTATTTTTTGTAGTAATCAAATAGAATAGACCAGGACGAGGGTACTAACCTGATAGTACCCGCTCTCATACAGTATTTGCTGCTAATGTAAAGGTTCAAATACTGTCCAATTTAGCCAATATGCGACAAATGCAACTATTGCTCAGATCTATCATGTACAGCACGCTTGCACTATTTCAAACAAGCCAGTACCTTTAATCATATTAGGGCAATTCCACGTCAAGTGAGCAGTCCATTTCACGCGACCCTCTCCGATTTAGTTCAAATTTTGTACACTTATTTGAGAACCCAAAATATGACTTCATGTCAAATTTCAGACCTGTAGGTCACATAGTTCGCTTCGTAGACCCAATTGAATTTTACGGCAATTTTTAAGTTCAACTTTTAACTTTATGTATCTTAATTGCATTTCAGCCTGGAAAAATTTTAGAATAGTCATAACCGACGGGAAATTTTCCAAGGAATCGAAAGCAATAGTCAGATTTTTGTTATCTTGTCCCGCACGCGCAGAAAACGCAAAAAAACAGTTTTTTTTTCAAAAATTCATTTCTCAAAAGTTGCCACTGATTAAGACTCCAAATTTTGGAAAAAGACAGCCAAAAGTATGTACTTTAAGATGCTTAAATAAAAATTTCCCACACTAGTGGTGGTTTTCGCTCTAGAGTCTCTTGAACGCACAAAACCATTTTTCAATAAAAATTTTAGCACATATTGATTAATATACAGGGTGTTAATGAATAGGGGTAACAAACTTTTAGGATGGGTAGGGGGGTTTATTTGAGACACTTTTTAATCATAAACTTATAGGCAAACATGTTCACCCTAGAAGCTGCACGTCAAATTTTTTTTGTTTTTTTTTATACAATATTCGAAATATCTCTCTTAAAAGTCTAAATTAAAAAAAACAATAGAATATAAAAATTATAGGCAATTAAATTTTCCATCTTTTTTAAACAGCATATCTGGATCTATCTCTAACCGTACTTATGTCATAAATTAAAGAATGATTTTTAAATATTTTTTTTGTAATTTTTGTTAAAAATTATGTTTAAAAGTCTAAAATTTAAAAAAAATTGAAATTCAAAATTAAAAGCCATTCAATTGCTCATTTTTCACCTAATAACATGTTTTAATGTAGCTCCTACCGATTGTGTGCTATTAAAGAAAAACTTCAAGCATTTTTAACCTTACTTAAAAAAACATTAATAGAATGTTACAAATTTGACAAAATAAAAAAAATATGTACAAAACGTCATTTTAAAAGTTTTTAAATTAAAAAAAAATTATAGGCCTAAGCCTTATTAAATTCTAATCATTTTAGTTTACGAGTCTAATTTTATGTTCAAAATTTAAAATATAAAAAAATATTATAATTTGAAAAATATATATACAGAGTATATTGATGTAAGGTTTTATGTAGAACTTAATTAGCAAGTACTCATTTGTTTTTTTGGGGACCCTGAGTATGCATCTGACTCAAATCTGGAAGCTAATGATACTTATTAAGTATATTAATTTTAAAAATTCAATGGTAGTGCGACACGTGTTCTTTTGAATCTTAAGGTCTAAAATTCCTCATAGCATACTTATTTTGTATAAAAATCACTTTCTAAGGGTGCACACAAAGAAATTCCACAAAAAAAATTAAAAACCAGTCTAATATCAAAAATGTTGATTAAAAAATGGCTTTGTGCGTTCAAGAGGCTCTAGAGCGAAAACTACCACTGGTGTGGGAAATTTTTTTTAAGCATCTTTAAGTGCATACTTTTAGCTGCCTTTGCCTAAAATTTGGAGTCTTAATCGGTGGCAACTTTTGAGAAATGAATTTTTGAAAAAAAACTGTTTTTTGCGTTTTCTGCGCGTGCGGGACAAGATAACAAAAATCTGACCGCTGCATTCGATTCCTTAGGAAATTTCCCATCGGTTATGACTATTCTAAAATTTTTCCAAGCTGAAATGCAATTAAGATAAATAAAGTTAAAAGCTGAACTTAAAAATTGCCGTAAAATTCAATTGGCTCTACGAGGCGAACTATGTGACCTAGAGGTCTGAAATTTGGCATGAAGTCATACTTTGGGTACTCAAATAAGTGTACAAAATTTGAGCTAAATCGGAGAGGGTTGCGTGAAATAGACTGCTCACTTGACGTGGAATTGCCCATTAGCATTTTGCCTTGTAGGCCAGTATACTGTTGCTTGTGTCACTACCACTAGGAGACAAAGAATTCTATAACTAGAGATTCCAAGCCAGCGTTTTGCCGTACAGTCTCGGTGTCTCTGTTTTTGTCGCGCAACACTATACCTTCTTCCTCTCTCTACTAATTTAAGCCCGCCCCACTTTACGCGTACGGCGTTCAAAGAGTTCTATAACTAGAGATTCCAAGCCAGCGTTTTGCCGTACAATCTCTGTTCTTGTCGCACAACACTATACCCTCTCCCTCTCTCTACTAATGATCGAGCGGTTATTCGTTGTAGTTGATAGAGAACGTCATGGTGCGACAAAGACGGAGATACCGAGAAATGTACGCTGCTTATACATTGTTTAAACGGCAGCTTGGAATCTCTAGTTATACGGCAGTTAAGTTAACTTTGTTTGCTCAGCTTTATCTGCCAAGCTATATACGGAGAGCTAGTCTATGTTGAAACCATACCTCTCTTGTCTTTTTATTAATTTTTCTACAAACTTTTTATCGGTCCGCAGCCTTGATGTGTAGCTAAACAACTTGTGAGCTATCTCTCTAACTTCCGGTTCATTCTAGCGCTAAGTTTCTTAAAACTTTGCACTCTTCTGTTATTCTCCGTAGCAGCTCCTTCATGGACTCCAGCCCTGCCTAGTGTCTTAAAAGCTTTCATCTCATTTTGGAGGTGTGTCATCTATTCTCATTCTTTTGTTTTTTTTTGTGACTGAAGTGTCATTATTTTTTTCTGCCTCCTCGTTAGTTGGTGCAGCAGGATCATCACTATGCTTCTTCGGGATCTTGGATTCAGATTTTTCTTCTTTCTCCTTTACTTGCGCATCTGTCTCTCTGGTTCTCTTATCTTCCTTATCTTGGGAGGGGATCTTGTCGTAATCCCTGGTTCTCTTTTAAATATTGTTGCCTGGTCGTCGTATGACTTTTTGATAGTTGTCAGATCGTTGCTCCCCCAGAATCCGTGGAGCTGCCTGCTTTAGCAGTGGAGGATTATTTGGAAATGTTTCCGGTACCTCCCTGGGGTCTATTATTTTTTTTACTGACATTTTTATATTCTTATTACAAATTGCAAAAGTCCATCCATTTTATACCTCTTGGCAGGTTTGTTGCCGTCACAGTTTCTCCACTTCATTTGGGAAGAGAGAATAGAGAGAAAAAATAACATAGGAAGACATATGTTTTTTGGGTCCCTAGCCTTCGATACCTAATAGCGTTGGGAACCGAAAAATGGTCAAGAGTGGACCGAAGAGAATTGACCAAGGATGGTCGATAGTTCATAGTAAGAAAGTGTAGAAGAAAATAGAGAATATTAGAGTAAGAAAACGAGGTGGTAGTCTCATTGCCGAGGCAAAGTTACCGTGGCAGGAAACGGTTAGCACCTTCCGCTACTTCCAAAATTAGGAGATCGAGAACCAATGTCCTGAATTTTTGATAAATTTCACTCAGAAACAAGTTTTATCAGTTATTTAAAATTGTATGATATATAATTTTTACTATTTGATCAACTTATTATGTATTACATGTATTAAAACTCATCTTTTAAGAAATTTATATGTTAAGGACAACAATTTTATTGCTGATATTTTTCTGAATATTATGCATTTTAAAACTGTTTGCAAAAGCGGTCTGTGGAGCTGTGAGCCTGTGTATGTTAACAGCATGGCTTAACCTTAGACAATAAAATGACCAGATAATATGAAAATATAATTGACTCACCTTATAACAGTTTACTAAAAACCTATGCTATTTAATTTTATTTCAATAATGTACTAAAGTTTTTCATGAAATATTTATTTAAATTTGTTTTTTTATTTTTTCTAGGATGAAGTTTGGGAACTAATAAGCAGAGTATGTTATAGAACAAAATTGCCACTTAACTTTTTAAAAAATGATGACTGGCAACAACTATTTAGTAAACTACAGCCTATGCTTACATTACCAAGTCAACAAGATTTATCTAGTCATTTGCTTGATAAGGAATATCATCGAATTAATACTATTCTCAAGCATAAAATTGATAATGCTTTGGCCATTGCAATTGATATTGACTGCATGATGGACAATACAATTAATGTTATTTTGAAAATTCCAGATGTTGTTATATTTAAGCAAATTAGTATTGAAAATGATACTTGTACAAATTTAGTTGTAAAAATATTAATAGAAACTATCAATACAATTGGTATAAATCGTATTATTTCAATTGGAATAAACAAAAATGCAAAAATATTACAGTTACGAAATCTACTTAAAAGTATGTTTTCTGAAAGTACTTTTGAATGCTATGGTTGCTGTTACAATACATTAAACATGTTTATTGATGATATTTTACGTTCAAAGGTTATTTCTTTACATGATCTACGGGTTTTATGTGATTTTGTTTCAACATCTGTAAATAATTCTCACACATTTAGAACTTTATTTAAAGAAGACCCATCAAGTTTAAGTTTTATGTCTGATAATAATTGTGATTTAATTCTTCAAGCAATGAGTAACTTATGTAAAAATCAAATATTTTTAGAAACAATAATAGAAGAGGATTTAAATATAATTAACTATAATTGCAAGAAAATTATTAAGGATAAAACTTTCTGGAAAAATCTAAATTCATCTTATAATTTGTTATCTTCGATACGTGATCAAGTTAAGAGAGTAAAAACGGAAGGGATTTCTTCAATTATTGAAATATTTCATGAATTGCATAATATATTCGTTATATCCGATTTGAGTGTAAAAAAAAGTTTAATCTTAACTAAATTAAATGAGAGCGAAAACATATGTGTAACTCCAATACATTTAGCAGCAAATTTGTTGGATCCTCATTTCATTGGTAATAATTTAAGTAAGAAAGAATATGAAAAAGCACTAGACTTTATTCACAAATTTTCACAATTAATTATGATACCCAATGGTCAAAACACAAATGGAATTATGTATGAAGTAGCAATTTACAAAGCAAAACAAAACTTTTTTAGTAATAAATGTATCTGGGAAGCGCTCACTGATAACAATGGTAACAAATTATCACCAAAAATATGGTGGGAGTCTTTCTGTAGTAATTCAAAATTAAGTAAAATAGCTGTTCAAATTTTAAATTTTAATGCTTATATTCCTCCAATAGAACATTCAAATTTTACTGAATATAGTGTAGCAAATAACTTACCAAAAGAACAAATGGAAAAATTAATATTTATAAACAATAATTTAAAATTCGGTGATAAGTAGTAATGTTGGATAAAGTAAAGTATGTTGAAAGCTAAAGCAATCAAACGTTATGTTATAAAGTATGATTGCTTTAGCTTTTTTTTTACTTTTATTGTAACTTATTTTTTTGTTTTGTTTTCATTATATTAAAACTTGCTTTTTTAAGAATTTTGTATACAAATAGTAATTTGTTTTTATAATACAGTGGTAAATTCAAATCTAGTTATTTTAATTTAGTATACATAGAGGTACAAACAGCATTAAATTTTGAGTTAATAGTAAAATGTCACTAAAGTTATATTTTAAATTTTATGTAATGACCACTTTATGTCTTTTATTATTGAAATTATATTTAGAAGTACATTCATTTGCATATACATTTTATTATATCTGATGGAACAGTTCGAAGCCTGTGATAAATAAGTTATGACCTTTTAAATGTATTATTATTGTTAAATCATGTAAAAAACTAAAAGGTGTTAATTTTATTCTAAAAAAATAAACCTAAATGAATAGTTAAAAGTGTCTTTCTGTTAGTGGAACGATATGCTGGTCAAATTGTAATAATATGTTATACAAGGCTTTAATAACTGTTATTATTATTCAAACATGTGTTGTAGTCATCTGAGATAATAGTCAATATAATAAATTTAAATTGTCTTGCTAAATGTGGTGTCTATCATGATTAGAGCTTAGTTATTTTATTAGAAATAATACAAATAAATCTAATAACCAAATGTATGCTCAGGATGGAATAATGACTATTATAGAGCTGAATTCATATCGGCAAAAAACTATGAAAACAGAATTGAAAAAGACATTTCATTCAATAATTCGGTAGTTTAGAATAAACAAATGTATGTATCATATATTTTTCTTATTTTTTATAAATAAATAAATAAAACTATCTACACCTATGTGTCATCAGTCAGCTATTTTCATAAATTACAAACAAAGTGTGACCTAAAATTTTAATTTCTTTCTTTATTTATTATTTCTTCGTCCTTCAATGATTGTTGAATGTAATTAATTAAACGGTATATAGGACTTGTTTTTTATTTTTTAAAAATACATACAAAATGTGAACGTTTCGAATCACTTCTGGATTCTTCCTCAGCACTAAAATATATAAAAGATGATGATATGAAACATATTAAAAACATATTAAAAAAGATTTTACAAACATATTACAACCATATTAAAAACTATTAAAAACAATGAAAAACAATTAAAGACACTTAAAAACATATTAAAAACATTTGTTAATTTGAATAAATTTTATTTAAAAAAATCAAATGACTTACTTATTTGTTATAAATTGATTAATTTTGTCATTAACATTGATTTCATATCTTTTCTAAATTAAATTGAAGAACATTATTATTATTTTTGCAGGGAGATGTTGTTCCCTTGGCCCGTATAATTGGAATGTACTATTATTTATTTCTATTCGAAATTTTTGTTAAATTTATAAAAACTATTTTCTATAAAACATATTGGATACATATTTTGTTATTTGTTATTTTAGTGCTGAGGAAGAATCCAGAAGTGATTCGAAACGTTCACATTTTGTATGTATTTTTAAAAAATAAAAAACAAGTCCTATATACCGTTTAATTAATTACATTCAATAAAATTTTTATGTTTTTTCTTGTAGTAGTACATTCTCTAACTTTTCAGCGTAATATTGAGCAAAAGAGCAGTATTATTGAATTTTGATTACATATTTTTTATTTTACATTGACATGGCTTGTTATTAATTACGTCTGATGTTTTTACTTTTTTTAATGTTACTATACATTAGGGTGTCTGTTATTTCCCAACTTGCGAATTTTTTTGAAAAGGACTAGCTAAATGTCTTCTTTTTATGGTAAATAACTATTTTGAAATAAAAAACTCATTGGTAACCGTATTTTCGCGTGCCTTCAAGCAAATCAAATTTCCAATTTGATTAACATGGGAAAATTGTCTTTAAACGCTCAAGTTTTTTTTAACAATTTGTAGGTTTTTATATATGTTAACTTACCGTGACAAAACTTCAAAAATAGTGTATTGAATTCAGGGAATTTTTTTTGCAACAAGAAAACCATTTCTGGTAGCAAAGTTTAAGTCTGTTACACTTAAAAAACTAAAAAAACATATCAATAAAATTGTCATGCATCTTTATCCATTTTTGATGCAAACGTTATAAAATATCGTCAAAATAGTACAAAATTTTTTAGAGCAAATGTGGTTTTTCCAATTTTTTGTCAAAAAAACATCAAAATTTAAAAAAAATTACCGAACATTTTTTGGACGGTCTTTTCATTTGCAAATACTAAAGTGGTAATATAACCACAGTTAAAAGCCTAAAAGATATTAAGGATTGTTAAGCGGGAAAAGCAGGATGGCTTATATTACCTCCGATGATGTTGAGGCTTGCAAGGAATGCTGTCTTCACTCTTAACAAAAATGCTGCATTGAAATAATAGCTAATATTAAAACATGTGCAATAACTACCTAGGTAAATAGTTGAAGTATCAATTTAGTGGTGGACGTCCGCCATGTGGTCTCACTTCCGCTACCACTACAACTTATCTCTTGCACGGTCAGAAATGGAAAAAGTTCTCAATTTTGTTTAACGTCAATAGGCGGCGGTAACTTTGATTCTGATAGATGTCAAAACAAACAATTTGTAACCTGACAAAAGTCGCTTCAACAAAGTTCTAGTTTATTGTTTGTGCATATTGTGTTTAAACCCTATTTTTTTATATTAGTGGTGAGTATTGATGTAAGATTTATTATTGCTTAAATAATAATGTGATCTGACTCTCTTACAGATGTTAACAGTCCTTGGTTGTAAAAACAAAAATTAATTGGTGTATTTTAATCCTGTCTGGTTAAGTTTTGTGTTTTTCTGCGGAGTACCAAGTAATAAATATGGCGTCAGAAATTGTATTGCGTCATAATATTTATTTAATTGGTGATATAAGCCTGTATTCTGATATCAAGAGTTTCAAATTACCATCTAATAAAAAAGTATTGCAAATTTTATTTTATAAAACAAGAACATTAAAAAATGATCTGGCATCCAGCATTAATTCAACAGTCCAAGAAATCATTGTGTATTGGAATCGATTTTAAATTCCGGTAGTGACAGTTAAAGTGTGTAAACAAATATTATCGACGTTGTATGAAGAGTACAGAAATGTTCAAAAAAATCAAGCAAGGTCGAAAAAGTTCGAGAACAAAAATACCGTGAAAAATTGGATGACATTCTTTATCTTTTTCCAGCAAACGTGAAGAATCAATTGGATGAAGAGAAACGGCAATTTTTGGAAAAAAATATTTCTCCGCCTCGTCAAAGACCAAAAAACAAGGAGCTCAATATTCAAGTACACTCAATAAAATATTATATTCTTAGGCCGTAAAAATTTTACACACAAAAAATTCTATACAAAAGTATAAATTTTTGTTCAAAAGTAGAATTTTTTTGCAGGAGGTAAATTTACGGATAAGAAAATGTCACCGGTAAACAAAATCTCGACATCTAGAGTACAAACTATTACAAGACGGTAAAAAAATTTTTGGTTGCTTCAACGGAATTAGGAGAAATTTTAAATGAAGAGCATAGTTTGTAGAAATAGGTTGAAATAGGAATAAAATTCCCGTATTCTTCTAATAAGTATCTGTTCTCGAATTAATAACTTTCTATTTTCATGATTTCTATTTATACAAATTGTGAATTTTACTCAAAAGACGTTCTAATTCTGGTGACTCACAAAAGTTTTCCACCGCTAGTGACAAATTTTCTCAGCCCAAAAAAAATTACAGGAACTATTGTAAAGAAGTTTTTTTTGCTTGCCTGATGTTCTTTTTTGACTGGTAAAGTTTTCTATCTTTTAGTAATATCTTCTCGTAAAATTTTTAGTGTAAAATTTTTACGAGAAGAATGTATCATCATTCAAAGTATTAGAATTTTTTCTCAACATTTTAAATTGTTTTAGAAGCGTTGCAAGGACAAAGGGATCTTAGGCTGATACGCCAAAAATTAAAAAAAACGGACAATGGGATGAGGTATTTGTCACCGAAGAAGTCAAAAGGAGTGATGCAGAAAATTTTATTGCGGACAACCTCAAATGCGTTGAAGGTTTGCTTCAATTTTTTTATAAAAATTACAAAAATTTATCTCACAAAATTTCTTCTTTTATCCAGAACTTTTTAAAAAAATTATTTTTCAGAACGCTCTATTGAAAAATAACAATTCCACACCATCAAATTGCATTTTTTTTTAATTTACTTTTATGTTTCAATAAACAACTTCCTTGATAATTAGTTCAATGTTACTTTTTGCAAAAAACAGAATGTTTGAAAAAAATCATCCCCGAAAAGAACAGGCTTGAATGAACAGTTACTTGGAGTTGCTCACTTGAAAAAAAAAATTATCTGAGACGCGCGCACGTCATATTTTTACAGCAATTTTACATTTTTTAATTTATTTTAAACTCTCATAACCTTAAAAAGTTTGTTTCCGGAATAAAAACAATAAAAAATGTTTAAGAAGCTGTTTTTTGTAACTTAAATAGATATTATATAATTTGTGGTGATCGATCTATAAGACCAAATGTTGTGCACACAGGCCTTCAAAATTGCGGATATGTTTTTTTCCTCTATTTTGAAGGCACAACACTGGTAAAACCTCAACAGCTTAGTATTTAGATTATTACACTAGGAAAATTAAGGCCTTTAATTTAAATTTTATTTAGAGATTTTTATCCTATCGTTTTTCTAAATTCCATAGAACAACGTGGTTGCTTATTTCAGAATCACTAAAGTATCAAAATATAAAATTGGTTATGGTTTTAATTTGTACTATATAAGATTATCAGATCAAATAGCTCAATTTTTACGTTCTGTTACAGCCGGAGAGAATAAATTACGCTTGAATAACAAAAATTCTTCCGAAGAAATTTTAAGCTATCCGTCAACTTAGTGCTCAGGTCATACTATCTGGACGAGATTATAAAAATTAAAATATTCGAGCTTCCGTAAATGTTTTTACGAAAAAAGTTGTTGCCACATTAGATAAATGCAAAGTTTTGTACCAAAATTCCACTCGTATCATTTGTGCAGTAGCAGAAGCTTTGGGTTTTGACGTTCAATTCTTAATCTTAAATAAAACTTCAATAAACAAAACACAAAAGAAAATTTAGGAAAAAGAGGATCTGAAAGAATCAAAACGTTGTTCAACAATCATGAAATTAATAGACCAATAATTGTTCATTGGGATGGAAAACTTATGCCCGATTTTGTAGACTGCCAAAAAAACGATAGATTGCTTGTTATTATTACATGAAAGACTGAAAAGATTTTAAACGTACCGGCATTGTCAAATGGAAAAGGTCGCACCCAAGCCGAATATGTTTGTAAAGCTTTGAAACAGTGGGGATTGACCGATGTTGTAGATGTTTTATGTTGTAATACTTCAAATTCAAATTTAGGTAACATTAAAGAGGCTGCAGTTATATATAGTTTTAAGTGGAGTTTTTGCACTAAAGTTTAAAAAAATGGAATGGTCCAGAAGTAGAAGAGTTTTTCTTGAATTTCAAAGCTTATTGGCCTAATATAAATAAAAAAAATTCAAAACTGGTCTCGAAGATAAAGTTTTAGATATTTTTAACTTATTGGATGCTCTCATTTACGGTGGATGTCTAAGACATCATATAGCATTTTGATGTACCTTTTCAGGGTATCTTACCTTTTATTAGATGATAAAAAAGACTAGTTGTTGGACATTTGTTTATTTGTAATTTTTGTTTATTTAAAACATCGGTTCACTGCTCCTTTGGCGAATGCAACGAAAAATGACATGGTATTTATAAAAGATTTATTTGAATACAGAAAAATTGATCCGAAAGTCGCAAATGAATTTCTTCGGAAATTTAAAAATTATCTGTGGTATTTAAGCTTAAAAGTCAGCGTTTTTGGGCTGTTTGATAAAAAGTTTCAAAACACAAAATTGAAAATTGTGGAGAAATTGAGCCTGAATGATGAGATTGACGAAGATGATTTTCCAAACGATGGAAGCAAATAATTTTATGTAAAATCTGTAGAAGAAATGGAAAATTTAAAAGATGTTGATATTGATCATTTCATACTACTTTTGTCCATCAAGCTATTTGATAGATTTACGATTAATAAAGATTTTCTTGCCCTTGATATTGATGAATGGGAGAATAATGATCATTACAAAAACGGTAGACAAAAAATAAAAGAACTACGTGTTGTCAATGATGTTGCAGAAAGAGTTGTAAAACTTACCCAAGGTTATATAAATGCATTGGCAAAAAAAAATCAAAGACAATACCTAATTCAACTTGTAGAAGAATATAATAAGATATGTACAAACGTAAACAAACAAACACTCGTTAAAAAATTTAAAAATGAAGCAAAACATTTTTTTTTTAATATTTTATATATTGAAAAAAACGCCAAATATAGCAATTTAAAGAAGCTTTATAATACATATCTAAAACAAGAGAAAACTAACAAGAAAGAATAGATGACCAATGATATTCTTCAGCTCATGATGCGTAGGCAAGAAGAAAAAACCAGAAACCCTATTAAATACCAAGAGATTCACTCTGAAATAAAAAGAAAAAGCAGAGAAGCCAAAGAAAGGTGGATGTCAGAAAATATTTAATATGCAAAAGAGAATAAAATAAATGACTGGAACAAACAAGAATTATAACATGGGAAACATTACTAATGCAGACGTTACCCTGGTAGGAGACACAAAAGATAAACTGAAAATGTGGACAGATTATATTAAAACTCTTTTTCAATATAACCGCCCCATCAACCATGACATGAAAACGAGTACTAGCGGTCCAAGTATAACACGAGACGAAGTTACAAAAGCGGTATCATGTATGAAAAACGGAAAAGCTACAGGCCCTGACAAAGTAAACTTGGAAATAATAAAATTGATGTGCGAGTCAGACATAGATTTCCTAAACAGCATAACCAATTTATTTAATCAAATCTATGACACCGGAGAAATCCCCTCAGAATTCATTCCAATCCCAAAGAAAAGAACAGCCAAAACATGCGATGAATACAGGCTTATAAGTATAATAAACCATATAACGAAAATATTCCTTAAAATTATCCAATTTGGTTTTAGAAACGCTCTTGGAACGCGAGAAGCTATCTTTGCACTCCAAGTTCTTATTCAGAGATGCAGAGACGTAAACATCGATATACATGTCTGCTTCATAGATTTTTCAAAAACTTTCGATAAAGTGCTGCATGAAAAAGACCTCAGAATTATAGCAAACATGTATTGGAACCAGACAGCAGTTGTAAAGATTGAAAGCAGTACTACAGAGGAAATAAACATACAAAGAGGCGTACGTCAGGGTTGTGTGCTCTCTCCTACTCTGTTCAACATTTACTCGGAACAAATATTTGGAGAAGCACTCGAAGGACTAAATGAGGGGGTTAAAATGAACGAGGAAATGATAAAGGATGTAAGATACGCAGATGATAGCGCTATACTTGCCAGCAGTTTGGAGGGTTTGCAAGTAGTTATGAACCGTATTTATGAAGTAAGCAAAAATTAATCTAAACATAAGCAAAACCAAGTATAATAAGTAAAAACAATTCAGCACCAGGGGTACTTAGTATCAACAACAAGCCAATTGAACGTGCAGAAAAATATTTATATCTAGGAACAGTCATAAACGAAAAATGGGACCATGCAGTTGAAATACGCAGCAGAATAGAAAAAGCACGAGCAGCGTTCAACAAAATGCGAACCCTTTTCTGTGGAAACGATTTAAGTCTTGATCTCAAAGTCCGAATGGTGAGGTGCTAAGTATTCTCTGTGCTGCTCTATGGGGCGGAGGCATGGACACTAACAGATGCAACAATGAAGAAGTTAGACGCCTTTGAGATGTGGATTTACCACCGTATCTTACGAATATCGTACACACAGCACATAACCAACGAGGAAGTGCTCAGAAGAATGAAAAAGCTAAAGGAAGTATCACTAACAGTTAAACAGCGGAAGCTTCAACATTTCGGTCACATTATGAGAAATAGCAAATACCGAATCCTACAGCTGATACTACAAGGCAAAGTGGATGGTAAAAGAGGGCCAGGTCGAAGAAGACACTCGTGGCTCAAAAACCTACGTCAATGGTTTGGTCTCACATCCATTGAATTGTTCCGACAAGCTGCTAATAAAGTCAGAATTATCATGATGATTGCCAACGTCTGCAACGGATAAGGCACAACAAGAAGAAGAAGAAGAAAGAAACTTGATCGAGTGCGCAGGTAGAATTTTAAAGGATGTAATTTTAATTCAATAAGTGTAATGAAAAATTTGATAAAAAGTATAAGTATTGTACTAACACTGAAATTTTTGTTATTTATTTGAAATTATGTACTGTTGGAACCTATTTTGAAACATATTCTTTTTTTTATCAAAAGAATAGATACGGTCAACAGACCGCGAGATAATTTAAAGAATATTTCAACCTTTAACCATTTTAAAAATCTTATTCAAAAACATAATCAGTTTTATGGAAATTTGGAAATACATTGAATTTTTTTTAATTGTTAATAATAATAATAATGATAATTGCTTTTTATTGTATAAGGTGTCTAATCAGGTGGGTTAAATTTAATTAATTACCCTCTGGTCTTCCTTAGAAACCTTTTCAAATTTCTTCCAATTGATTGGTATTTTTAGATTTGGCTAATTTCTTTTCACATCCATTTCATAATTATGCTTATACACATATTTAAGCAAATAATGGTCTAAATTATTAAGATTTATATTCTTAAACTGCAAATTTCTCTGACAATTGTCAACATGACAAAAAAAAAATTAGATTTAACAAATTTGCGAAAGCTCACAACAGTTTCTACATCACTTTTACAGTTTTTTTACTGTATTTGTAAAAAAAAAGTCTAAAAAATATCTAGTAAATTTTTTAACTTTTGATGTTTTTCTTTTACAAAAAATTTGAAAAAACATATTTGTTTTCAAAAATTGTCATTTTGTCCTAGAGAAATGTCAGAGAGCACGTAATCGATCGTAAATTTTTTGTAGAATACAAATTTTGACGTTATTTCATGACTTTTGCAAGGTGCATAGCATGTTTATTGATCTGTTTTTTTAGTTTTTTTAATTTTTTTAGTGTAACAGACTTAAGATTTGCAACCAGAAATGGTTTGGTTGTAGCAAAAAAATCCCTGTGTTCAATACACGGTTTTTGAAATTTCGCCACGGTATGTTGACATATATAAAGATCTACAATTTGTAAAAAAGTTTTGAGCGTTTAATGACGATTTTCCTATGTTAATCAAATGGAAAATTTGATTTGCCCGAAGGAACGCAAAATTACGGTTACCAATAATTTTTTTTATTTAAAAATAGTTACTTACCATAAAAAGAAGACATTTAACTAGTCCTTTTAAAAAAATTTGGGAAATAACGGACACTCTACTATACATGTGTGATAATGCATTAATAAATAACAAACACAATTATAGAACTCGACTACCGATTCGTTCTTGCAAATTGCACATATATCTCTTAATAATGCTTTTACACCACTTGTATTGTAAATATCTATTACATATTACCGTATAATTATAATTTGGATTATCAATCGTCGTTATTAAAGTCAACGTTATTTTGTGGTTTTTGATACAAATCGAGTTTTAGTACTTTTTTACGATTCAAACATTTTGGCATCAATTTGAAAATAATAATCAAATCAAAATTTTTGGTAAAAATTCTTTAATACAGTCAAAACCGGTTGCTTTATGTTTAATATATAAATTTAGATTTATATTTATAAAAATCTGATTTTATTTTATTAAGCTATAATTTGGATTAAAAAGGATTAAAGATTAAAGAATTTATGATCAAACTAATACAATCATTGGAGTACCAATACTTTCAAAATTTTTGTTGTTTTTGAAAGAAAAATGAGTTTTGGTACTTATTTACAATTGAAATTTTGCTTTTTCCATCGATTGCAAGCCAATTGCTTCAAACACGATTAAAAATTTTTGCACTAATTTGAACATAATCAAATCAAAAGCCCAATTAAAATATGTTGGTACCAATTTGAACAGAATTAAATTGAAATGTTATTTTTTACACAAAAATTGGTTCTGGTCTGGAATTTTTTCAATGATAATTGTTTCAAGCACGATTCAAACATTTTGGCACCAATTTGAAAATAATCAGATGAATTTTTTTAGAAATTTTGTTAATACAAAATATAGTTCTTGGACTCATTTTTAATTAAAATTTTCTGATTGGTTACCGATTGCTTTAAACATGATTTAAATAATTTGGCATCAATTTGAACACAATTAAAGTTTGGCTTTTTTTATTGGTTACCATTTACTTCAAACACAATTACAATATTTTGACACCAATTCGAACATAATCAAATTAAAATTAGTCCATTTTTGTTTTTGATACAAAATTCAGTTTAGTGCTCATTTTGTTTTTGTAATTATTTACCGAATGTTTCAAAGATAATTGAAGAGCATCAAATCGGAAATGTTGTTTTTGGAAGAAAATCACAAAAAAATCAACATTTTTCATTGGCAGCAATATATGCTTAAAAGTCTTTTACGTGGATGACCTTATCACAGGCGCTGATACCGTAGACGAATTAATAACAACTCGAGGGTAAAGTATACGCGTTACTATCGAGAGGTGGATCATTCAAATAGTGAGCCAGCAATGACAATGCAATATTTAGCACACACACAGACACTAATGGTCCAATAACAGTGTTAACCCGTGATTTATGCTACAGTGTTACTACTTTAGGAACAATTTGAAATACTACCAATGATACATTAAGCTATAGGTCTATAAAAGTAGAACTTTTATCACGTGCATCTACTAAAAAAAACCATTATTATTATATTTTTGTATCTATGATTCGTGATTATTGTTATTAATACAAAAGATATGGAAGTTTAAGTGTGGATGAGACGATCCTCTACCAACTTTGCTCTTTGACAAATGGATCTGCTAACATTGTATTTTTTATGTTTTTGGCATTAAATCACAAACATTTTTGAAAAATGTATCAAAAATCTGAAAATTTATTTAAGCTAAGAAACTAAAGAAAGTCACATAGAAAACCAATTTTCTGCGTTAAATTTAATAAAAACTGCTCACAAACTTTATTTATTGCATAAAATCTAGTATGGGATTAGAGTTTTTAGAGTGTAATTGTGTAAAAGTGTAATAACAGTTTTACACAAAAAATTCAAACTAAAAAAACACTCTAAGTACATTATAGGTTTTCCACGCTTCTATAATAAATAAAAAAAAAAAAAAATATTTTTGTAAAGTTTTTGAGAAAATGTAGGATCAAAACCAAAAATATAGATGTTATCTTATGAGTATGACCGGCTACAAGACAATTTAACAGATCATTGCATCTCTTTTTTTGTTGAATGTGCAATATTTGAAAACAGTTTTGGGATTTTTGTCAAATATTTTCTAATACAGAGTTCTATGTCTAAATCAACAATTAGATGTTGGCATCTACACTATAACAGGGTACAAGAATATTTATTGAATCAGCAAATCTCTTGTTTTGTATTTTATGCTACAAAATAAAGTTAGTAGTTATTTTAGGAAAAACACAATGAATTGTGCTACAAAATAAAGTTTGCAGTTAGTTTCAACTTTCCACGAGAGCTTAAGTTTAATTAAAAGTAAGTAAAAGAAACTTTTTTTTATATATTTTGAATTAACATTGCCGACTTGGTGTAAGGCTATTTTTTTTTAGAGGAAGATGCGGCGTTGGCTGGACCGGCAGAAGATCTCTTGAGGAAGGCCTGGACCGTGGTTTTTGCTGAATTGGATGGTAGAAAATTTGGTTGATTGCTTTATTGGAGCTTTTATGGCTTCTATCTTAAAGAGAACTTTTTTCTGGTTGCATCTGCTTTACTCGATAATCGTGGACGTTAATCCTCTCTGTTTGTCTCTTTACCAGGAACAAGATGTAGGCTTTGAGGGGTTGACTTTGGTGGCCTGCTTCTTGATTAGTTTTTATTATCCCGAGTTGCCTGTATAATGTACAGGCATGACCAAGATCTCTGAGTCCGTCAAGTTTTTGTTGTGGTTCATGCTGGAATAAAGTTTGAATTAATTAATTTATTAATTCAAATTGAGTTAATGTTTTGATAATTGATTGAATGTTTAGCTCAATCAATCATTCTAGGCTTGCTTGCAATAAAAATTGCAGTTATCCTTTGTTTTGCTGCTGTGGTGGTTCTTGGAGGTGCTATAGAGTGGGGTGGGCTGCTTGCAGTCGATTGTGCTCTTGCTCAACAGTTTTTTGTGTAAATTAAGTTAAACCTATACCGGCCACGATGTTCTGGGATTACTGTACTTGATTACATGTACCTACAGATTCGTTTAAGAAATAATCAATTTAATACAATTGAATTGTTAAAATATGTAGAAATAAATGACATTCATTAAAACAGCGTTCAATTTTACTACAAATTTAATAATTATAGATACAGGGAGTTTATAAATGAATGGGATTATGTAATCAGTTTAAATGTGCCGCTTTTTTTAAATTGTTCACTAAACTATTTGTTTTGACAAATCAACTTTGGCAGCTATCAAGCAAACGTATGAAAACATATGTAGTATAGTGGACGATTTTAAAAAGGCGGCATATTTAAAGTGATTACATAATCTCATTCATTTATAAACTCCTGTATAATAAATTTCAAATGTTTTTACAAATATTTATGTCTACATATTTAACAAACAAAAATAAACTTTTCACAACGTTAATTTAAAAGAGAAATCTTAATAATTAGATTAATAATTGTTTCAATTGTTTTCTATTTGAGTAACAAAAAAAAAATCAAGTTTTAAATTTTCAGATATTCAAAAGAAAATTAGTTCAACAGCTTAAAATGTAAAATACAGCAAAACTAGTTGATTGCGTTTTTTGGCTAACCCAGTCTTGTTTAAGGTCGGATGGCAATGTGTTAATCAGTGGCTTAGCTAAGATTTTTGTGCCCAGTTTTGATTATACTACTGTCAAAAATTGTATTCTATACTACAGTATAGTTAGTTAGTTTAGATTTTTGGCATATCAGTCTAAGAAGACTATTAATGCCGATTCTTTCCTGTAACTATAAAAATGTATGTAAATGTTTGTCTGTGCTATATTCGGCACTAGTTATTGCCAACTTGGCAAGTGCATCAGCTTTTTTATTCTTACTAATACCTATGTGACTGGGAATCCAGATAAAGTAAACAGTAACATTTATCTCAGACACCTGAAGCAAAATTGAATGAATTTGCTTTAGCAAGTAATGATCAGGATATTGGTTATCTATGGCGTTTAATGCACTCAACGAGTCTGTACATACAACATAAAATGCACCTGCACTTAGTTGGATGTAGAGAAGTGCCTGATAGATAACATACAGTTCTGCAGTATAAACACTCCTAACACTTGGTAAGCCAAATGTAAGCTGCAGCTCATCTACTAGAAAAGCACAACCTACATTGTTGTTACTTTTTGAGCCATTGGTAAAAAGTACAAGTGGCATTTACGTGCTTTGCTTGAATTTTTGCAAACTTAGTTTGATATTCAACTGGTAACGTTGATGCTTTGCTCATTCTTGATTATGCAGTATTTAACCTTGGACTTTGAAACGTCCAAGGAGGATTGCGGCAGTAAGAAAGTTGGTAGACATCAGGAAGTTGGAAATCCAGTTCCTGAAGTGTACTGCAATTTCTTATAGCAACCGGTTTTTGCGACCATATCCTGATGTTGTATAAACCGTCTAGACCGGTGTTTCACGCCCCACAGAGGGGCAATTTGAGTGTTAATATCTCGGAAATTTTCATCGTAATTATTATTGCTAGAAGCGTCAAAATAAACATTGGCTAGAACATTCGAGATGTGGACACTAATAGGTAATGATGCGGTTTGACCAGAAATGTTTCTGATTTTTCCACACCTTTCCGACGGGTGTTTAATAGATGTAACATATTTTGACCATAATTCTCTTTTAGCTTTTCTGCATGTTTTTTGTGCAACAGCTTTGTACTTCAAATAAAGTAATAGGTTCTCTTTTGTTGGAGAGTCGTTAAACCTACGAAAAGAACGGCGTTTGTTTAGTTTAGCTTGCTCACATTCAAAATTCTACCAAGGAATGGGTTCTTTGCAAAGTTTTCCGGAAGTTAAAGGAATACTCGCATGTGCTGCTTGTACGATGGAGTCGGTAAATATTGAAACTTACAATATTTTTGTATATAGTGGCTTGGACACTGTCATCGTAATTAAACACTTGAACAAACATATTCCAATTGGTAACTTTTATTCTTCAATTTTGATGACAGTTTTCATTAATTTTATGACCAAGCACGCGAATAAATATTGGAAAGTGGTCACTGTCATAAAAATATTCCGAGACTTTTTAATCTAGCAATGCTGCAATACTTAGAGAACAAACGGTAAGGTTAATAGTCGAGAATGATCTATTGGCGACGGAACAGTAGGTATTGTTACTTTTATTTAAGATAACTAAATTCGTTTCTGAAAAGATTGGCCAAGTTACAACCTTGCACATTAGTTTGACTTGAACCTTACATAGTGTTATGGGCATTAAAATTGCCCGTCAGCAGGCATGGGGACGGAAGTTCTTCTCTTCTTTTTCTTCTCTTCTTTTTCTGTTTACTAAAAATACTCTTGTTTGTTTTCCTTTCATTTTGTCTTTGTTGTTGTTGTTGTAGTTAATAGGTTGTCTAGCCACCTCTTCTTTGGTCTTCCCGTGGTCTTTTGCTGTATGGTTTGTTAATTTTGCAGGTTTTGAGTAATCTATCTAATTCCATTCTATTCACGTGGTCACTGCAATTTATTTTTCTTGTTTTAATCTATTTGTTAACATTCTGTATGTTGCATTCTTTTTGAATACTTTTATTTGTTTGTTTGTCTCTGAGTGTTATGTTCTTTATTGACCTTAACGTCTTCATCTAAGTTGTTTACTATCTGTTTTGTTCTTTTTGTATCTACTCGGGTCTCCGCAGCGTAAGTTATTATTGGTCTCACAGCTGTCTTATATTATTTTGCTCTCCGTAGTCATACTTATTTTTCTATATGAATTCTTTTAAGCAGCCACTGACTTTCAGTGCTTTCGTTGTCTGTTTTTTTACTTCCTCTAATATGTTTCTATCACTGGTAATATTGATCCCAAGGTACTTAATTGACAACACCTGTTCAATACTTGTGCCGTCGACTTCTAATTTGCATCTTTGTGGGTCTTTACTAATTACCACGCATTTTGTTTTTTCCGTTGATATTTGCATATTGTACGTTTTTGCTGTGGTGTTGAAAATGTAGAGTTGCCTTTGCAGATTGTCTTTGTTGTCGGCTATCAGTACCGCGTCATCAGCAAAACATATTATGGTGATTTTGTTTGGTCCCATTCTGTAACCTTCTCGTTTTTTTTACTTTGCAAATTACTTTATCTATGACCATGTAGGTATTTTTTGTGTTACGCTTTTTGTCATTTTGATGATGGTCTTGTTGTTCTTATTAATTTCCTCGATTAGTTTTATAAGTTCTGGGTTTACGTTTTTTGTTTCAAGCAGCCTCAGTATGTCATTGCGTTTTATTCGATTAAATGCACTTTTTAGGTCCACAAAACACATGTTTGCGGGTTTGTTGTATTCTACTGATTTTTCTACTATTTGTCCGACAATGAATTCTATCTGTGGTACTGCGATTCTTTTTGAAACCTTGCTGTTCTTCTGCTATAACTATTTGTTTTTCTAGTTTGTCTTTTATTATTGCCGTTAATAACTTTAGAGTGCTGTTTAGTAGGTTAATGCCCCTATAGTTTTTTTGGTATCTTCCTGTCTCTTTTCTTAAATATTGGAAGTACCAGACTATCTTCCTATGTTGCCGGTACCTTTCTTATTGTTTTTATATTCCTAAAAAGTTTTAGTAGCCATATGTGTAGTGTTGTTCCTCCATATTTTATAAGCTTATTGTAGATTCCATCAGATCCTGGCTCCTTTCTGTTTTTTATCTTTTTTATTCTTATGTTTACTTCTTCTTGTGTTATTTGCACTCTCTCATCATTGTCTTCTTTGTTGTTGCTTTGTGTATAGGTTTCTTTCTCGGTGTCTCTATATAAGTTGGTAAAATGTTCAGTTTATTGTTGTTTTGTAATGTTGTTGATGTTTACAAACTCGTTCATATCTTTTCTTTGTCTTTTTACCATTTTCCAGACTTTCTTTTGGGAGCCGTATAAGTCGTATTTCATATCTTTTGTGAATTTCTTCCAGTATTTTTTCATGGTTTACTCTGATTTTTATTCTTACATAATCTTCTCTAGACTCAGGTGTTTGTCTACTTTTATAGTTAAGAAACGCCTTTTTCTTAACGTTTGCCAAATTTCTCACTTTTTTGTTGAACCAGGGTGCTTTGTATTCTCGGTTGTTTTTTTTTTTTTACCTAATGCTTCTTTTGCTGCTTGTTGGGTATTGTCTTTGATCATTTTTCATGTTTTTTCTATATCTGTGATTGTTTCCAAGTTGTAGGTGTTTAGTTCTTTCATTTTCTATGTTTAATCGTTTGTCTGTGTTTGTGTTGTCTAATTTTACATGGTCAGTTTCCAAGTTTATCTTTCCTACAACCAGTCTATGGTCGGACCCGACGTTGGCTGATGATTGTGCGTACATCAGAAGTTGTTCAAGTAATTGATTAATCAAACGAATGTTCAAACTGACATTTGGCGGAATGTAAATTGAGCAAATGGTCAGTGAGAAAGGGAGATTTAGTTGAACGGCTACTGCTTCTAATGCAGTGTTGACACGGAGTCCTTTACTGAAAACTGTATCACGAACCAATAAAGCTGTTTTACCCTGAACACGATTAACATTTGCCCAATCTTTTTTTATAAATAGTGTAACAACAAAGATTAACAAAAGTTTCAACCGTAAAATTTGTTTTTTGTAAGGAAACGCAGATTGGTAAATTTTTTGCTAATAAAATTTTAAAAGATTTGTAATGTGAATTATATCTGTTGCAGTTCTATTGTAAAGGGTTTTCCAATAAAAAGTTTTATTTTGAATAGCAGGCTATTTGGGCAGCTATCAATCTTAAAGCTATTATCTTTTGACATTTGACAAATAAAAACTACGCCATTATTAAAAATGGAACGATACACTCTTCAACACCTCATTGAAATGATTAAAATTTACTACAAAAATGGTGAAAAATTTTCAGTCACAGTTCGCAAAACTAAAGCACTTTTTGGTCGTCGTAAAGCAGCTTCTTGGGCGGCAAAAGTAAACCTGATGGAAAAATTTGCGCTGTTGGGACAAGTTTGTGATGTAGCTCGTAGTGTTGAAGAAAACCCAGGTTTGTCGATTCCTCGTCTTTGGAATTAGACATTCCACAAACGACATTACACTGTGTTTTGCATAAAGACTTAAGTCTTAAGGTTTTTAAAGTTCAGTAACATAAGAACTCAAGCCGATCGATCACCATAATCGTTGTATCTTTGCTGATTGGGTCCTTCAAATGCATCAAAATGATCCGGAATTTCATCGAAAAATTATCTTCTATGATGAGGCTCATTTTCACCTTGTAGGCTACGTTAATAAGCAGAATTGTTGCATTTGGGGCTCAGAAAATTTAAGAATGATTGTCGAAAAGTCTTTTCATCTTCAACGTATCACTGTTTGGTGTAGTTTTTGAGCTGGCGATGTGATTGGACTCTACTTTTTCAAAAATGAGGCTGGTGCAACTGTTACAGTAAATGGATGGCGCTATTGAGCTATGACTAATGTTTTTTTATGGCCGGAATTGGAAGATATTTTTAGCAAGACGGCGCTACGTGCCACACCAACAACGAAACAATCGCAATTTTGCAAGAAAAGTTACCTGGCCGTGTTATTTCTTGAATAGGTGATCACAATTGGCCACCGAGATCTTGTGATTTAACACTTTTAGACTTTTTTCTTTAGGGTCAAAGATAAGGTCTATGCCAATGCTCCACAATTGATTCAAGACCTTAAAGATGGAATTTGTGAAGTTATCGAGGACATACAGCCGCAAATGTGCGAATTGGTCATAGAAAATTTCATGAAAAGAATGTGGTACTGCAACCGTAACCGTGGCGGCCATTTCACTGATATTGTTTTCAAATATACTTTCCTTTTTATAATGAAATAAACATTTATTGATTTTTCTTAAAAAATACTCGTTTTTTTTTAAATATTAAAATGAAACCTCTTATTGGAAAACCCATTTTTAGAGTTACGTTGTGAACGTAATTTTAACTTTTTGTGTATTAGCGTTTTTTTGTGAATTATTATTTGGAGGAGTAGAACTCTCACTATTTGACATCATTTCATCTGTTAGAGTAGGTTGTGCGAGAATAACTTCCACATTTATCGACTGTAACAACGTGTTGCTAGAAATCTGCACTTTAGGTGTCGGTAGTCTAAATTGGGCTGCCGTATTTGCAGGTTTTGACTCAAACTGAGTCTTAGCTTGTTTAGGCTTTGTCTTGAGTGTTGTCACTTTAGTTGGTTTTGATCCGATAAGAGCAATACCTTAGACGGTTTAGGCTTTAAATAAGTCTTACTTGTTGTGATCTTGGTCTAGATTGGACCGTAGTCAGTTTTTGTTTTGAGCCTGACGGACCTGCAACCGGTTTTTGATCTTTTACATTAGAGTCTTTGTTCTTATTTGACAAAGTTTTTGCAGTATCAGCAAACTTAACAATTGGTGGTTGTTGAACAATAGGCGTTTTAACAACTAAAAAAATTAAGAGCCGTAATTGCTTTATACCTTTTTTGAGCATTGAAGTAAGAGAGTTTGTCTGTTACTCTGGTCTCGGCTATCTTTCTTTTCTCTTTTATTTTTGGGCAATCTCGAGAATAAACAGGGTGGTTACGATTACAATTTACAGAGTCATGTTTTTTTTTGCAGCATTTTGTACATGTTGCAGTGCTTGGACATCTAACTGCAGTATGTCCGAAACGTTGGCATTGGAAACACCTCATTGGGTTTGAAATAAACGAGCGAACCGGGCGAGTAACATATGTCACTTTAACTTCATCTGGGAGCCGTTTGTAATCGAATGTTAAGATTATAGATGTTCTATCTCTGTTTCTCACTCCTCACTCATTTTTTCTACGGGTTAGCTTTTCAATATTGATAACGCCTTGCGTTGCCAGTTCTTGTTTGCACATTTGTTGTGTATAACAACTGAAATAACTCCCTTGGAAATATTTAAAGATTTATGCGCTTTAACTGTCACCACTTATACAGGCTCATTACAATGTTTTTTAGTCAAATGCGTACGTCTGTCGTAGTGGCGTAGCTAGCATTTTTAAACAAAATATTAAGAAGAGCTTCTTACTGTTTGAGAAAATAGCAGTCATTTTTTTTAATACGGTCATAAACTATTGAAAAGTGCAAAATTCTATTAATAAAAAGTGAAAAACATCAAAAAATATTGTCAAAAAGTACCAAAATCTAATGACATAAAAATACTGTGAAAAAGCACCAAAATCCGGCGGTTGAAAAATGCAATATTTTTTTATAAATAAGTCAAAAATAGCAAAAACTGAAGATGTAAAATTCTAATAACAAAAGTCAAAAATATCAAAATTTGTCTATAAAATATTGTAAGAAAAAACCAAAATCTGAAAATAAACTGTTAAAAAGTGTAAAGTTCTGTTTATAAAATGTTAAAAATAGTTAAATTCAACCATAAAATTTAAATATTGTCAGAAAGCACCAAAATCGAACCATACATTGTTTAAAAGTGCAAAATTTTTTCATAAAATGTTACAAATATCAAAATGGTTATGAACTGTTAGAAAGTGCAAAATTCTATACTTATATAAAATCTCAAAAATAACAAATTTTGGTTTTAAAACATCAAAATCTGGTTATGAAGTTTTAAAGTATTGTTAGTAAAGTCAAAAACATCGTTTTGTCAGAAAAAACTAAAATGTCATGATCTGTTAAAAAGTGCAAATTTCTATTCATAAAAAGTTAAAAATCACTCATTCTGATCTTCTTCTTCTTCTACTTCACTAAAATTCTTCCTTCATGCCGGTCCAGTTGCGTATATTGCGTGACCAGGAAAGTACTCTTCTGCCAATCGATCTTTTACCTTCAATGCGGACTTCCATTATTAACTTTAAAATATTGTGTTATTGGTTGCGCATTATGTGTCCCAAGTATGCAGTTTTCTTTTGCTTGATTGTTAAAAGCAACTCTCTTTCTTTACTCATTTTCTGGAGTACCGTTTTATTCCGGACTTTCTCCGTCCAAGATATTTTCAGTAACCTCCGATATAACCACATTTTGAAGGCTTTTAGTTTATTTAACATATTAGTTTTTAAGGTCCATGTCTCAACTCTGTATAGCAGCACTGATCAGACGTAGCATTTGACTGTTTGCTAACGTAATTTTAGGCTTAAACTTCTATCGCAAAGTAAGTTCTTCCGTTTCATAAATGTATTTCTGGCCTGCTCTATTCTAGATCTTATTTCTTGTTCTGGGTCCCATTTTTTATTTAACATTGTTTCCAGGTCTGAACTCTTTGATTTGTTTGACTTTACTACTATCGAGTTTAATGTCCATATCTCCGATACTTGTGGCGGCTCTGCTTATTTTTATTACTTTTGTTTTGGCATTGTTTATGTATAGACGTTCAACTCTGTCAAGCATATATTGTAAATCTACTTAATTTTCCGCTATAATGCAGGAATCATCCGCAAAGCGTATGTTATTAATCCATCAGCCTTTAACTTTCAAACCCTTTTGGTGCTCTACGGCATTTTTCAAGATTTTTTCTGAGTAAGCATTAAAAAGCATTGGGTACAGTAAGCACCCTTGGCAAACCCCACGTTTAATATCTATCTTTTTTGTATCTTTGCCTTCAAGCGTTATAATGGCTTTCTGATTCCAGTACGAGAGGCACTGCTAAAATTTGCGGAATCAAGTACTGCCTATATTGCCATCGTTCTGCAATTGTCATATTCGTAAAATTTGACGTTTTTCACCTATTATTCAGTTGACAGTTTAATTTCAAACTGCTCGGTTTTGTTTCAACAAAATTTAACAAGAGTATTAATTGTTTAAAAAATGGAAATTTTGAATCGTAACTTTCGAGTGATAATTTTTTATGATTTTTAATACGGTTTAACACCGCAACAATGTGTGGAAAAACTTAGTTCGTTATTTGGGGATGAAGCACCATCCAAAACTATGGTTTACAAATGGTTCGCAGAATTCAAGCGTGGAAGACCAACATTTGATGACAATCTTCGCAAAGATCGTCTATGCACCTCTGTTCATTTGCAAGTCAGGAAGCTTTGCAGTCGTTGGATCCCACACAATTTGAAAGAAGAACAAAAACAGACACGTGTCAAGTAGTGCAAAGAAATGCTAAAGAAATTCGAAGAGGGTCGTTCAAATTTAGTATATAACATCGTAACAGGTGACGAATCTTGGATATATTCATATGAGCCTGAAACTAAACAGCAATCGACTGTATGGGTGTTTCAAAATGAACCTAAACTCACAAAAGTGGTGCGTTTACAAAGCGTTTCAAAAAGAATGATTGCTTGTTTCTTTGGAAAAACGGGTCATGTTGCAACTGTTGCGTTAGAGGATCGAAGGACAATTAATGCTGACTGGTATACTTCAGTTTGTTTGCCGGAAGTTATCGATAAAATCAGAAGGAACAACATAAACCGGCAAATCATTGTTTATCATGACACAGTACGACAAACTGTAAAGTTTTTGACGAGTAACAACATCTAATTAATTACTCATTGCCCATACTTGCTATTTTGACATATCAAAAAAAAAAATTTTCATTGCCTGAAGAGGCCGTTGAAGCATTTAAATCACTTGTTTTGAAGATACCTCGCTCAGAGTGGCAAAATTGTTTTGAAGATTGGTTTTATCGAACGCAAAAGTGTATAGATTTTAAAGGAGAATATTTTGAGAAGCAATAAAAATTTACATAACGTAATTTGCGTTTTGCTTTTTATTTTCAGCAAACTTTGGCAGTGTCCCTCGTATAGATTCTGAATAATGCCGATGTCCTTCCCATCTAGTTCCAAACTTTTTCAGATCTTATATCAACTTGTCGTGTCTTACTCTGGTTCATAAAATGTCAAAAATAGCAAAATGCCCTTTTTAAACATTAAAGTATTGTTTAGAAAACACTAAAATTTGGTCATAAACCGTTAGAAAATGTAAATAAATAAAAAAAAATTAAAAGCAGCAAGTCCGGTCCATAAAACAGCAAAATATTGTTATAAAAATGCAAAATTGCAAAAACTAGCTTTAAAATGTCAAAAATATTATTAGAAACAACCAAAATCCAACATATACTATTGAAAAGTGCAAAACTTGGCAATGAAATTTTAAATGATTGTCAAATGATTGTAAAAATGTCAAAATCAGGTCATAAACTCTTAAAAAGTTTAAAAATCTTTTTGAAATTTGAAAAATAGCAACATCCAGCTTTAAAATATAAAAACTATTGTTAAAAAAATCAAACTCTTATTGCCAAAGTGTCAAATTATAATCACAAAATGTCAAAAATAGGAAAAACCGCTTTTTTTCTCCTCAAGTTTTTAAATAGACGTAGAGAGGGCTCTATATATTTATGGGGCCTTCCGCATTGCAGACGCTTTTTAACTAACAAATAGAAATTTCAAATTTTAGATATCCCACGGGAAAGAAGTTCAAAAACGGAAAATGTAAAATACAGCTAAACTAGTTGTTTGTGTTTTTCCGCTAACTCAGCATACTTTAAGGTCGGAAGGCCAATGTTTTAAGTAACAATTGTTTCTATTTGACTAACAAATAGGAATAAAATTTCAATTCTTTTCAGAAACAGAAAATGTAAAATAAGTACAGAATAAAGCTAAGTAGGTTTTAATTTATCTGAAAAATTTGAAGCAAAATTAAAATGTTCATCTTCAACGAATTATCTGAACGCACCCAAATGTTTCTACACACTTCTTTTTCTGAACGCTTCTTAAGTAACGGCTTTTTCAAATGTGTTTCATTCAAATGGTTTCAAACACGTTTCAAATATCACAAAAGTGTACATAACCTTCTTATTGCAGATATAAATAGTTAGATAAAAAGCAATTTATTGTGTAAGTATAACATTTTTATTTGTATTATGCATAAAATCAGGTCAAGAACCTAACTACTTTGATCTTTTGTTTTGTTTATTGGTTGCTAGGCAATCAGAAAATTGTTAAAACGGTACCTAAAAAAAAAACCTGTTGGCAGTTAACACTGGCCATTGTTAATACAATTGAAAACACCCTATGAAAATAATTTGTAAAATAATTATTTTGTAATAATATATCTTTAGGCATTTTGTCATAAGAAACCCAAGTATCATCAAACATACAGTGGTTATATTTTCATAATTATTATTATTAATTTAGTAATATATATGCTAAATAAATATTAATTTTAGATGAATATTCTTTTATTGTATAGCAGTTTCCACTTATTATTTTCATAATAATTCTTGACAATATATTTCATTATTCATATTTGATATTCGACAAACATACTTAGGGTTGCTAACGGTGTCATTTTGACCTGAAGTCTTTGGGTTTGGCGTCAATTTCTTCGGGTTTTCATTTTTAATCCATTTATTACTTAAAGTAATGCCAAAGTACAAATTATAAAAAAATATAGAAGAAAATATTACTTGTATGCTGCAAAACAACATTGCATACGCATATTACTATTATACATTTTAGAATATTTTAATTAACGATAATATAATAGTTGTGTGTGAGAATGTACTTTTTTTGTAGGAGCCACACGGTTAGTTGTATGAGAATTAGTTTGCCTATTTGATTGCATCATTTATAACTCTTTTATGCACTTAAAAATGAAAGTAATGGGGGTCTTGGTTGTTTGCATTAACGAGACTAGCTGACAGCACTGTTAAGTACGAGTTGATTTGTGACGTTTATGAAATTTAGTTTGACGTCCACGGCTAATGATATTTTTACATATTTTATTATTTTTAAGAAATAATGACCTCTGGTTTTACTTGATTTTTTAAAAACCGTGTATCTGATCAAAATTTATCAGAGAAAGAAAAGTTTTCAAATTAAATTTTCCACAAAGAGAAATAACCAAAAAAATAGATTTACCTAAAAATTAAAAAGTTCCAGAAGGTTAAACATCTAAAGAATCTTAAAAAACTATCTTTCTGAAGACTTTTTTTATTCAAACTTTAACAGTTTGTGTAAATAAGAAATAAACTAATGTAAACAAAAAATTGTTACAAAATATTAAAGCATTAATTAAAAAAAATCAAAAATTTCTGTAAACTTTAAAGAGCTATAACTCCGAATTTATTAAATATAATATACTACTTTATTAAGTCAATATTAGTCAATTTGCTTGTAGTTTGTGGCATTCATTTTATGACTAGTAAATTCAGGACACCTAGTATAATTGTAGATGGAACTTAAAAGTCAGTAAAATGCACAAATGATGATCAATTTTATTGTAGATTGAAATTTTAAGAATATTTTTAGTTTTTCTTTGTAATTAATGCAAAATTTGTACGCATTAACAGTTTAAAAAAAATAGTTGGATTATACCGGGTGTCTCAGACCACCCGTACCAGCCTTTTATTTCGACAACGCTTGGTCGAATGTGACTGGGACAAAAATTTATCACCAAAGTGAACCCAAGGAATCCACTGATGAATTTATTTTTTACCGGAATAATCCGGAAGTACCCGTAACCGGAAGTAACTTTAAAATTTCAAATGGCTACATAGGTCGAGTATGGTATTAATTGATAGGTCTTTTAAAAAATTACAACTTTTATTAAAATGTTTTTTTAATATTTTGCATATTTACAAAAATAAACGAAAAAAAAATAAATTGAAAATTAGTTATCCATTCAACACTCAATTTCCAGTTGGCTTTGCTTTTTTGTTATGTAAAAATAATTGACGTTTGTGAATATGGTATTAATTGAGAGGTCTTTTTAAAAGAAACAACTTTTATTAAAATGTTTTTTTTTTATATTTTGCATATTTACGATAATTAAAAAATACTAAACGTTTGAAAGTATTTCATTCAACAATTCAAATAAGAGTGTGAAAGTAAAAAATATGATAATTAAAACAACTGTTCAATTATTTATGGTATGTTCAAATTGCCTTTCTTCTTGATCAATGCATCTTTGTAGCCGATTTCGAACGTCTTTGACGGCCCGTAGTATCTCATCTTCACTAAGTGAACGGCAGACATTCCGTATCTTCTCCTTCATATTATCCTCGTGGTTGGAAGTTCTTTATAGACTTGGTCTTTGATACGTCCCCACAAGAAGAAGTCAAGAGGCGTTATGTCAGGAAACGAGGTGGCCAGGGAAATGGTCCTAGCCTTCCAATCCATCGACCAGGGAAAAGGCGATCAACGGTTTGACGAGAAACTCTTGCGTAATGAGCTGGACAACCATCTTGTTGCAAATACATTGTTAAACGTGTCGCATATGGAACGTCATCTAGAAGGTCAATAAGATTATTTTTTAAAAAATCAGCGTATTTAGCTCCGTTTAATGAACCATCAAAAAAATGCGGACCAATTATTTGGTTTCCTAACATACCACACCAAACATTAAGGGTCCACACGTGTTGATTATCAACTTCTCTTAACCAATGAGGGTTTTCATTACTCCAGTAGTGAGCATTATGTAAATTAACAACTCCGTTGCTTTTGAATGTTGATTCATCTGTCCATAAAATTTTGTGATGGAAATTATAATTTTTAAGAGACAACCATTCACAAAAATTCAACCTATCTTGAAAATCCTTCTCTTCAAGTTTCTGGTGTAGAGAGATATGGTATGGATGGAATTTGTTTGTTTTTAAAACTCTCCAAGCAGTGGAGCGACTTATTCCAGCATCGATTTCAATTTTTCTAGTCGAGATATTTGGGTCCAGAGCAATTGCTGCAAGAATATCTGGTGCTCTTTCATCTTGTACACGTTTTCTGATACTTTGACCTTTGTTGTGGCTGGGCTGTAGCTTACTAGTTGTCTTAACTCGTTCTGCAAGGCGCCGAAAAACATTTTTTGACTGATTGGCTCGTTGAGGGTATTGCTCAGCATAAATTCGCTCAGCAGTACGATACTTTTGGCCGCATTCACCTAATATCATCAGCATATCAAAACCTTTGAGGTTTGTAAAAACCATGTTGACACATTCAATATTTTGACAATAATAATTTATTTTACGTCAACTATTCACAAACGTCAATTATTTTGACATAACAAAAAAGCAAAGCCAACTTGAGGAAATTGAGTGTTGAATGGATAACTAATTTTCAATTTAGTTTTTTTTGTTTATTTTTCTAAATATGCAAAATATTAAAAAAACATTTTAATAAAAGTTGTTTCTTTTAAAAAAACCTATCAATTAATACCATACTTGACCTATGTTGCCATTTGAAATTTTAAAGTTACTTCCGGTTCCGGGTACTTCAGGATTATTCCGGTAAAAAATAAATTTATCAGTGGATTCCTTGGGTTCACTTTGGTAATAAATTTTTTTGTCCCAGTCACATTCGACCAAGCGTTGTCGAAATAAAAGGCTGGTACGGGTGGTCTGAGACACCCGGTATAATAAATGCCATTTAACATTTTTTATGTGTTAATTATAAGGAAAAACTAAAAATGTACTTAAAATTTCAATTTACAATAAAATTGATGATCATTTGTGCATTTTACAAACTTTTAAAGTTGCATTCATAGTTATAAGTTTATAAGTAAGTGTCATACGAGCATTATGCATATATTTATCTATGGATCAATTATAATTAAATTTATTATAGATTCTTTATATTATGTATAGAACATTTTGAAATTGTTTTTTTGGGCAAAACATTAAATGCACTTTCTACTCTGATTGACATATAAAGGTTGTTTACACATAGTGTATCAAGAGAGAAATTTTTTTATTTGAGTTTTGAAAAATACTTTGTACAGGTGTCTCATAATAGTTAATTTAAATCTTTAATTTCAAAATCATAACTTAGTAAACTACTCAAAAATCATTTCTACCTCAAAATTAAAAATTATTTCAAACAAAAGCAAAACAACTTAAATGAGATATTAAAAATTTACAACAGCCTAAATTTAAATTTTAATTAATTAATTAATAATTGTGATATGTTGGATATAGAAACTGGGATATTAAATTTTGGTTCTAGTGATAATAAGTTATGGACTATAGGTAGAAAATTTACTTCAGCGTAGTTTTTAAACCAGTTTTATGTTTTGTTTATTAAAAAAAAATGTTTTGAAATTGAAATTGCAATTCAAACACTTGAATTGTTGAAGACGGAGTTAAACAACATTAATAGTTTAAGTGCTATTTATACATATTTGTTACATGATTTCTTAAGACACTCTTAATCATTTTTATAATATTTGTATATATAATTCTCTGGTGGCTATTTATGATTTAATATAAAGACCTTTACTATGTTGTAAGCCATAATAGTAATAATAAAATAAAACAAGTTTTTACCACAAATACTGTTTGTGATTTTATTATTAATCTATGATTAAAATTTACTTAGCAACTAAACTAATTTAACTGAAGGTTTTATGGTGGAATTCATGAAAGCTGATTAACGTTAATCAAAATCAAAATTATTTTTATTAATTCGATATAAATATTGTTTTGCTTATCTACTGCAGGTTGCCCGACTTCAAAAACTATATTGATGTGGTTGAACCTACATAAATATAGTTTTTTGGTTCTACACCTGCATTTTTACTGTTATTTAAACAGTTATTAAGCTCCAAAGTTTGGACTAAAAAACACCACTTCTTGAAACTGACACGATAAATTTTTACTGGAGGTAGAGAATTTCATTTCATAATTTATAGCAGTTGGAAGTTTCCATCTTCCAGAAATAATGGAGTGGGAGTTTTTTGGAGGATTTCTGAAGAAGAAGGTTGTGCTTTAAACCAAATTGTTTAGAATTTATCAGAGATTAATTTTTTTTCTTGAGGGTATCAAAATATTGCAAGGCGTCACTACAAATTGTTTTTTACAAACTTAAAAATTGTGTTTTTTTATAAATTGTACAAGGCATAAGTACTATCAATTTTTATTTTAAGTAAAAATTGAATACCAAGGGATTGAAAGTTCTTAAATCTTTTTACATCTGGTAGGCTAAACACATTTTTTGAGTTAACTCTTTGATTTTGAGTAGTGGTCTGCTCGAAAGGGTGATTAAAAGCACACAGTTACAAAAAAATTGTGCTCAGTCTTAAATGAAAGATTTATTCTTTGTTTACAAATTATTAAATTATAAACATTTTATTTCAATTCACATCTGCTAAAAAATTATTAATTTCCAAAAAGTTTGAATTCAGGTCTTAACTATTTAAATTCCATGTGAAGTTCTGGACTGCATTTTTTTACAGTGATAACACAAGCACTATGGTAAACGCTATTGGCAAATAATGTCGCTGCAAATGACATTCAGCTTTGGCAATGCAAGACTTATCTCTAGTAAAAATTAAATCTAGAAAGGTTCTTTGTGAATTTGGAATATTATTAATTCTTATCTCATCTCATCATTTTCCCAATGAGCTTCTGGCAAATTATAATCACTGCAAATTAAATATCTACTATTTGGATATTTGTCAACAATGTTTTTTACAGTTTTACTTAAAATGAACACTATATTTTAGGTTATCTGATCTAGGTGGGATGTATAATATTGTTTGTTTGTGTAAATAGATAGATAAATATGGCCATGTATGAGTCAAGTGTACGGAATGAAAATCCTGATTATGTGAACTTTTTCAGATTTTTTCAGTGAGCCATTTCCGAGTAATAAGCAATCAAAATTTGAAAAAACCAAGGTTTTTGGGTTTTTCACATTTTTTAATCATTTGTATGTAACTTCTCAGGATTGCATTTTTAGGAAAAAATTATCAGAAACTTTTTTCTTCAAAATTATCCAAAGAATAAGTTTTCATAGCCAACAATTTTTTTCTTTAACTTTTGAAAATTTTACGGAACTTTAAATGACAGTTTTTCTTAAAAAAAAGATAATGGGTATTTTCTTTTTTTTTTTCAAATACGTGCTTTTATATGTAAAGCACGTTTTTATCCATATTTGATAATAAAAGAAAATATCTATTATCTTTTTTTTTAATAAAAACCGTCACTTAAGTTTTGCAAATATTTTAAAATTAAAAAAAAAAATATTTGTCTGAAAACTTATTTATTAGACAATTTTGAAGCAAAAAAATGGTTATAATTTTGTTCTTAAAATGCAATCCTGAGAAGTTACAAACAATCAAAAAATGCAAATGTAAAAAACATTGTAAGATATCTCTTTTGCACATATAAAAGCACGTTTTTAAAATACCCGTCATCTTTTATAAGAAAAACTGTCTTAAAGTTTTGCAAAATTTTCAAAATTTAGGGAAAAAAAAAATTGGCTATGAAAACTTCTTCTTTGGATAATTTTGAAGAAAAAAGTTTTTTATATATTTTTTTACAGTTGATTTTTTCAAATTTTGATTGCTTATTACTCGGAAATGGCTCAATAAAAAAATCTGAAAAAAATCACATAATCAGGATTCATGTAGAGGAAGCTATTTTCAGTGGTTTGAGCAAAAACGAATTTTCATTTTGTACACTTGACTCATACATGGCCATATACAGCTTAACATAATATAAAAAGGCTGTTGAATTACACTTAAATTGTATTAACATTTAAGAGACATTATTAAAAGCATTTAAAAACGATTCTATTGTATATAACGCTTCATTTACCAAATTTTCTTTCACTTTTAGTTTAAATATATTTAGTGGTAGTTTTTTAATATGCGTGGTTAGTTTATTAAATAATTGATTCCAAAATAAGTAACGTTTTTACTTTTGTTTATTGTACAGTATGGAGTGCATTGAGGTTTTTACTTCTAGTGTTGTGTTGGTGTTAAAAGAGTTTAATATACAGGGTGTAGATTAATTGGCGGATAAACGCCAGGTAACTTTATAGATTGTGCCAAAAGAAAACGAAAATCTTAATTCCAAAATGCTGAAAAACTCTTTGTTTGGCCTCACGAGATCTTCAAAGTTTCAATTTTGTCAATACAAATATTGTTTTAATTGCATATATTATGTACCAATTTGCTTTCTTGTTTAGTATAATAAAAATTACGAGGTTTATTGAAACTTAATAATAAAAAACATTGAAAAATGTGCAAATTACTTTTGAAGAATAAATCAAATTTAAATTAAAAATACGCTTGGCAACGTAGCAAAATTTTTAATAAAATTCAAATTATAAAGTAGGCAATGCAATAAATGTCAGGGGGTCAATTCTGATCTCCGGTGACTTTTGTCATCAGTGACTTTTAAATTCAAATAAAATTCAATTTAAATATTATGATATACTTTATTTTTTTGATAATCATTAATTTAAAATTGTGTGAGGACACATACCGCATTATTAAATTATGAATGGTGTTTTGATGCATTTGCAAAATATATTATGTTGCGTTCGTCTAGTATGCGGCGGTCTGCCTTATGTCTGTCTCGGATTAACAACTACTACGTTGCCATGTCAATCCCGTGACCACCCTTGACAAAAACCATCGGTGACATTTGTCGTTTCACCATGCAGCTAAAATGCGTTTTCAAAATAAATGTGTGAATCCAGTAAATAGGTACTATAATTATTATTGAATTATAGAACAATTTGTACATTGCAGCTGATACAACTATTATAAATTATTAGATTCTGTCATAAATAAAAATATTAATTATTTCAATGCACAATTGATTGTTTGAAAATATATTTAAAATAATTGACATGAATATAGCAACTCTGACAGATTTAACATTTAACGCCGGCGATGCTTGAGAACGTTATAAATTCGATATCGATACGTGCTGTAAAGTGTTTAGAAGTAAACGGTGGCCAATTTGAACATTTGTAGTTTATAATAAAAAATAAAATTTGATGTGTGTATTAAATTGCCTATTTTATGTATATTAAGTTGCCTACATTATAGGTTTGAATTTAGAAAGTTTGCAACGTTGCCAAGCGTACCAAAACTTTGAGGACCTCGTGAGGCCAAACGAAAAGTTTTTCAGCATTGTGGAATTAAGATTTTCGTTTTCTTTTCGCATGATCTATAAAGTTACCTGGCGTTTATCCGCAAATTAATCTACACCCTGTATATTAAACTTTTAACACCAACACAACACTAGTATAGTATAGATACATGGTAGTATTAATATCTTTAATAATAAGTTTACAAATGCATTTAAACAGTCTTTGCGATACTTTAATCCATAGATTAATCTGATGGTTTTTTGTAGTTTAAACAATCTGGCATCTGAACAACAAAATATAGCATACTGTAGATAAGATGCATAGTATTTAGCTTTTCTTAGTGTTTCTATTGATAGACTATGTAGTAAAAATATGTTACTGTTTAGTTTGTAGGCTATAATAGACATATGTTTATCTCATTTTAATAAAGTGTCAATATAAACCCCTAAACATTTTATAGGCTTCTTGTGGTTGTGGTTTGTTTTCAAGGTTAAAATAATGTGCTCAGTTTTTTCTTTGTTCAGTACTAGGTGATTGATTTTAGTCCATTGTTTAAAGAGATCTATTATGATATTGTCATCTTTGTGCAGTTTGTTTAAATCCTTGGAATTTAAGAATATTGCTATGTTGTCAGCAAATAGTTAATTTTAAATAAAAGATACTTTGCAGTTGTTTAATATATGTGAAGGAAGATCTTTAATGTATATCAACACCTATTATTTACTATTCATTTCTGTTTTGTAAATAATAAACTATATGAGACACAATGAAATGCTTTGATCTTATCTAGGCAGCAATATTCTGCATCTTCAAAGCATGTTGTTACAAAGTTTGTAAAATTAGTTATAGCATCTACGGTTGTCTTTTTATTTCTAAATTTAAATTGTTCTGGAGCAAAGATATTATTGTTGAATGTAATTAATTAAACGGTATATAGGACTTGTTTTTTATTTTTTTAAAAATACATGACAAATGTGATTTTTAAAAAATAAAAAACAAGTCCTATATACCGTTTAATTAATTACATTCAACAATCATTGAAGGACGAAGAAATAATAAATAAAGAAAGAAAGATATTATTTATTATTTTCAAAATATTTGTGTAGCTGAGAACTGAATAATTTCTCAAATAATTTTGAAATTATAGGAACAACTAAAATTGGTTTATAATTACCAGGTTTTATACATGGTTTGCCTACGATTATAAATTTTGACACAAACAGTTGCTCCACACATTGAGGAGTATTTATAATAACTTACGAGTTGGTCTTTATTGTAATTAAAATTCCCCCTTCTTTAGATGATATAATTGTTAAGATTAATTTCTGTATTATTGACATCTTCTACAAGTCAAGTTTCTACTATTATTGTAACGTCATGCAAACACAGTAATAGATTAACTCTGAAATCTTCTAATTTTGTTTGAATAATACCGTCAGCATTTTGCTAATGCACTGTTAAATTTTGAAGTTTTCTGAATTTGGCTTCAATGTCACAATGGTGTGACGATCATTTATATATGTAACTTTTAAGTTGTTGCAAGATCTTCAAAATCAGAAGTTGTCGCTAGGTGCACTTTATGCTACTCTAGATATTTTTTTTTTAAATAAAATAGTATACAAACGGGCCAGAGCGGGGGGGGGGTGCATTGAGAAATTTGCTTTAGTTTTTTTTCTGTTTCTATAACTTATGTTTCTGTGGAACTATTATCGCACTCCACAAACATACGAGGGGGGTGCTGACCCCGCTGATAAGCTTATTAATTAGTAGTCTTTTGTTTTGGGCGATTCAAATAGCAGTATCCGGTTATAATATCGAGGGCATCATATCAGAAGGGCATATGAACTATTTTTTGTAAAACACGTTTCATTGGACGTATAAACTTGAATTGGTTATTGGCACGTCATATCAGAAAGGCGTACACTTCTGGATCTCCATTGCTATGTTTTGGTAATATTGTTTTAGGCGTAAAAACCAATATTCATGTGAACGACATATCAGAAGGGCGTATGTGCATACGCCTCAAGTCTACACTACATTGGTTTGTATGCCCGTTGGTTACCAATTCAAATAATTCTAACCTATAATTAATCGAGTGTTCGTAGTTGTCAAAAGTCAGGCAGCTTGATGTGAGTGTTGTGCTTCTGTTGTTTGTGTACAATGAATAAACAAATCTTGTACCATGGATGTTTGCAAAGCCGCTATATTCTTGAATTATCAAAGAATGTATCTGGAGATAATGAACAAGGTACGTTAATTATTTTTAGGTTACATTTTGTTTTTGCTTACCTACAAGGTATGTTTAATGAATATTTCAGACAGCAATGCCAGTTTACAACAAGAACAAGAATTATTTCAAACTTCATTAATGAAAATTTGGGAAGGCACTTCCAGTTTACAAGAAGAAAATGTACATGAACAGGTATTGGGTGAACCGTCATTAACAACATTAACAAATATTTCAGATGACATTTACAGTTTACAACAAGAACATGTACAAGACCAGGAATTAGGTGAAACGTCAAACAACCGTGAGGAAATACATAACATGACAAACGATCTTGATATCGATTCATTTTATGATGAAACTCTGCAAGATAGTGACAAAGACTCATTATATCAGCTACATGAATTTGATTTATCTGATGATCTTTTAGAACATGAATACCTTAATGGCCCAGAAAATGTAATAATTCAAGAAGTTGAGAATGTTTACGATAATTCAGTATTAGAAACAAACCAGTTACAAATCAGAAAACAATCCAAACAGGAGGATACATGGGCACTTAATATGAGAAAACAAAAAAAGAATTGCAGAAAGGAGTATAAGAGAACAACAAAACAGGTTTGTGAGGAAAGAAAATCGCAAACTGTAGGAAAACCATGCGTATGCTCCAATAAATGCCTCGAAAAGATTTCAGATTCTTGTAAATTGTGTTTATTTAAAAACTTTTGGGATATTGAAAATGTAGAACGCCAGAGAGATTACATTGTGTCTCATGTTACTCGAAAACTTGTGGACAGAGTTGGGAAAACAAATTCACGCAGGAAATTTTTGCAGGAGTATTGTTTTAAAATGGATGGAAGAAAACATAGAGTATGCAAATCTTTCTTTTTAAAAACTCTGGATATTTCAGAAAAATTTGTACGAATTGCTATAGAAAAGTCAATGCAAAGCAGATCGGGTATTACTTCATCCGATAAAAGAGGAAAGCACACACCTGGTAGAAAACTTTCTGATGACTGTATAAAATTTGCAACCAAACACATAGATTTTTTTCCCCGTGTACCTGCACACTGGTGTAGAAAAGATAGCAACAAAGAGTATCTGGAATCTATTCTAAACAGAAAGAAAATGTACAGCCTCTACCAAGACAATTGTGTTGAATCCAATCAGAAACAAATTTCACTTAAGCTTTATAAGAAACTGCTTATAAAGAAAAATATAAGCTTTCACAACATTTCGCAAAAAGATCAGTGTTGGTGCTACCACTTTAAAATGTTACCTGAACAGGACAAGAGTGAAGAAAAGATAATGGAATATGAGATGCACATACGTAGAAAGACAGCTGCAAACGAGGAAAAGTCAAATGATGCTCAAAAATCAAAAGAAACTATTGGGTATGTATCGGCAAACTTTGATCTTGAATCGGTTTTGTACAGTCCGTTGTTCCATGCTAAAAGAATTTTCTACAAAAGGAAGTTAGCTACATTCAATTTGACTGTTTATAGTGTAGCTAATAAACAAGGTTACTGTTATGTGTGGCCTGAATATGAGGGAAAAAGGGGCGCCAATGAGATTGCAACGTGTATACAGAAATTTCTTGAAAATCTGCCTAATGAAACCACACATGTTGCTTCATATTCAGATTGTTGTCCTGGGCAAAACAGAAATGCCATCATGGCATGCATGCTCCAACAGGCAGTACAAACAATAGATCACATCCAGATCCTGGATTTGAAATTCTTAGAGCCTGGGCATGAGCATATGGAGTGCGACTCCATGCATGCGACTATTAAACGTGCATCAGAGTATGTAAAAGTCTATTTGCCAAATGATTGGATAAACATTATTCAGTCAGCAAACAAGAAAAAATCATACATTGTGACAACACTTGATCATTCGTCCTTTTTTAATTATAAACATCTGCAACAAAAGACAATGACTAATATGACTATAAATGTAGAAGGAGGTACTCTTAACTGGAAGCAGGTGAAATGGATACGAGTGGAAAAAGACAAACCCAATGTGCTACTTTATAAAAACGAATTCTGGGATGAAGAGTTTGCCGTAGTTAATACATTGAAGAAAAGCCATAAATCAAGAGCAACATCCAGCACTAACATGGCAGATGTACCTCCACTGTATACCTCAAAACTTCCAATTCAGAAAAGTAAATACGATGATCTCCTTTCTATGTGTCAAGGAAAAAATGTTATTGTTCCACCTGAATATAAAGATTTTTATAAGACATTACCAGTTGATGAAAATGTTCAAAGTATTTTGGAGGACGAATGAAAGAAGTAAGGGTAATTTTGTTTACCTCACAGATTAATGTTTTAGTAGAATTAGGTTTTAGTTTACTTGAAGAACTAGTTTTAATTTTGTTTACTTAATAGATTAATGTTTAAATGTATTCATAAACCATTTACTGTAGAATTACGTTTTGTTTTGTTAAATTTATAAAAAATAAAGATTACTGTACATACGCCTTTTAATTTTATTATAACTCCTATATGATTATACATCTGATATATTTGTATCAGAAGAACCAAAACTCCATCTAATTATTACAATAAACTAATTTTATTATTATCTATTAAAAGCAAGTGTAACAATTATAATATCAACATTAAAGCAACTCTGTACTTACAAAACTAAAAATGTTTTTATCGTTTTCTGTAAAATTTATGTTTTGGTCATACACCCTTCATATATGATGCCCTCGATATATTACAATATTGTCAGAAATAACCAAAATCTAGCTATAAACTGTTAATAAGTGCAAAGTTTGGTTTATAAAATGTCAATAATAATGGTTATAAAATATTAAAATTATGTCGGGTAGAACCAAAAGTCGTCCAAAAACAGTTAAAAGTGTGCAAAATTATATTTATAAAAAGGTTCTAGAAAGTGTGCACCGGATGCCATGCTAACAAACCAGTCAAAATTTTATTTATAAGAAATCGAAAGTAGCAAAATCAAGCTTGGAAACATCAAAATGTAATAAATTCATAAGATGTTAGAAATAACAAAATTGTAATAAAGTCAAAATTTGGTCATAAACTTATAAAATGCAAAACTCTGTTTATAAAAAGTCAAAAATAGTGAGATTTGCTCATGAAATACTAAATTATTTTTAAAATGAACAAAAGTTTTACCAAAAGTGATTGAAAAATTGCCAATTGCTCATAAAATGTCAATACAGTGAAATTTTAAACAATCTTGCCATATAAGTGTATTTTTTTTTTAATAAAATTTTTAAAATCTAGCTTTGAAATATCAAAAATATTGTTAGAAAAAACCAATATTCGACATAAACTGTTAAAAAGTGCAAAATCCGATTATGAAGTTTTAAACAATTGTCAGAAAGTACTGTAAACTCTTTTAAGGTGTAAAAACATTCAAATCTTAAAAATAACAAAATCTAACTTAAATGTCAATAAGAAGAACCAAAGTCTTGCCTAAACTGTCAAAAAATCACAAACTCTATTCACGGAATGTTAAAAATAGCAAAATTAGTCTCTCCAGGTTTTGAAATAGACGTCGAGAAGGCCTTGTATGCTTGTAGGCCTGTTCGCATTGCAGACTTTTGCTTACAGATAGCTACGCCATTGTTTGTGATGTTTATTCTAGCAATATTTTTTTATACTTCATCACCTTGCGTTTTGGGTAATTTTTCTTGTAATCCATCTGAATCATTTTCAACACCTATTACATCTACTTTAAATGAGGGTTAGAAACCCAACTATATTTCTCGATATGGAAGTTTTTTAAATATTCTAGAAAATAGGCATGGTATCCACGAGAATATTGTTGTCATTAAGATCTTCCAAAAACCAGTTCAATATTGAAAATGCTGCCAAATGATGTTTTACAATTTTATCTTACATATGTCTTCTATAGTACGGTTTTGACTTTGCATTTGTGTGTTGAACTGGTTTAAGTGGTAGAAAATATCAACCAAATATGCCAACTTGTCATTGAAGCGATCAGCACATTTGTGTTTTTTGTCAAAAATATTTACCTATTATAGCTCTGAACTTGCGAACTGTCAATAAATAAATAAACCTATCGATTAAAGTTATATTATATATATTAAAAATGTGTTAGAAATGGAAACGAAAGATTCCTCAAATTTGGGTCTCGACCACTATACTAACTTAACGATATTTTAGCCGTTTAATTGGTGTAGTGGTTAGCGTACTCAACTGCTACACCAGGGGTTTTGGGTTTGAGTCCTTTGTTTCTAGTTAAAAAAATGTGTTGTGATGAGACGGCTTCTTTCAGATAAGAAGAGAAACTTTAGTAGGTTCCGTGCACGTTAAATAACCTATTAATTTAGGTTGAAATTTCTGAATTTGCAGCAGAAATAGACGAAATAAATAAATAAAACAAAAAGGTTAAAACTTTGCGGTATTTAAAATTGTAATAAAGTATTTACTTACAAAAAAAAAATTATTTGTCAATCATTTAAATGTGTTATTTTTGTGTGATATTTTTTTGTAGGTAATCTATTTACTTGGATTGTATGCTCTTTGTCATCTATTTGAATCAGTATATGCTATAAAATATGAATTTAAACAAATTAAATATTACAACAGAGTATAGCAAAATAATAAAATCAATAAAGAAAGCAAATGGTGAAATATATTGACAAGTTTAATATCTTTAATCAACTTCTGAATTCTACTTTCTCAAGCAATAATAACATTACCATTTTTTGTTCTATTCATATTGGCATTAATTATATCTTTTATTGAGCTATTATTTTTATTCGGTTTGTTTGCATCTTTTTGTTTAACAAGTAATATATGCTTATTGCTTTTAACAGCTGAACTATAACCAATGCATCTATTTCTTTTTTATCCTCATTTTTTTCAATATTATATCTAATCTTCTACAGTTTTTTTTAGTTTGTTTAGTTCTTTCAAATAGATTTCTTCAATACGTTCAACTTCTTTTTTAATTAATATTCTTATTCCTGTATTTTTACAGCACATAATAGATTATCAATTAGAATCTTATCTTTTTTGGCATTGTATACTTGCTTATGAAAAGTAAATAAAAACAAATAAAATAATCAAATTGTGCAGGCTTATAAGTCTAATATTAAGTAGTTAAAAGATAAAGAAAGACATGAGATACTAAATCTTAATTTTAAAATTAATTCTTATGCCCGTATGACACTGATCTATAATTCTTTATTGAATTATATATGTATATAAAAATATTTGAATCTTAAAAAGTCTGTAAAATGCACAAATAATCATCAATCTTATTGTAGATTGAAATTTTAAGAATATTTATAGTTTTTCTTTAGAATTAACACTAAAAATGTACGAATTAACAGTTTTTTAAAAATAGTTAGGTTATATTATAAATGCTATTACTCACATGTTATGTGTTAATTATAAAGAAAACCTAAAAATATTCTTAAAATTTCAATCTACAATAAGATTGATGATATTTTGTGCATTTTACAAACTTTTAAGATTTAAATATTTTTATATATATAATTCAAGATATAATTATTGACAGTGTAATACATAAGTATTAATAAATGTAAAAATATACAGGGTGTTTATTTTATTATAGAAATTTGTTTTTTTGTTTAGTTGGACATTGTATAATATTACATTTTTTAATGATTTAATAATTGTTTTGTTACTTGTTTTTGATGATATTGATTTTTTTAGTTGTTTGGTTAAAATAAATGTGTATGTTTGTGGGAAAATGTTGAAGTTCAGAAGTTTGCTGAAAAAAGGTGCATTTTGAAAAAAAAAAATTGCCGAATTTTTACAATAAAATGAACATCCTGTATATCGAATATTTTTAATCAATAGTTTCTTTAAAACTAAATAACTTTTGCATGAAGCTTTTTTTTAAATTTTTTATGATTGAAGATAGTTTAGGTGTTCCGGTAATTTTGACTAACTCTGAATAAGATATTTAACTTTATGGGAGTAATCGACCAAAGTAATGTACCTAAACTACGAGGCACTGACTTTGCTATGCAAAACTTGAATAACCTACACCATGTGGGGCTGAACAAATCAAATGTTGCCACTGGTTTAATTCCGTGCTAAACTAAGTGTAGAGGTAACATGAGAACATGCAATATTATTTGATGGAAATAGTCGGCGAATATGTAAGCTTTTTTCTCCTATAAAATGAGTAAAATTAATTAAAGAAATTTATATAATTATATTATTTTTCCAAAAAAAAGTAAAACATAAAATGATAAAAAAAAAGATTTATAAATTCAAATTTCTTATTGGCTTTGAATATTTATTACCAAATTTGGTTGTTGGTCTTTTAAAGTATTTTATAATATATTTTACGCCATAATCTTTATTTAGTATCAACATTTCACCTTTACTAACATTTTTTAGATTATTTTCTAAGCACTCTTCAGTAAACGATGAATGAAGTAATCGGCAACATATACATTAGAACATGTTCTAAAGTTGTTACATCATCTTCAGCATCATTTATGTTTGAATCTAATAATACATCATTGATTTTCTCATAATTATTATTACTTAATTTTGAATTTCACTGTTGATATCTGCAGCTAACATCTTTTTGATTTTGTGATTGGTTCTAATTATAAATGTACATCAATATACGTTTTGCAATTAGCATTGTTTACTAGTTTACAGCTTGAGAAACATGAAAAGGTGATGAGAATCAAAATATATGTAAATATTGTTATTGCTAATACAACTTGGATTGTCACTTTGTGCTCCATTTATTTAAGTGCACTTTGGTTGCAGGAGGATTGATGAAATACTAAAACTTTTGGTTTTAAACTAATCTCAATTGAATTGTTTACAACAGTAATTATGAAATCAGTAAGAGTACCTTTAGTTGACAAATAATAAGCAAACGGCATCTTTTAAATACATATATTGCAATTTTTTAAAAAAGGATGATGTTTTACCTTTATGACTAAGATCTTGAAATGCCTATTTAACAGATTGTGAAAAACATTGTAATCTAAATTAGTGATTAATTTAATTTTATTAAACATTGACGCACTTTTTTTCCTTAATTTCATTGTTTTGGACTCTTTGTTTTAATTTTTATTAGCAAAGTGTCCAGTTCAGTTTTTAATTAAAGTACAACTATGACAAAATTGTCAGTGGCCTATCGTAAAAAATGAAAAATAACATATTTTTAGAAAGAATTAAGATCCAGCTAATAAATAACAGTTGAAAAGTGTAAAATTGTATTTATAGAATACATTTGCAATAGCCTCAGGTGGCCGAAGCGGTGGTGGGCATATTTTTGCTGCTTTACACAATCTTACTCAACTTATTCAGCACATATTTTCTCTGTGATGGACTTCTTGTGAAAGATTATTAGATTTGTATATTTTAACTATTCCAGAGATTACAACAACTACTGTTGAGGCTGCTTTAGGAAATTTTGATGATTCACTTATTACTGTTATTAAAACTTCTCTTTCCAAATCTAAACCTTGCCTCATCTATCATTATTTTATTCATACAAAACATGCAGTTAATAAGAAGCAAAAAGAAATATCAGACTTATCAAGTTTATAAAAAAGCTTGTGACAATCTAATACAATCTGAAAAAGATAGGATTGACAAAAACAAAGCTAATCAAATTTTTCAGCTTTCTATAAACAACAAAAATTTCTATAAAACAAACAATTCATTGCAAGGTAGTTTAAAATCTTCAATTCTACAAAATGATCAAAACAATCTAGTTACTGATCCAAAAGAAAAAACAGATGTTCTTGCAAACAAATTCTAATCTTTCTACTGTTGTACCTACAATGCCAGCTATTGGTAAAATAATTTCAGGCAACGGGTTATTAAAAGATGTCTTCTTAAATTAAATACTAGAAAGGCATCAGGTATAGATGAAATTCTACCTATTATTCTTAAAACATTTGCCAATGAATTATCTATCTTATCTATATAAATGGAATGCTACTTAGACTTTAGAAAATCTTGCAGTAGCTTTAGACATTTTCAAAGCATATGATCCATCCTAATCTTATTAACAAGCTTCATTGTATAATAGGTCTTGATCATAAATGTGTAAATCTTGACAATAGAAAAATTATAGTTTGACTTGATGGTTTTAACTCTGACACCAAAATTATAAATGCTGGTGTTCCTCAAGGTTCTGCTCTTTTGCCAACTTTATTTTTGATTTACGTTAATGAACTCTTTTAAATGACTAAAAGTCCTTCCAACATCGTCAATTTTAGCTCAAAATCTGAGGTGTTATCAATACTAAATATTTAACTAAACAACGAATCTATATCTAAATCTTCTTCAATTTGTCTTCTAGGGGTTTTTACATTTGTGAATTTATTGTTCAATTTTAATGATTTATTTTATCTAATTAATTGCCATCAATTTTGCTCCATTTTATTGCGGATTTGTTTCACTATACACACACCAACTTATTGTTCAATTTTCAATACTGCTGTATAATAATTGTTTAATCAGCTGATTGCTGATTTTGAATTATAGCCATTGTCATTACAGGTTATCATTATACAATCTTTCCTTCTGTATGTATGTAAGTGTGTGCTTATCAACACAACATACAGATTATATTACATTTGATCAACATAAAACACTTAAAATTGTTGTTAAATAAATTAAAGGTATATAGCAGAGGTTGACAACACTTAACTTCATCAATAAATTGAAACAAAATAGGGCATGTTCTAATCTGATATTTTAATCTGACTAGAAATTGATCAATAAATTGACAGATGTAAAGTGATAATTTTATCTGATTGGACTTGAAGGTCAGGTCTTTAAAATTTTTTTAATCATAATCTAGTCTTGAAGCATCAAAATATTGTTAAAAAGCACCAAAATTTGAACAAAAACAGTTTAAAAATGCAAAATTTGATTTATAAACTGTTATAAATAGCAAAATCCAGTATTAAAACATCAAAATATTGTTAGAAAACACCAAAATTCGGCTAGACTGTTGAAAAATTTAAAATTCTAATTTGAAACATCAAAATATTTTTTGAAAGTAACAAAATCCGGCTATAGACTGTTGAAAACTGTAAAATTCTTTTAACAAAAAGTAATAAATAGCAAAATCTGGTTCGTCAAATTGAAAAAAGTTTCAAAATCCGGTCACAAACTTAGTCAATGTCAAAAATAACAAATCAAAGTATAAAAATATTATCACAAAGTACAAAAATTCATCATAGTCTTAAAAAATGCTGCAACATTTTAATTATGAAAAATCAATACAAACACTGTTGAAAATTGTAATATTTTGTTCATAAAATGTCAAAAACAGCATAATCTGGCATTGAAATTTCAAACATTTGTCAGAAAGCATCAAATCTGTCAACAAAAAATTGCAACAATCTTTTAATGAAATATCATAAATAGCAAAATCCGGTCATGAAGTATTAACATATCTTTGAAAAAAAAAAACTAAAATTTGGCCTTAAAACATAAAAATGTTTTCAGAAAGCAGAAAAATCTGCTCATAAACTGTTGAAATGTGTAACATTTTTTATAATATGTCAAAATAGCCAAATCTGGTCATAAAGTATAAAAGTATTTTCAGAAAGCACAAAAATTTGGTCATAAACTGTTTCTAAAATGTCAAAAATAGCAAAATACGTCATTGTCAGAAAGAATCGGAATACGACAATAAACACCAATGCAAAAAATGCAATAATCTTTTAATGAAATATCAAAATCTATTCAGAAAGCATAAAAATCCATAAACTGTTGGAAAGTGCAAAATGCTTTTCATGAAATGTCATAAATAGCAAAATCTGTCCATAAAGTATAAAAATATTGTTATAAGCACCAAAGTTTAGTCATTAACTGTTAAAAAGTGCAACATTATTCATAAAAAGTCAAAAATAGCAGATTAACTTATTTTCAAAAAGAACCAAAAAACGGTTGTTCATAAAATGCCAAAAATAGTGGCCTTGAAATTACAAACAATTGTCAGAAAGCACCAAAATCCGAAAATAAACTGTTATAAATATTGTTGAAAAAAAACAAAATTTGGCATAAACTGTTGAAAAGTGAAACAATCTTTTAATAAAATGTCAAAAATAGCAAAATCTGGACATGAAATATCAAAATATATTCAGAAGGCACAAAAATCCGTTCATAAACTGTTGGAATGTTCAAAATTTTATTTACGAAATGTCAGAAATAGTAAAATTTGGCTTTGAAACATCAAAATATTGTTGAAAAGCACCAAAATTTGTTAACTGTTAAACAATATAAGAAATTCTAAAAATAGCAAAATGAATATCAAAATATTGACAATATTTAAAAGATTTAAAATCTGGTCATTATATACTGTTGAAAATTGCAAAACTCTATAGAATGTCAGAAATATCAAAACCTGGTATAAAAATATTGTCAGAAAGTAAAAAAAAAATACTGTTTAAAAATGCAACTTCCATTAATGGAAAATCAAAAATGACAAAATTCTGTCATAAAACATTAAAATATTTTCAAAAAGAATCAAAAACTGTTGAAAAGTGAAATTTTTTTATGGAAAATAGCAACATTTCATTCATGAAATGTCAAAAATAGCAAAATCTGGCTCAGGTTTTGAATTAGACTTCAGGGGGCTCTGTATGCTCCCGCATTGCAGAACCATGCTTACAACTAGAAAAAACCACTGATATGTGGAGCACTATACAGTTTTAACTAGTGTACATTGTGGTTGAATATTTTCTAATATAATATGTCAATCAACGTCTATAGTCTGCTATCAATGCCTGTCAAAACTAAATTAACTAAATCAATTCAAAAAAATTTTGCAGGCCTAGTGAAACAACAACGTCAACTGGTATTTAGTAGCATTGTGACCTTTTCTTTACAATTTTGAACTGCACGGTTTTAACAATAAATTTTGTTACATCAAATAGTTCTATTTACCATATACAAAATAAAAATATTAAAAAAAAATTATGTGAGAAAGTTTAAAATTTAAATAATAAAATCAACTCTTAACCACTTATTTTTTTTGTTTCAGCTATTTTTTTTGTATTTTTACTTAAAAGTTAATATATTGTTACTTCAATATAAAGCCACATATGTGTTTTAAACATTAATTATTATAATAATAAGATAAGTTTTATTTTTTCAATCATCAGCGTGGTTTCAAGTGTGGTTTCACTCGCTGAATTTCAAAGATATTTTTATGTTGTTGTGACATTAAATAATTCCTAAATATCACATTTTTATATATAAATCTAAATATTATAGATAAGTTAATAAATTTAATCTTTAAACTTTTTTTATTAATATATTCTTTACATATTAAATATAGACTATAACAAAAAAATAATGTTTGAGGTTATATTAATGTAACTCTTATGTACTTTTTTAGAATTTTATTTTTGAAGTATGAGAACGCTTAAGAAAAGATATATTTTTATTGTATGATAAGTTTGCCGAACAAATGTTAAAACGATTTATTTTGTTAGCGGTTATTTTTTTAATATATTAAATTAGTTTTAGTTTAATAAATTAAACAAATTGAATAGAACAATACTAATCTATAAATTAATTTAAAGTTTTTTTTTTTAGAAATGATGGAATCTAATTCTTCTGAAAGTAGTACATTTAGTGGTACTACTGGAACTGATGCTAGTAGTACCACAACGGAAGACAATAGTGATGAAGATACTAGTATGAATAAGAACCTGACTACTGAAACTGATGCTAGTAGTACCACAACGGAAGACAGTAGTGATGAAGATACTAATATGAATAAGAACCTGAAAATTGATGTTGAAAATGGAATGCCTAATATTATATTGACTAATAATGTAGTGTATACTGAGGAAGAACTAAATCCATTAATCAAAATGTGCAATGATATGCGACGTAAAAATGAAGTAAGTAATAATAATAAAAAATGCAGCATGTTTTGTTTTTGTTTGGTGGGAACTGGAAACCTTAGTTGGAGTGTTGGATTCTTCCAATTAAAATTCCTTCTTACATATACACTAACACATTCTAGAAACTGCCGTAGCATTACTTTAAGACATGTAACTTTCTTCTTTGTTAAGCATTCCGCTGCTTTTTATGATGTTTTGATTGTTGCAGTTATTACTTTCCACTTTTTTTGTGTCTCTAGCATTTTTTGCAGTGATTCTTTTACTTATTATAGGTTCTATTTGCTTGCTTTGTCCTGCTGCAGTGTAATATGTGGTAATATGTTCAGCACAGTACAAGCACTATCTATTATTTTAAATTTCTCTAGGACCTAGGTAGTTTGCAAAACACCCATGCCCTGTCAGTATTTGTGTTGTATAGAAGCCCATGTTGCTATGCTTTTGCTCGCTCTATTTTCGTATTTGTGGGATAAGCTTGCTTTGTCCTGCTGCAGTGTAATATGTGGTAATATGTTCAGCACAGTACAAGCACTATCTATTATTTTAAATCTTTCTAGGTAGTTTTCAAAACACCCATGCCTTGTTAGTATTTGTGTTGTAAGGAAGCCCATGTTGCTATGCTCCCGTCCGATACATTTTTGTATGTGTGGGATTAGCTTCTGTGTTCATTCCGCTTTTCCTATGAGGTTGTCCCACCTTTTTTGTCTTTTTTTTTTTTATTATTAACATACGCAACATTTTTTCTCAACCCGCTACAACAAAAAAAAAGTGAAAAGTATATATTACTTAGTACGTTTCAATCTTAAAACTAATTAATAACGAGCTACTTCTACATACATCTAAGAAGAATTTATAATATGGAATAAAATCATGTATCTTATTATTTCTTTTGTACAATAATAACAAAAACAAAAATGTAATTAAAAAGAGCAGGAAATGATATTTATAATTATTATTATAGACATTCAGATGACATTACTAGTTATATATACTGTTCTTTAATCTGTGAATCTGCGGTTGACGTTTTTGCCGAACAAAGCAGTACGAACTTGTGGCACCAATTGCATAGCAATAAGTTCTAATCTGGCCTCGAGAGTGTTGTTAATCTTGGTTTTTCCACGTTGAGGATAAAGTTCAACCCCACCGGTCATTTCTCCAGGTAATGGATTTTCTCTATCAATTTTGAGATTGACATCTTTGCCAACGGCTTCTTTGTATTTGGAAGCTACATCAGGGAAAGCTTTTTCGACTAATTGACGGTCGGCTGCTCTACATCTTACAAGCACATTGGTTTCAAACAACTGATACAGAGCAAGATTAGCGTCTTAATAATTTCGAAATATTTGGTTGAATTCCTTGTGACTTCGCCTAGCCTCTTACGTGCCTCATCCAATACTTTACGGACATGATCCTCACGTACTTTAAGCACCTTCAAACGAGCTTGGTTCAACATGTTCGAAGATTGAATCTTTTGCAATTCGACTTGTTCCTCCCTCTTTTTGTAATATTCTATAATCTTAAGGCGTTGTTGCTGAACTAAACGTCCTTTTTCAATATTGAATTCTTCTTCAGCTTTAGCATCGATTTCTTCAGCTTTTTCATTGGCTTCTTGTTTGATGAAAGCCATCATGTGCTTGATCTGTTCCTGGACAACTGCATTGCTTAAAGCCATCTTGACTGTTGTTTTCTGTTTTTTCTTGCAGGAAAAGTATCAATTGGTGTTGATAATTCGCGTTTTCGACAGTTGTCACTCGTTTGCCGTGACTAGAAACTTAGTACTTCTACATTTACTTCTCCTCTATTCTCGTATCTTCTGCTTTTTTCTTCTACCATTAAGTCTATAGATGGGCAACCTGGGCTGGATACAGTTCTGTAGGCATATCTGTTTTAACACTTTTCTTGATGCCCGTTGCATCATGTGTCTGTATTTGTGCGATTTTATGGCCTGCTCTGTACAATAAAATTGAATGCAATACAGTTGCGAGAAGTTGTCTTTTGCTGCTACTGGGTCCCGTAACATTTGTGGCTTGCTTTACATGATAGGTCATACTCACATTTTTTGTTAGTATTATTTCCAGTAATTTTTGGGTAACTTTTGTGCCGATCTTGATGATATTGACTTCCAAGAATGATCGCTTTGGTTTTGGCGGCTGCTAATTTTAACTGTTTGGAGCTGATCCATTGGCTTACCTCTGGGATAGCGTGGTTTATTTTGAATTCTAGTTGTTTTGTACTCCTGTATTGGGCACCTAAGATTAAGCACTGTGTCATAAAATATGTTCTACAGTGGCCCAAATACTGATTCCTGTGGGACATCACATGTTATCTTCATTGTTATTTTTTCTGAGATTATGAATTTTTGATTGCTTAGGTAGCTTCAAATATCATTGTGATCAAATATTGTGACACTTCTTCTTTAATTTTTAGCTACGGGACCGACGTCAGTGGTCAATCTTCCATTTTGGAACCCATATTGTTTGTCGGAGGTTTTTCATACTTTTGATCTTTTATTCTGGCACTCAGTAACTGTTAGCAGTTTCCCCATTGTGTTTATCATACATAGTGGTCTGTATGTCACTTCAGTTTTAACATGTTTTGATTTTCCTCTCTAATAACACCAGGTTTTTTTGATTTTTTGGAATTCTTTTCTTTTTAATAGTCTGTTTAGTAGCTTCAGACAGAACTGTGGGAACGCGTTTGCCATTGCTATCATTATTTCCGCTAGTATTTCTTTTGTTATAATCATCTTCTAGTTTAGCATTTGCATTAGCTTTGACTACAGTTCTTCTTTTCTGGATGCACATTTTTCTGATCTCCGCTACTAGTTTTGTTCAAGAGTACATAGCAGCTCTTTTATTTTTGTAGACTCTTTTTAGGATAACCATGTCAGCAGTTTGAGCCAGCATTCTCATGCAGTCTTCTGCCTCTGTCTTCCCCCTTGCAGTTCTGTTTAGCCTTTCAAAGTTATTTGATGTATTGTGGCATTGGTTTTTGACACATTTTTATCCAACATTTGGGACTGGTCGAATTCTGTTACTTTTTTGCGGCTTTGTCATTTCGGGTTTTTACGCTGAACTCTATATTTCGATGGTCTTTTATAACTTCTGAGTAGTGCTGAAATTCGATTGGTTTTCCAGTTCCTAGTGAGACCATAAAATTCACAATTGGTTCATTGGTTGCAGCAATAGATATAGATCTCTGTTTACTCTCTTGTCAAGGGTTTTGCTTTTTCTTTATAATAATAATAATAATAACAGCGTCTTTATTTCTTTATACTTACTACAGGGAGTTTATAAATGAATGGGATTATGTAATCACTTTAAATGTGCCGCTTTTTTTAAATTGTTCACTAAACTATTTGTTTTGACAGATCCACTTTGACAGCTGTCAAGCTAACATATGAAAACATATGTAGTATAGTGAACGATTTTAAAAAGGCGGCATTTTTAAAGTGATTACATAATCCCATTCATTTATAAACTCCCTGTACAAGAAAACGGCGAAGTTCAGCCTAAGGCTGGTCTTCGGCTTAACCTTTTTTACATAATTACAAAAATTTGGCGTCTAAATTAATCTTAACTGTATGCGTTCACTGGGCTGCTATGCGTAATGATCCATTATAAGTTCTTTTTGTATTTTTTTTTATACTAGGATTCTGCATGTTCTAAAATACTATTAAATTTATTAACAAACTGGTTGGTTGTCATATTAGTACTGTTGGATAAGGTCAGGCTTTCTCTGTGGTTTTTACTACTTTTTGCATTCTGGTTTACTATTGTCTTTGCTTGGTCGTCTTCTAAATTTATTGGATGATTGCTTCTCCTAGAATTCAGGGAGGGAGGGTAGGATTTGCATCAGTGCTACTCTTCTTCTTCTTTGCCTTTATATCTCCATTGTTGGATATAGGCCTCTTTATGGTTCTGATATTGTCAATCCATCTTGTTTGGGGTTTTTCAATATTTCTTTTGGTTTCCCAGGGTCTCCAGAAAGTGTTTTTATGGCTCCATTAATCTGTAATTTTTCTAGCCACATGTCCTACTCATTGTCATTTAAGCTATGGTCTGGTTTGCGCGTTCCATAGTTTTTTGAGTCACTCGTAAGTTTTGCTGCTGATGTTTTAGTAATTGCTATTGCTTTTAGGTCATAACTGGCAACTGGCAGGATGCAACTGTGGCACACTTTACGTTTCAAGTAATCTTAATTGGCTTAGGTTGATCTTTATGCATTTCTTTTACCAGTTTACTCTTTCTATAGTAGCAGTGAATTATTTGGGTGAGGTCGGATCTCCTTGCTTTACCCCTTTGTTGAGATTAATTTTTTCTGTAAATAAGTAGTAATTTATTTTTACTAGGAACGGGGCTTTTTTGATGTCTATCAGCGTAGTATACCTCGAATCTATTCTTGCATTGTCCAGTGCTATCAAGAAGGCCCAAAACTCGACACTGTCAAACGCTTTATGGTAGTCTATAATTGTGTATTGGGATGTTGTATTCTGTTGTCTTTTCTGTGAGTGTTCGAACGAATTGTTTGCAGGTGGTATGATGTGCCAAAACCTTTTTGGAAGCTAGTTCCACTAGTTGGTAGGAATCCAGTTTTGTTGTGAGTTGGTTTGTCACCTGGGGTAATTTGTTAGTGACAGGTTTCATTATTTATTAGAAATAGTGTATAAAGATGTTGTGATTCACTAGCCTTCGTTACTTAATGTCGTTGTAGCCGAAAGTGGGGTTTGGATTAAATTATTTAAATCGAAGAGTTTGACCAAGGGGGGGCAACAGTTCAAAGGGGAAAGTGGTTGGGGTCTCATCTTTTCCTACCTCAAAATTAGGGACCAGCATTTAAGCAGTATTAGGAAATAGTGAGTTTGGTAATGTATTCCAATAGTTGACAAAAAAATACCATTTTAACGTTTTAGTCTTATCTCGTACATTTTTTTCTATATAATAGTACGGTCTATCTATTATGTTTAGGAACAGCAACTAGTCTTATTGGTTGCTTTTATGCATCTGTTTGGTCTATGTTCTGCAACATGTTCATCAAGATAAGTGGTGTACAGTGAGTAGTGTATGGTTTTGTGAGTACTGGACTCATGTTGATTAGGCTTAGCATAGTTTAAATATTTCAGTATTAATATACAAGTGATTATAAGAATATTTAAATCACTGAGTTTTGATCTGCAGCCATCAGAGAATTCAATGTAAGAAAGAATTTTTATAGTTTAAATGCTTTATCTAGAAAGCCCACTAAAATACCTTATCTATAGATTAATTAGAGCAAAGTTAGTTAAAGGACAATTTCTTCCAAAATGCTTCAGCATGTTTTGTTCTTGTTAAATGGCCAATGTGCAATCCCTAAAAGTTGGACATATAATTAGATTCTATTGTTTCAAATTCATATTATCTACTAAAAGTTTTTATTGCTGACAACAAAGAATTCTGTTTTCAACTGTATGGCTTTCTCAACACCTAACTGGCAAATCTCATTTACTTTCCCAGTTTTGCTACCAATCTACGCCTTCCTATTTCATATTTTTGTTATATATTTATTTAAATTTATTTAAGTTTGTTTTTTATTGTTTTTAGTATCTATGGGAGTTAATAAGCAGAGTATGTTATGGAACAAATTTGCCGCTAAACTTTTTAGAAAATGATTATTGGCAGCAACTTTTCAGTGAACTGCAGCCTTCACTCACTTTACCAAGTCAACAAGATTTATCTACTCATCTGCTTGATAATGAATATTGTCGAGTTAATACTATTCTAAAAGACAAAATTGATGATGCTTTGACCATTGCAATTGATATTGATTGCATGATGGACAATACAATTAATGTTGTTTTGAAAATACCAGATGTTGTCATATTTAAGCAAATTAGTGTTGAAGACGATATTTGTACAAATTTAATAGCAAAAATAATAATAGATACTATCAATGAAATTGGTATAAATCGTATTATTTCAATTGGAATAAACAAAAATGTAAATATGTTAGAGTTACGAAGTTTACTTAAAAATGAATTCTCTGAAAGTACTTTTCAATGCTATGGTTGCTGTTACAACACATTAAACATGTTTATTGAGTATATTTTACAATTAAAGATTCTTCCACTTTGTAATCTACGTATTTTATGTGAATTTGTTGCAACATCTTTAAATAATTCTCACACATTTAGAACTTCATTTCAAGAAGACACGTCAAATTTAAGTTGGATGTCTGATAATAATTGTGGTTTGGTTCTTACAGCAATGAATGACGTATGGAAAAATCAAGTATTTTTAGAAACAATAGTAGAAGAGGATCCAAATATAATTAACTATAACTGCCAGAAAGTTATTAAGGATAAAACTTTTTGGAAAGATCTTAATTTATCCTATAATTTGTTATTATCGATAAATGATCAAGTTAAGAGAGTACAAACGGAAGGTATTTCTTCAATTGTTGAAGTATTTCATGTATTGCATAATGTATTGGATATATACGATTTGAGGGGGAAAACAAGTTTAGTTTTAACTAAATTAAAAGAGAGCAAAAATATCTGTGTAACACCAATACATCTAGCAGCAAATTTTTTGGATCCCCATTTCATTGGTAAAAATTTAAATGAGGAAGAATTTGAAACGGCACTAAATTTTATTTACGAATTTTCACAATTAATTTTGAAACCTATTGATGATGAAACCACTAATGGAATTATGTATGAGGTAGCAATTTACAAAGCAAAACAAAACTTTTTTAGTAATAAATTTATATGGGAAGCGCTCACTGACAACAATGGTAACAAACTACCACCAAAAATATGGTGGAAGTCTATATGTAGTAATTCAAAGTTAAGTAAAATAGCTGTAATAATTCTAAACTTTAATGCTTATATTCCCTCAATAGAACATTCAAATTTTACTGAGTATAGTGAAACAAATAACTTATTAAAAGAACAAATTGAAAAATTATTATTTATAAACAATAATTTAAAATTGGTTGATACGTAGTAAGCATGGCTGAAGTAAAATATATAGTATTCTAAAGCGTGCATTAATAACATTTTCTTTAAGTTTAAAAGTTGTTGATATTATTTATTTATGTTTTATTATGGCATGTCTAATTTGCATGTGGTGTAAAAGGCGTTATTATTATTAGTGACTGGAATTAGCTAAGAAACACCTCTTAACTATACTAAAATCAGTATTGGATCTAGAATATTTTGGCAACAAACATAAAATTGCTCTTATGGATATTTTAATGAACCACACATCTTATGCTTATCTTTATTTCTACTAGTCTGATCACATTTTGCTACACTATGTTGATCACATTTTGCTACACTATGCTGATCATAGTTCCTACTATTCTTATTAAGTGTTTAAAAGTATTGTATATTTACAAATAACAGCGGAGAGAAGTTACAATAGTTGATTATTGTGGCAATATATTGAATATATTTATTTTTGTACTTATTGTTATATATTATGACAAATGTGTTTTTATTTTTTTGTTAAATTACATTAAAAAAAACTAAAATGTGTTTGATTGACCTTAAAAAATACCTAAATAGTATTGTCTTTTTTTCAGTGCCAAGATTTACTAACCAAATTGTAAATATGTAATAGTATATTTTTTAATAATTTTATAATCTATAATGGCTATTAAAGCCTTAGCTAAAAGCTAAGCTTTCAAATTTAAGTATATTTGTTGCAAACAGTGGAATAACTATGAGACTATGATTACTGAGATCTACAGTTTTGGTAAGTTGTGCATTCCTGTACAAATATCTACAGATTGTGTGGAAAAGATCTACTGTATAGGTTTTAAAAAGAAATGCAAATTTTCTCTTTGTATCGATAGTAAGTATACATTAGAAGTTTATTCTATTTTTTTTTATAAAAACTTAAAACCATAGCCAATTCTACAAAAAGCTGTCGACAACATTTGCAATTTTATTCATGATAAGTGGCACCACCAAATGACAAATTAACCTACATAGTCATCTTCAATTGTAACAACATTTGAAAACTGATTAATTCAACCACAATGAAGCAATTATATCAGATACTCTGTTGGAAATTATATACAAATTTGGACGACAGGAAGATGAAAATGTTGAAGAAAACGAAAAAGCTGTTAATGATGTGGACAGTTCTTCAAATAGTAATCGATACCACAGTTCAAACTATTAGTTAATAAAAATAAATTGGACTGACTCGGCCATCCACCCAAATGTTGCTTATTTCTTCTTCTTCTTTAATTAGCCATTTTCAATCCTTTTGGATTTAGGCCTCCATCTCTGCACGTAATACTGGCAACTTACATTACAAGAGACCTACAGTTTGTGGATTCTGAACTACTGGAGAGATTTCATCACTCTAACAGAGCGGGTTTTAGCCGTAAAACCTCACGTTGGCAAGGCGGGGTGTGAAGTGAGAGAGCGTACAAACAAGTGAAAAGTATAATAATAACAAACAAACACCCAGGCGGGTAGTTGGGCACTCCAGTTCAAACTACTCAATACTAATCGTGATCTGGAGTGACCCATTCACTCGCCGAATTGGGTCATCAAAAGGTTGGATGTTATTTCTTTTTTTTTATTAAGGGACTTCTCTTTTAACATTTAACACATTCAGAGAGAAAAACTTTCAATTTTTTGATAACAAACACTAGGGCGGGTGTGTGGGCACTCCTGTTTATATTACTCATTGGTAATCATCAGCTGAAGTGACGCACCCACGCAACTAAGTTACGACATCAAAATATTGAATTTCTCGAACAAGGAGACTTTTAACGCTTTTTATTATTTTTAATATCTTGATAACAAACTCTTGGGCAGGTACTGCAGTTTAAACTACTTGCCGGTAGAAACTATTTGATAATACTTTTATATTTACTAGTTTGGAGTGACCCAACTACTTACCCAAGTGTTGGTTATCAAAAATTGGATATCATTTTCTCTTTAATTCTTGAACAAAAGACTTAACACAAAGAGGAAAAATTTTAAATTTTTTAATAATAAACTCTTGGGCGGGAAGGTTTAAACTCTAGTTTAAACTTTTTGATGGTAATCAGTATCTGGACTGACCCACCCAAACAAAGGCTGGTCATAAAAAAATTGGATTTATCATCTCCTCTTCTAACGCTAGAAAAAGTGAATACTCTAGTTTAAACTACTCGATGGTAATCATGATTTGGAGTTTTGGATTTGATATCACCTCTGACTAAAGGACTTCTAGCACTTACAGCGAGGAGAAATTTCCAACTTTTTGATAACAAATACTTGGAAGGGTGGCATGGACCCCAGAGCATGATTACAAAGGAGTAGTTTGAACTCGAGTTACTGCGTAATTTTGTCTCTTATGACTACTTACGTTTGAGAATTACATAACTATTTAGTTTAGAAGTTGAATTGATTATTTAGACAATATCAATAAGTGGATTTGTGTATGAGTTTTTTAAAAACGTTTTATATGAAAGAAAAAACTGGATTTGAAACAACTTTAGTCTAAATTTATGAAATTGGCGATTTGGATATTAAATTGATCATTTAAACAATACTAATAGGTAGATTCATATGTAGAATTTTCTTTTAAATACGTTTTGTATGAAGAAAAAAATTGATTAATAAGAAATCTGTACTTTGTATTTTTGTTAAGTCTAAACAAATTGCATTCTGGAGGTTATATAGATTATTTAGTCAATATACGTATGTAAAGTTGCTTTTTGAAGTTTTATATGATACAAAAAACTAGTTTGTTTGAAGACATTTTGAAAATATTGTATTTGAAGCAGCTTTACGCAGTATTTTTATTAAATCTAAAAAATAATGTTTTGAAGTTAAATTGATTATTTAAAGACAATGCCAATAAATGGATTAATTTGTAGGTTTGTCTTGTAGGACTTTTTGAGTATAAAAAAATTGGTTTATTTTTAAAAACTGGATTTGAAATTCGTCAATTATTTAAAATTACCTTAAAACATCCTATATAAAGTCTTTGAGAAAAGAAAATTATATATATATTTTTATAGTATGCGGCTGCCAAAGTTTTGAACCCACAAACTTTGCACATACATTTAACATTATATGTATTTCATTACTTTTCAATCATACTTAAAAAGTGAGTATCTTCAAATTGGCTGAAAATTAAATATGTGAAAAAAATACCAAAAAATATGTTTCTCAAATTTTTAGCTTACATTTTTTAGATACTTTTTAATTTATTTTTCTCAGCGTAGGAACATTAGAAAAAGGTTTGCTAAAACTCATTTTTTTGTAATTTTTTGTTTAGAAAATAGTCTAAAGTTTTTAAAACAACCCCACATTAAAAATACCGAGACAATATCAAATTTCAACATAATTTTATATAGTTTAGCTTAAATTGTTTGATTTGAATTGCTTTTTAAAGTTTTGCAGCAAAGTTGTTTGTTTGATCAAACATCTAAATTGTAAGATACCACTTTTCAAAGATTGATATTTTGGTAAAAAAATGTTTATTTTTGTATACATTGAAACCGTTATAACTTTTTTCTGTATATTTTTTTTTGCTGAAAACATTCCTTATAAATATGGTAATTATTACAATTTTTACTACCAAAAAACTTGATTTTCATATTTTTAGTTTATGAACTTATAACTTCAATAATTGGAGTTTAAAAGACGCCCAAAAATCACATTTTTGAGTAATTTTCTTATTATAAGATTTCTTTTTATTTAGCCATTTTTAATTCTCTTAAGCATAAGCTGTTTTTAAAACAGACTAAATATAACAAAAGCAGTTCCATATTGAATGCCGTGACAATGTCAAGTTTCAACAAAATTAAGTCTAATTTGACTTATATTATTTAAATTAATTTTTAAAATTTTTCTTTTTCAGATCGAACTTACGTGAGATATCACTTTTCACAGATTGGTGTTTTGGTCAAAAATGGACCTGTTGTAACTTTGTTGTTGGGAATAATATTGAATCTGAGCTACATTTTTTTAAATTTTATATAAAATCGTAAAAACAAGAACAAAAATTAATTATTTTTATAATTAAAATAGTGGTTGAATAATTATTTTTTATACATAGAAATTAATAATAAAAAAAGAATTTTTAGAGTTTTAATTAATTTATGGTACCAGAGCTCATTGTTTTATAATTAAAATATTAAGTAAACAAATTAATTATTATACATAATTTATTATACAGGGTGTCCCAAATTAACTAGTCATAAAATGAATGCCAGAAACTACAAGCAAATTGACTAATATTAACCTAATAAAGTAGTATATTATATTTAATAAACTCGGAGTTATAGCTCTTTAAAGTTTACTGAAATTTTTGATTTTTTTTAAGTAACTGCTTTAATTTTTAATATTTTGTAACAATTTTTTGTTTACATTAGTTTATTTCTTATTTACACAAACTGTTAAAGTTTGAATAAAAAAAGTCTCCAGGAAGATAGTTTTTTAAAGATTTTTTGATGTTTAACCTTCTGGAACTTTTTAATTTTTAGGTAATTTTTTTTGTGAAAAATTTAATTTGAAAACTTTTGTGTCTTTTGATAAATTTTGATCAGAACGGTTTTTGAGAAAATCAAGTAAAACCAGAGGCCGTGGACGTCAAATTAAATTTCATAAACGTCACAAATTGTTTGAGTGTAAGTGCTTTTTTTAATTAACTTTTTTTTTTCTTGAAATGTATTGGTACAGTAGCACGGAGATGAGTGATATGCATCTAGTCCTTGGAAAATGTTTAAAAAATGCAGCGGCAGCAGCCAGACGTTATGCCAAAATGTACCCTGAGTGACAAAAACCGGAACGCAGATTGTTTTTGGCATTGGATCTGCAACTCGGGGACGTGGTACCTTATAAAATAGACTGTGGGCGTCATGTAAAAGATCCTAAAGTAGAAGAACAAATTTTAAACTGGATATTTTACCATCCAACGGATAGCATTAGACGTATCGCACATCGTCTTAACATTTTACGTAGAGTAGTGCATCGTATTTTAAAAGAACAGAACTTTTATCCGTGCCATTTACAAAAAGTACAAGGTCTTTTAGAAGTAAGATATTTTATAACCAGAAACAGTTTTTGTGCTTGGCTTTCTGCTAAAACCGCAGAAGATGTTAGTTTTGAAAAAAAGTGCAAGATGGTATATTTAATCAACATAATATGCATATTTGGGCTCAAGAGAATCCGCATAGAATGATCGAAAAACATCACCAATATGGATTTAGTTTGGGTAGGAATTGTGGACAATTGTCCGGACTTTTTTCTTCCGCATTTAAATGCTGAAAATTATTTGCGTTTTTTAAAAGAAGATCTACTGGTTTTATTAGAGGTACCTTTTGTTACAAGAAGGAACATGTGGTATTTACACGGTGGTGCATTGCCACATTATGCGCGCGTCGTTAGAAATTGGCCAACAATGAATTATTCCCGAAGGTGGATTGGAAAAGGTGATGATGCATTTGTTTTTGACTTTTATTTTTGGGGACATTTAAAAGAAAAAGTTTATACTACTCCTATAAAGACAATTGAAGAATAGGAAGAAAGCATAATACGTTATTCTAATGAAATCAAAAATTCAGCTGAATTGTTTTCAAAGGTGCGATCTTTAATGCAATAATGCAAAAACAAATAAAAGAATGCATAAATCAAAATGGCGGGCACTTTGAACAATTATTAAAATAAACGTTTTTTGAGTTGATGATAACATAATATTTCTTTTTTTCTTTTTATTCTTATTAATTTAATCCTACAAAATGAGCAACAGCCTAATACTATTCTAGAGTCACTAATTTAATTTCAAAAACAATCTGCTGCTGCATTTTTTAAACATTCCAATGACTAGATACATATTACTCACCTCGGTGTTACTGTACCAATACATTTACAAAAAAAAGAAAGCACAATTACACCCAAATAATTTGAGACGTTTATGAAATTTAATTTGACGTCCACGGCTAATGATATTTTTATATCTGGTTTTATTTGATTTTTTCAAAAATCGTGTATCTGATCAAAACTTATCAAGAAACAGAAAAGTTTTTAAATTAAATTTTTCACAAAGAGAAATAACTAAAAAAATAGATTTACCTAAAAGTTAAAAAGTTCCAGAAAGTTAAACATCTAAAAAATCTTAAAAAACTATCTTGCCGAAGACTTTTTTAATTTAAACTTTAACAGTTTGTGTAAATAAGAAATAAACTAATGTAAACAAAAAACTGTTACAAAATATTAAAAATTAAAACAGTTAATTAAAAAAAATCAACAATTTCTGTAAACTTTAAAGAGCTATAACTCGAAATTTATTAAATATAATATACTACTTTATTAGGTCAATATTACTCAATTTGCTTGTAGTTTCTGGCATTCATTTTATGACTAGTTAATCTGGGACACCCTGTATGTAATTTTTCTTTAAAAAAAGAAATGCTATTGGTTATTTTTACTTGACTAAAATTAAAATTAAATTTAGCCACTAGCCCCGGACAATCAATATAACCATTAAGTAGTTTATGAGTAAAATTATTACATCTTTTAAATAAATTTTAAATTAAAGTTTAATGGTAAACGTTTTACTGTCATTTTATAACTGGTTTTATACCTTATGTGTTTAAAAAAATGTATTTAATTTTTTTCAATACTCTTTATTTGTTCTTTATAATAAGGACTCCAGATAATAGACCCATATTCAAGTATAGATCTAAGTAATGTTTTAAACAGACAAACTGTTGTTTCTGTTTGTAGTTTTTTTTTTAATTTTTCTGGACTTTAATGCATTTTGAATATGACTATTATTGCATATTTTTACATTATCTAAATTACTATTATTAATTGTATACGCATGGACAATTGTGTTTTTACATCTACAATGGCAATCATTTTGACTTTTTATTTTTTTAAATAGTTTCAAGTCATCTGCAAACATTAAGAAATTGCAGTACTTAAATATTGATGGTAAGTCATTTATAAACAAGTTAAATAGTAATGTCCCACAATGTGACTCCCGTGGTACCACAGATGTCAACAGTATAGGTTTAGACAAAAAATTATTAATTTGAATGCGCTGTGTTCTGTTTACTAAGTCTGGTGTCACACTATGCGTTAAAAACGCACCGGTGAAACCGGTGCGTTTTCACCGGATGATTTCAACGAGTCGTCTGGTGTCACACTATGCGTTAAAAACGCACCGGTGTATCCGGTGCGTTTTCACCGGATGATTTCAACGAGTCACACTATCCCGTCAAAACGCAACCGCAAGTATAGATAAATTAATAAAAATTAGTCAAATTAGAGTAAAAAAATTAATATTTTAAAATTGTATAAATTATAAAATTTTATACTTAAATATTTTTGACATTAATAATTAATATCAAATATATTTTTTATATGTTATTATACACTTATACTGATGATGCCTTAAAAGACAAAACTAGTTTATAAAATAAAAATAAAATAAAGCATATTGAAGTAATTTTTTTTTTTTTATTTATACAATTTTAAAATATACAACTCTTATATGCAAAAGTAATTTACAACTAAAAAGTTAATAAATTATTTAATAAAAAATTATTCATTTTTATTAAATAATTTATTAATTGACGTTTTATATCCCGTTACAATTTTTTAGATTATTTATTTCAAGCAGTTGAATAGCAATTTGGTTTGTTTTGATTTGATTTGACAATTTTAGCAATATACATGCTTCAAGCGGCAATAGCAAAACAAGACATTTTCTGCTCGCGGCTTCCTCCGACAAACAATTATAAAAAAATATTACACAACAGGTTTTTTATTTATTTTGTTTTAAACTGTTTTAAACAAAATAAAACATTAAAATTTTTTTATTTAAAATTAATAAAACGTTTTTTTTAAACCTTGTTTTTGCTCTACATGCGGTTGTCCGGTTATCCGGCGCTGCCGCAGCAAACATGCGGTGGCGTCCGGTGGATGCGTTTTAAATTTACAATTATTTATTTGTTAATATTATTATTTTATAATAAGACAAATATATATATAATAAGACAAGTATATATTTATAAACATAATTTACATTTAGCATTATAATTTTTATTTATAAAGTTATTTTAAAACTGTAAATATTTTTATTAATTATTAAATTATTATAAAAGTGTTGAATATTTCATCAGTGATACAAAATAAGAAAATTTAATTATTTCACATTCATGTTTTTTTATATTTTGTGTATTTGCTGTTTTGTCCGAGCTGCGCCAGCTACATGCGGTGGCGTCCGGTGGATGCGTTGAAAACGCACATATGTGTCGCCATTCATTTAAAACAATGCTCGGTCGGCATCCTTCCCACCGGATGCGTTTTCACCGCAGCGTTTTTAACGCCTAGTGTGACACCACACTAAGTAACTTTTTAGCTAGTTTACAATACTGTCATAAAATCCTAAGGCAGTAAGCTTGGCAATAACAATACAATCATCAACACGGGCAAACGCTTTTGCAAAATCCGTATAGACAGCATCTACCTGTTAATTAATTTCAAACGTGCTTAAAATAAAATCTTGGCAAAGCAATAGATTAGTTAAAGTAGAACGCCTTTCTTTAAATTCATGCTGTTTTTTAATAAAAGCATTTTTTGAAATCTATTTGATCTGTTTTGAAACAATCTTATTTAATAATTTGGGGATTACTGATTGCTTACAAATCCCTCTATAGTTAATTATTTTTGGTTTTGGACCAGATTTAAATATTAATAATAATAAACTTTACTTATCCAGTGGATCATACAAGTTATTTATTTTATTATAGAGAATTATAAACTTATTTCTATAATACGGTTACAATGGTTACAGGTCTGAATATACTTAATAACTAACCCATAAATGTTTATCACGCGTATTTATATTCGGTGATTCTGCAACGCTGTAGTCTGTCGCACAGGTGTCCGGCGATGTGGGTGTCCGGCGAACAACACTTCCACGAAGTGATAAGTCTGTTGCAACTCAGCATAATTCAGCACAATAACTCCTCCCACGTTAGAATTAAGCTTTTTCTGGAAACTGAACTTGACCGTCCCGGGAATCTTCGAGCGTCTCTAGTTGAAAGTCCACGATAGGGTCCATTTTTAATTGTTGCCTTCTTTTGATGCACTTTTTCAACATGTAGCAGCAAAAGATTATAAGTTCAAAATATAAAATAATAGTCCAAATACTTAGAGTGTGAGGTATGATCGGGGTTTCTTCTATGGGCACCATTCGATTTACAGATATGTCTTTTAAATTTAGATTCTTTATTTCTATTTTCATTTCTGGAATTTGAGATTTTTTGAAAGTAATCTGATGATAATTACTGATTACTGGTCGACCATAGGTTTTTTCTTGAAAAACCAGTTTTTGTTTATATTCCTTTTAATGATTTTGATTTGGTTCTAGATTCGCATTTAATATTAATTACTTCTTCTTTAGGAAAAACACCAAGAAATAGATTTATTTCTGGAATGATTTCCATGTGGCTCTTCATTATGTTTATTTTAACAAATGTGCACTTGGTCGTAGTTCCATTCAACAGGGTTTCTTTTTTGCATGGAGAAACTTGGTTTAGTTGCAGATGACGGGGGCATTGATAAATTGTACCTTTAGCACAAATGTCACTCATAGGCTTTAACAAATTTCCGGCTTTTAGGAAATACTTAGTATCTGGTATCTTCTTTGTCGGCCATTTATACGCCACTGCTGGCGTCTTAGCCTCTTCTCTGCTTGTAATGCTGGCAACTTACATTACAAGGGACCTACAGTTTTAAGGGCCAATATTACAATAGTGGTTTAAACTGCAAGTTTACTAACTGCTAGTTAAAATTTAAATCTATAGTTAGTGGGAATGCGTATTACAATCGTCCCTATATTTTATGTCAACAAAATATTTAAAATCTTAACCTATAAATTGACGCGTAAAAAAATTGACATTAAAATTTTATTTAATAAATATATTAAATATCTAACAACAACAAAATTGCAAATTAATAAATATGGATAACTCCTTATAAACAATAGTAAATTTCCAGTAATCACTATTAATATAATACACCCATTTTTTATAAGTAATAACTCACATAATTTAAGGTTATTTAAACTGCTAGTTAAATCGTTAATCGCTCATTTCCGCCAGTTAGCTATTCGGATATTTTAATCCACAGTTAGCATTAATCCACGTATGTGTGAGTTAAACCACTATTGTAATTTCGGCCCTAAGTGGATTCTCCAAACCACTGGAGAGAATTATCACTCCTCAGAGAAGGTTTTAGCCGTAAAACCCCACGCTGGCAAGGCGGGTTGGGGAGTGGGAGAGCGTATAGAAAGTGAAAAGTATATCACGGTATATGGGAATCGAACCCACAATCTTCGGTACAGCGGCCGGATGCCTAGACTACTGCGCCACACTCTATCTGGTATAATTGCAACAAATTCTAACTCGTGTTTTGTAGGGATTGGATGTAGGTAGTAAAGATCAAAGTTTTGCTCAAAATCAATAGGAATAGAGAGAAAATAATTTATTCTGGATTCTTCGATTTTACAATTAACTCTTATGGCTGATTCAAAGTCAAGAATATTTTCTATTTTTAGTTCAAACGGAAATTGTAATTTGTAATGAGATGAGATTCTTTTTAGTTCTGAGTATAATTCTTTCGGTTTGATTATACTAGGGTGCAAGACTTTTAGTTTGCAGAATGTAATTGAATTTTCTATGTCCTCGAGAATAATCAAAAGTGTGTCGTAAAGTATCAATAATTGATTGTAAACATCTTTTGCAAATAACGTATCCGTTATTACCATGGTTCCTTTAATTAATTCATTTAATTGCAAAATTCTAGATTTTAATAATAATTCGTTATGTTGAACATCTTTGATTGTATCATTATATTGTTTAATAATTTGGTTGTTAACTGAATACTGTGATTGTATTTGTTTTTGCAAATTTGACTCATTTTTTTGCAAATGCGTCAAAATGTTATTTATTCTTTTCTCGTCATCGACATCCAATGTACCTATCAATAATTTAGATATTGTTCCTAAACCGTTAATAAGACCACGTTTATTTCTGGGTTTTAAAGCGTGTAATTTTATATTTGATATTTTACCAATTATATTTTTTTGCAAGTAATTTACTATTCTGTTGTAGTTTTCTAGTTCCTTAATAATTTTTGTATCGTTACTTTTTCCTAATCCTAAATTTAGTGTTTCATACTGATTGTTTAAATTTCTATAATCTTCGAATATTGGGTACAAATCGTAAAAATGCACAAAAGTGTGTTCAGTACGTTGCAATTTTGCAGGACCAAAATTGATTGGAAGTATTCCAAAGTTTTGGGTAATATTTTTTATTTCTGATCCTTCTCCGAGGTGGAGGACCCTGAAAACATTTTAAATTTGTAAGTTGGTTTTCTCGGTCTTTTAATGTTCTGCAGATGTATTTTTTCCGCAGTATTATGATGTCTAGGTTTGATTTCAGCAGTTTTAGTTTTTTGTTTAATAGTTTCAATACTTTCAACTTTGTATTTATTTTAATTTTATTTTGTTTTTGCCGATTTTTGACCTTGGGAGGTATAGTTGGAATACTTTCTCGATTTTGATTAGCTTTTGCAATGCAATTTGCTTTAGTCTGTTGTAGATTGTCATTGATCTGTTTATACAATATTTTCATTTTATCCCTGTGTTCATGGACATAATTGTTAACCAATTTTTTATCTATTTCCATATCAAATAGTGTTTCGACATCTAGGTGTCCTGTCATAATTTCGTAAGGTTTTAATTTAGTTATGGAGTGAATTGAATTGTTGTATGCTAGTAAGACATAATTTACTTTACTTTCGATGAATTCGTTTTTATAAGTTTCTTGATTATTGAATAACCTAATGTGTTCTATTAGAGTGCTATGAAATCTTTCAATTTGGCCTTTAGACTCAGGATGTTGAGAACTAATAAAGTGAATTTTTACTTTGTGAGTTTCTAACAATTCCTTAATTACACTATTTTTGAATTCAAAACCATTGTCTGAAATTATTTGTTCAGGAATACAATGGTGTGTGAAATATTTTATTAGATTGTTTGCTACTTCTATTCCTTGAGATGAATTTACTTTGTACGCTTGCGCGTATTAGAGAAACAGTTAATAATAGTTAGGAACTTAGTATTTTCTAATGTAATACTGTCAATATGCAATATTTGGAAAGGTCTTATTACCGTAGGAGTTATATTGAATTTTAATATCATTGGTTGTCTGTCATATTTTGTGAGTTGACATATTTCACATGAATTTAGAAAAGTTTGAATGCTTCTACTTTGGTTTGGCCAATAATATATTTGTTTTATTCTGTTTTCAGTTTCATCTAGGCCTTTATGATTAGTTTTGCCTTTATAAAAGTCTTGAATAGTTTGAATGATTTCATCTTTGTCACTGATATCTACTAATTTTTTAGTACATTTGATCATATTGATCTCAGAATTTTTAAAATAAGTCTGTAAAACATTACAAACCTTTTCATATATTGGGTCCTCAAAATAAACATAGTATTTAACTTTCGGCACAACATATTGTTTTACAAATTTGTCATTATCAAAGTTATTTTTTGAAAACTGAACTAATATTCTTTGTTTTGTTTTCATATAATTTAATTATGGTAGGATCTACTGCATCAAAATTAATTTCGGAAATAATTATCTGATTTTTGCCATAGTTTACTGGGCATTCAATAATTGGGATATTCAATATTGGATTTTCTTGATTAGAGTGGTTAGTTTCATCATCATTTATTTCGTCATTAAGGAATCTGTTTCATAATTTTTTCCTTTATTTGCGTTTTCTAATGACTTATTAAATTCTTCTATATAATCAAGTATTACTGATGTTGTCTGTTTTGGTGTATCTGGTTCATTTAGAATATTCATCTTTATTTTATTTTTATTGTGATACACATGAATAATTATTTCGGTATTTTTGAAGACATATTTAATATTTCGTTCACATATTCATAGTTTAATTTGTTCAATCCACAACCTGTTTTTGGTAAAGCGAGCTTATTTATTTTGTTTTGGATACAAAAGCTTCTTAAATTTACCAGGGTTTGGAATAGATCTTTATGTGTTGGTTTTTCGAAACATTTTTCTTTACTTACTAAATATAGAATAAACCTATCATTATCTTTCAAGTATCCGATGGAGTATAAATTTAAGTATTGAGATTTTAAATTATCCACTTGACCGAATTTTTCCCTAAAATGTTTCGCAATACCTTTATTCATTTTCAAATCGGAACTTACGCAGTGCCCTAATGCGAATTGATTAGGTGCATTAAATAAATTATCATTTAGGTCGATAACATATTTATTTGAAATATTATTATTTATCTTATAGTTTTGGTAATCTTCATAGATTAAACTGAATTTTTTGTTAGGGATTATTCTGCTTAAAGCATTGGCATTTTTGTTGGTTTTGCCACTTTTTCAGTCTTATCTAGGCTATCCGATATTAGCACAATGTCGTCTGCGAACCATAGATGGTTGAGGTTTTCGCCGTTGATGGTCTTGAACATGTACTCTATGAGGTTTGTAAATAGTTTAGGCGAGATGGTGTCAGTTTGTCGGACGCCGCGTTGTATTCTGAATCTGTCCGTTTTTTTGTGTAGTTTAACGCATGCGGTAGCATTTTTGTATATGTGCTGTAGAGTATCCGAGTACCTATGGTCTATTCGGCAATTCGCCAGTGCCTTAAACATCTCATTGTGGTTGATAGAGTCAAATGCCTTCTCGTAGTCCACGAAGGCAAGGACGAGTGGCTTGTTGTATTCGACACATTTCACTATTACGGTTTTGATGGTTTGCAGGTGGTCGTTCGTTCCGTATCCGGCTCTGAATCCTGTTCAGGCGGTTGATAAAGGTCAAGTTTGGTTGTGAGGCGTCTAGTTATGATTTTGGTGAAGAGTTTATAGAGGTGCGATGTCTTGACTACGTGACTTAAATAAGAAACTTTGTGTTTTAAAAATTCGCATTTTTCTACCTGAATTTTGAAGTTACTTTGTCTTAGTCTTTCAAAGACATCTCTTAGATTGATCATGTGTTCTTGTAGGCTACTACTAAAAACAACTATATCATCTAGGTAAACTCGACAATTTTGTAGACCCTTTAAAACATTATTCATCGCTCTTTGGAACGTTGCCGGTGCGTTTTTTAAACCGAAGGGCATTCGTTTGAATTCATAATGCCCGTCGTCGGTATTAAACGCGGTTTTTTCTATGTCACCTTCGAACATCTCGATTTGGTGAAATCCCGACGCTAAGTCGAGCGTTGTAAAATACAAACTTCTTCCCAACTTATCTAAGAGTTCTGTAATATTAGGAATCGGGTGCCGGTCATCAATGGTTTTTTTGTTTAATTTCCTGTAGTTTATGACGATGCGCCACTTACGATTTCCTTGAGAATCTAATTTTTTTGGCACCACCCAAATTGGTGAGGACCATGGTGAATTTGAAGGACGTATTATATTATCGTCTAACATTTTTTGTATTTGTCTCTTAACTTCTAACCTATGAACTTCGGGATATCTGTAAGTTTTTGTGTAAACCGGAAATTCATCTTTTGTTCTTATGTGATGCTTAACTTCATTACTGAAAGTTAACTTTTTATTTTCGTTATGAAAAATGTCTGAATAAGTTTTATAGCCGTATTCTGAACATTTTTTACAGCGATGTTAATTAACATTTTGAACGTTGCTAGGTAATATTTAAAAAACTCGATACCTGATTGGTTAAAAAGTGATTTTTACAGCGATGTTAGCTAACATCGATGTTAAAATATGTTCAGAATAGGCCTATTAATTAAATTAGTTATCTCATATTTTTCCTCTGAATTCATATGACTTGTTTCGATGTTAGAAAAGTCTAGATTCAGATTTTCATTGTGCAGATTATTAAAATTTGGAAAAGGACAATAATTATTATTATCTAAGTTTTCTACTATGATTGGTTTAATAACCTTAAAATTTCTTTCCTTATCTGAATTATTTCTTATTACACATAACGCTTCATAATTTTTTACCGTAGTTACACATTCAGGAATTTCTAAATGTGTTAATTTAGTTTCAGGAATGATTATATCACCATCACTAACATTCTTAATTTTTATTTTTATTAATTGTTCACATTCTCCTTCGATTTGAACAGAACTAATAAAATTATTATTAACATTATTAATTACGTTATGGAAAAAGATTTTTGTTTCACTATTAGGAGTAATTAACATATTTTTATTGAAATCAATAGTCGCATTTAATGCTTTTAGGTTATCCATACCTAATAACAAATCAAAGATACTATGAAAATTAAATAAATGAAATTTTAATAAGCAATTCTGTTTCATATTAAACAATTTAGTACAGGGAATTTTGGTGCTATAATTTTCATACGATCTTCCGTGTACTGTTGCGATTTGAAAAGGATAATTTTTTATCTCATTTTTATAAAATTTATAAGCTACTTCAGGTATTACAAACGATTTTGTACTTCCTGTATCTACTAATATTTTTAAATTATTATCTGTATGTAATATATATGGTAAATGTGCATTTGCATCGTTTATTGTAAGGTTCATCTGTGTAAATTCATTCCCGAGGCTTCGTCCTCTAAAAAAGAATGGTTTACAACTTCTTGTTGTTTGTCTTCCTCTTTGGGAAATTCTATTTGTGGTTCGGAAATATTATGCAATTCATGATTAGGCAACGCAGGCTAAAATTTCTGGTATTGATAGTTTTTAGGTTGCGTGGTATTTCTTGTAGAAATACTCATGGGGGTCGGTTTTAGTTAGAGCCACATTTTGATTAGGTCTAAATGCATTATTAGCATTTGTATTTCTATTAAAGTTATTATTTGGAAATTGAAAATTGTTGGCTCTATTATAAAATTGATTATTATTATATGGGAAATTAGCCAATTGTAATTGAGACCCTTTAAAATTATTATTATTATACTGTTGCTTTTTATTATTTGAGAAATTCTGTTGATTAAAACTTTGCGATTTATTTTTTAAATCAAATTGAAAGTCATTAGTAAGCATATTCAATGCTGTGTTTAAATCAGCAGGATTTTTCGTTCTCATGAGTGAACCAACTGGTTCCTTTAAACCTTTAAGTAAAACTCTTAAAGCATACTTCCTAAAATATGCTGATAAAACAGCTGATTCATTTGCAGGGAAATGAGTAGTTACATAAACAATTTGTAAGTTTAACAAATGCTGGATTTTGTTATAAAACTCAAACATAGTTTTGTTTGATTGTTTAAATTCGGTAATTTCTATACCTAAACTAAAACAGTCCCGCTTATCCTGATATGCATTCAGTAGAGCGGTTTTTAATTCACCCCAGTTCCTAATAATACAACTAGAGATACTCTTAGCGGCATCACCTTTAATTTTCGCGAGGATGCTGGACATCAAATATTCATTTTAAAAGTCTGCTAGGTTCGCGGTATTATAAAACTTGGTGACTAGTTTCTCGCATATTTCGATAAATCTATTTAGTAATTCAGCATCTCCGGTAAACTCCGAGATCATGCTTAAATATTCTTTTTTAAGAACTGCCATTTTATTCAAATTATTTAAGTTGAAATTATTAAATTGATCTATTAAAGTATCAGTTAATGGATCTGAATTAGGATTGTTGGTAATAATTTCAGGGGAGTTAGAATTAGTTTCAGATGAGTTTATTAATTAATTCAGTCTTTTTATATGACATTCAACTTACAGTACAATTATCAATATTCTTTCCATGGAATGTTGCTGGTAATCCAAATTCCTGGGATGGGTCTGTCAATGCGGTCCTGTTGCTCGGCTTGATTGAAGATTTCTTTGTAACAATTTGCACTTGTTTACAAAATTTATATTCTGTAAGTTTTGTGCACTATTTTTTTTGTGTCTTTAACACACCAACAAATCGTTGAAACGAACCGGATATTTATTTTCACTAAACTATCCGTCTGGCGTATTCTACCGACTGCGCCAGTTAATGTACGAGTTACTACGAGTTTCTTTTTAAAAATGGTTATTTATTTTATTAGAGAATTATAAACTTATTTCTATAATACGGTTACAATGGTTACAGGTCTGAATATACTTAATAACTAACTCATAAATGTTTATCACGCGTATTTATATTCGGTGATTCTGCAACGCTGCAGTCTGTCGCACAGGTCCGGCGATGTGGGTGTCCGGCGAACAACACTTCCACGAAGTGATAAGTCTGCTGCAACTCAGCATAATTCCGCATGATAACTTACATACATGATATAGTCATATAAGAAATTCACAAATATAATATAATAATACAAAGTAAAAAGTTCTATGTAGACTTAAAAATAATAAATATGAAAATAGTATACTTAAATATAAAAGATCAATAATTAAAACTTAAAAAACAAAACAATAAATTACAATAATATAAAACTGTTATCCATTAAAAAATCATCAATAGAATAATACGCTTTTGTGTATAAGATAGTTTTTACAGAACATTTTAACTTTTTAAGATCAAATTTCTTTATGCTGTTTGGTAATCTGTTGTATAATTTTACTCCCATGTAATGCGGACTTTTTTCAAATAGTGACAATCGATGTTTGGGGTACTCTAGTGTTGTTTCATTTCGTGTTGTATAAATATCGTTATTTATAGTATTAAAAGTTGTCAAATTAGATTTTACGTATACCAACATTTGAAACATATATACACTATACAATGTTAATATCTTATGCTTAATAAACAGTGATTTGCACGAGAACCTCCATGGTTTGTTAAACATATTTCGAAGTATACGTTTTTGTAGTTTAAATACTCGATCTACTCCACTTGACGCTCCCCATGCTACTAAGCAGTATTGCATTATCGATTCGAAATGGCCATGATAAAATCTTTGTAAAGCTGATTCTCCTACTAGTTTGTAAAGTCGACCCACTACATAACATATTGGCGCAAGTGCCTTACATACTTTGTTTATATGTGCCTTCCAGCAGCAATTACCATCAATGATGATTCCTAAAAACTTTGTTTCATCTTGATTGGGTATAGATTTTCCATTGCATTTTATTAAGAGTGAATGATCGTACGTAGAGGTGTTAGCACTGAAACGTATTGTCGTTGATTTTGTAGAGTTTACATGCAACTGTTAGACTTAAACCAATCATTTAAATTTGAAATAATATTTGAAGATGTGTGTACTAAATCTTTGATACAATTTGAACAAACAATTAATGATGTGTCGTCCGCATATAGGACTACAGTGTCAATTTTTATATCGTTGACATATATTAAGAACAAAAGCGGACCAAGTACCGAACCTTGAGGTACACATTTTGCAATTTTAATTAAATTTAAAGTTTTAGTTTGTATTTTAACATATTGGTATTTATCGTCAAGATAACTTTTAAATAAATTGTACGCTTGCCCGCGAATACCGTAGTGATGCAATTTGTTTAATAAAATTGAGTGATTAACAAGGTCAAATGCTTTGTTAAGATCAATGAATATTCCTGCGCATTTTTTTCCGTCATCAAGGTTTTTGAGCAGTTTATTAAGACATTCCACTATAGCATCTGATGAAGATAATTTTTACGAAAACTAAATTGAAAGCAGTTAAATAAATTATGTTTATTAAAAAAATTATAAACTCTATTTGCTATTAAACTTTCTATAACTTTAGAGAATGTATTTATTATTGATATAGGTCTGTAATTTTCGGCTAATTTTGCGTCTCCTTTTTTAAAAATATGTACTATTTTTGCTAGTTTTAGTTTTTGGGGATAGATACCTTGACTTCGTATATTGTTAATTAATGCTTTAAATGGAGTAGCTATTACATCAATACATTTTATTAGTAAAATTGTGTTTATACCATATTCATCTGATGATAGCGTATTTTTTAAATTGTATACAGTTTCTAATATTTCATTTTCTGATACCGGCATTAAGTAGATTGAAAATAGATTAGTATGGTGATTAAAGATTTGATTTGTAGAGTCATTTTTGTCAGATAGAGAATCAGCAATGGTATTAAAATAATAGTTAAAATGATTTGCTATGTTTAAATGATTATTGTCTACTTGGTTATTAATATTTAATGAAACTATTTCAGAACTGATTTTAGTTTTATAATTTTGATGAATAAGTGTCCACGAGGTTTTGTTTATGTTCGGTGAATTTAATATAAGCCAATTGTTGTAGTTTCGTTTAGCTAAACGTATAACTTTACTATATACATTTTTATATGTTTTATAAAATAGTCTATCTTGTTCATTTCTATTGAGGGACAATACATATAACTTCTTCAAATTTTTCGACGAAACTCGTATATCATTTGTGATCCATTTGTTTTTACGTTGACCATTTACTTTCTTTTTCTTTAACGCAAAAGCTGAGTTAAACGATAAATTTATGTTATTCAGAAATATTGAACAAGAGTCTTCAACATTATCTTCTTGCATTATTTCAGACCAATTTTGCTCTAAGAGTGTATTAATAAAAATGTCAATGTTTTCTTTAATGTATGTTTGTTTCTCGGTAGTAAATTGTTTTCGACGACTTTAATTCATAATTTACATTTATAATTGCTGTTTGCATATTGTGGTCTGAAAAAGCGTTAACATTCTACGTTTATAATATGTTTACTTACACATATATTATCAATACAGTTATTGTTACGTGTCGCTTCTTTTATTTTTACATCTAAATTAAAAGAACTTAATAAATCACAAAAATTAAGTGTATCTTTTGATCTTTCAAATTGATTTATATTAAAATCCCCACACACTATTATGTTTTGGTTTGCACGTTTTTGTAAAATTTTAAGACATTCTTCCAATTTATTTAAAAATATGCTTAAGTTGTCTGCAGGACTTCTGTAGATACTTAAAACACTAAACTTGTTATCACCTAAAATTATATCACACGCTGCACATTCAAATGATTTTTCAATAGATAAATTATTACATTCTTTAATTTTAAACACTTATACATTTATATAAGAGACCCTCCATTTTTAAAAATATTTCTAGAAAAATGATTCGCAATACAGTAGCCTGGAATATTTATATAATCTAAGTTATCATTTTTAAAATGGTGTTTGGTTAAACATACATCACTATTATTACTGTCTAAAAACACCTCTAATTGTTCTATTTTATTTGATAAGCCTTGAATGTTTTGGTGTCTTATGGTAAACGAATACTGCGAGTCCATTTGCTTCTTTCTAAAAAAGTTCTACTATTATTTCCATGATTTCCATAATCATTTGTTTGTCGACGAGTTTGGCTTGAATTATAATGACGATTTGTTGCCTGTAAGTTGCTATGTTGCTTGTAGTTCATTTCATACGCAAACCCATCCTCTATATTATTTACTGGTAGCTTTGTGCTGAAGTTTGTTGTATATTTTGTTTTTAATTATATCGCACGATGTTTTATAAATTAATCTCTTAGACGCACTGTGAAATCAACAAACTCGTTTTTAAAAGTGTTCAGTATTAGCGAATTGCTATCTAAATAGCTAATATTTGGCAAATTTAATTTGCTGATTACATTTTCTATGCTAAGATTTACTTTATAAATAAAAGTATTTAGAGTACGTCGATCTCGGTAGTAAGGACATCCAATGATGGCATTTGTATTTTATAAACTATGTACAAATGTTTTCAATAGATTCACTTCAATTTTTTTGTCTTTTTGTGCATTGTTTGCTTCTGCCATTATTAAAACATAGTCATTTTTGTTTAGAGTTTTACACATTGAATGACCAGAAATTACATCTTCAAAGTACGCATTTGGCTTGCAAATGCTTGTTATTGAATATCTCTTGTAAGGTAGATAATTTTTAATAATGGCTGCGCTATTTTTGCCTAAATTATCGAACAGTATTAAAACGTTATTTTTAATCCGATCTCTTGTAATAGGTTTATTATTTTTAACTTGTTTTGTGAAAGCCGAAGACTCATTATTAATAAGTTGTTTAGTTTTATTTTTAACCGGAACTATTTTATTGTTTAAGGTTTCTTAAATTTTATTTAGTTCTTGCTGGACATGTTTGAGATATCTCTGAATATTTTAATTTTGAATGCGCAATTATAGTATCTAAGAAATGATTTTGTTTTATATGTTATATTTTTTTGAGTTACTTTTTTGCTAGTTTCGCAGTCTGAGTCTGAGTTTGAACAGTCAGTATATTCAGAATCTGAGTCATAAATTAAACTCGAATCAACATTTTCACGTAATTTTTTAATTAAATCCCTTTGTCTTCCTTTAAGACTTAAACTCCTTTTCCTAAGTTCTGATTTAATACCATCTACTGTCATTTCGGTAATTTTACGGGGCATATTGTAAATATTTTTCACTTTTATTTTGTATAAAATGAAATGAAATTAAAAATGATATATATAATATAATAAATCAATAAAAATAAAATAGAAATTTCAGTAAAACTCAGCAGTTGTTTTTTTTTTTTTTTAATATTGGGAGACAATGATTTTTTAATTTGAATTTAATTTAATTTAAAAGCGCTATAATTACATACAATAACAGAATAATACGAGATTTAAAATAAGTGTTTGATAAGACTAGAATAAACTAAATACAATTTAAGGAATTTATTTACAAACCACTTTTTCTCAGGTTGATTTTTGTTCAATCGGCCAAGGAATTTTACATTAAATTTTATTGGCACACTACACTGTATGATGAATATTACCATATATTGATTAACTGATGACATTGAAGTATATTAGTACCAATTTTGATAAATATCCAATGTATAATTTAGAATTTATTTATTATTGGAGTGACATAAGATTGTTTTCAGTATTGGGAAACTACTCGCTTTGTAATGATGCTTGAAACAGCATTGTAATTGGGGTAGTTACCAAGCAGACACATTTGTTTAACAATACTTCAGGAATACCATCTGGACTTTACTCACATGAGTCACCTAGTTATATTAAAAATATCAGTTGTATTGATCTTAAAACTATCAGAAGAAACACAAATTAAAATCCGGTACTTCACAATTATCACTGATAACATAAACCGTAGAGAAGTAGTCTTGGCTACTGTTGCTAGATATATCCCCATATTTCATTTGAATTGGAAACCCATTTGTGTTTTTTTTCTCGTTAATAAATTGCCAAAAAACTTCTTCAAAATGTATGCATTATATAATGATGTACTTAATAGTTTACATTTAGTTCTTAAAGTAGTGAACTTGTAATACATCATGATGACTTGATTGTTTATAAACACAATGAGCTATTTTTTTAAAATTAATTTAATTAGTATTGGATTAAACTAGACAAGATAACTGCTTTGATAAACACATTTTACTGGCACAAACATTCTTTGTCATAAGCATTATAAACAACATTATAAAATAATTGAACCATATCATTAATATCACAGTCTTTATCACAGGTTTTAAATAAATCACTCCATGTCACATTTGCCAAATAAGAGTTTATTGTGTTATAATCAGCATTTTTGTCTGAAATATATTCTTTGAATTTTAAGGTTTTGGGAATCATGCACTTTTTGATTTGATGATGTTATTAAATCAGATGAGAACACCAAATCCAAAATTACTCTTTGTGTATTTGTTACAGAATTTTATTGAAAACAGTTATATATATATATATATATATATATATATATATATATAGAGCAAATAATTTGGAAATAACATTTGCTGAGACATTATTATATTCAATTTGAGCATCCAACTTCGGGTAGATTGTAATCACCACATATTAAAATTTTAGATTCTAGATTATTTTCCATTATATATTCTACAGTAAGGCAATGGCCAATGTATTTGTCGACTGTTGAATTTGGAGGAATATAAATTGCGTCAATAATATATGTTTGTTGGCCAAATTGTAGGTTTACATATACTTGTTCTACCGTTTCAATGGTGATATTAACAAGTGATTAATGGAATGGTAACTGTTCTTTTTTGTTATCAATACTCCACCTCCCTTATTTTTTTGCTAGATAATAATGACCGATCAGTTCTAAATATATTATAGTAGTTTACAATAATTTCTGAATTATGTATCTGTTCTGAAAGCTTAGTTTCTGTTATCAAGATAATATCAAATTTAATTTTTTGAATTTTTATTATTTAAAATTGTTGGTTGGTCATTTATATATTTTATGGCAAATGACAATTTCTTAATATTTTTAAAGAAATAGATGAGTCTTCAAACACAACCTTAATTGGACGTGGTTTATTTCAATTTTTGGATTTGCGGCTTACGCGTATAAACAGTTGTGGGAAATCTTTGATGTCTTATCAATGCTAATTTTTTTTTAAGGTTGATGAGTTTGTTTATCAACATTAAACAACATAACGTTAAATGAAGGCTTGCGGCGATTTTCCATTTCAGCAATTAATTCTTTGTAAGAAAAGCTGTTTTCTTTATTAGGGTTTTTATATGATTTTAATGTTTCTTTTCTTATTTTTTAATTTTCAGATTCAATATATGGGCAATTCCATTTCAAACGGACCAGGGGGCCGGGGGTACAGTGAGAAGTTTGCTTTAGTTTTTTTTTTTTCAGTTTTCATAACTATTTTTAAAATTTTTCTTTGTCGTTTTTTAACTTAATCGCCATAAAACCATGTTTTTGTTCTCAATGTGCTGGGCACAAAGGAGCATTTTTAAATTTTTTTTAACCGTCAAATATGACGTATTTTGCTATAAATTGATAGGAAAATATAAATTTGTTCTGTGTATTTGGATTTTATGGGTCTAAAACTCGAAAAATATGCAAAGTATGCCTATTCTTCAACATAAACACTTACAAATACACGTTTATCCGCGCTCAGAGAAACAATATACCAAATAATATTAAAAATTTAAATTCTGGGGACAATTTTACATAGAAAATAGTCAGTGTTGTACTCATCGACCGTACAAAAGTCCATCTAGAAAGAAAGAAAGAAATGTTTACAAAATTTTCAGGAAAAAAATGTGTGAAAAGTTAATTATTTTTTCATATTTACAAAAAATATTATAAACACACTAGGGTGTGGTTTAAAACGTTTTTTTATCAAATTTTGATAAACACAGTGATGTTTGTGCCTGACTACTCTTGGATAATCAAAGATAACGCAATGGCTTTACTAATAACAGATATATTGGAATACGACTGAATACAACATATGACATATCTACATATGACACTTGACATTTATTAAGGTGTGTTTACATGGTGCAGGTTGCGGTGAATCCACAACACTCCCCCGGAACGCAAGCCCAGATTTCGTTCTGAAATCGGCTTGTTTCTCCTTGTTTACCGTTTTGGTTAGGTAGTCCGCTATCATGTCGTTGGTAGGAAGATGAATCAATTTAACATGGTTTTCGGCAACCTTTTCCTTGACATGATGATACTTGGTGTCGATGTGTTTCGATCTCTGCTTAATTGCTTCGGATTCGGCCATGCTGATCGTTGACTTATAATCGCAGAAAACAGGTGTTAATTTCATTTCTTTCGGCATGATCTCCTTCAGTAAGAGTTTCACCCAGGTCAACTCTTCTACGGCTGCTGAGAGTGCCATGTATTTGGCCTCTGCTGTGGAAAGAGCGACTGTCTTTTGTAGACGGCTTTTCCAGCATATTGCACCGCTTTACAGCGTCACTATGTATCCTGTCACTGATCTGCAAGTGGAAGGGTCGTTTGCCCAATCAGCGTCTGAATATGCTTTTAGGTCGATATCTTCGTTTTCTCCATTTCTCTTGTAGAGTAGGTTTATCTGCGTTGTCCCCTTTAGATATTTGTAGATCCTTTTGACGGCGTTTAGGTGACATTCAAGTGGTTTCTTGGCGAATCGGCTCAAGAAAGTTGTAGCGTATGATATGTCCGGTCTGGTAATACATGCGAGGTACATCAAACAACCAATCATTTCTTGGTATAGCTGAATGTCTGCTTCCTTGGTAGATGTCTCGTCAAACTGTGTTCCTACTGGCATTGGAGTCTTCACTGGATTACAATCCGATAATCCGAAACGCTGTAGGATAGTGTTTATGTAGTCAGACTGATTTAGGCTGATTGTTCCAGTCCTTGCATTCTTCATTATTGTTATGCCAAGGATTTTTTTAACTACTCCAAGATCCTTGATTTTAAATGCTTGCGTCAATTTTGACTTACATTCTTGGATGTGATTCTCGTTTTTACAGAATATTAAAATGTCATCTACATATGTTATAATTATGACGATCTCATCTTTTGTGGTTTGGTAATAAAGACATGGGTCGGCAAAGCTTCGTTTGTAGCCCATTTTGGTTAGCTCATCATTAAGTTTGATATTCCACTCACGCCCCCCTTGCTTTAAACCATAAATTGGCTTTTTAAGTTTGCATACTTTTCCCTTCTCATTTTCATTCACGAACCCTTCTGGTTGGTGCATGTATATTTCGTCGTGTAAGTTGCCTTGCAGATATGCCGTTTCAACGTCCATTTGATAAATCTTGAAGTCCATTTTTGCAGCGAGTGCAAACAATATTCGTATAATTTCGTGTCGAATCACAGGTGAGTATGTTTCCATGTAGTTTATGCCCTGAACCTGTGAGCAACCTTTCGCTACTAGTCTCGCTTTGAACTTATCTGGCTTTTGTTTGTAAACCCATTTACAGTTCAAAATTTTAGCGTCCTTTGGCTTATCTACTAGTGTCCAAGTTTCGTTATTGTTCTGTGCTTGCATTTCATTTAGCATTGCTTGATGCCATTCATTTTTGTTCTCCCCTTCCAATGCTTCTTTGTAGGTGAGCGGTTCTTCCGTCGATACATTACACGTGTACTCCGGCCATTTTTTTGGACATGGTTTCCTTGTTGATCTCCTTAATGCGATTTGCTTTTCATCAGCTTCATCGCTGGAGGATTCTTCTTCACTTGGGACGAAATCGGAGTTTTCCTTTTCTTGTAATGTGTCCTCTTCAGATACTTCAATGGACTCGTCTTGATTTACATCATTTTGCTCTTGCTCGACTTCTTCAATTATTATTATTTCTTCTTGGGACGGTACAATTTCTTCTGGGAGGAAGTTTATGTCGATATCATGAGTTGGTACATCATTAGTGTCATTAATATCACCTTCACTACAATTTTCAAAATCTCCTTCTAGAAATCTGACATCTCTACTTACGACGATGCGTTTTTCTTTTATCATCCAAACGCGGTAAGCTTTGCTTTCTTCGCTATAACCAACGAATGTTCCAAGATCTGCTTTTGCTTGCAGCTTGTTTCTGTTTGGACGTTTATTTAAAACGTAAGCCTTGGTGCCAAAAGACCTCAGATGTGTGATGACCGGTTTTTTCCCGAACCAGATCTCGTATGGTGTCTTATTGATACTTCTTGATATGCACCTATTTCGAGTATAATTAGCTGTTGCTACAGCTTCACTCCAAAAGCTTGGTTGGCATTTCGCTTCAATTAGCATGCACCTTGCTGTCTCTATCAGTGTGCGGTTTTTACGCTCCGCAGTGCCGTTTTGTTGCGGCGTAAATGGTGCGCTCAGCCTTCGTTGAATGCCATGAGCTTTTAAATAATTATTTGATCGGTTATCAACAAATTCTAGGCCGTTGTCAGACTGCAGATATTTTAATTTTCGCCCGGTATGTCTCTCTGCCATTTTGTGGTAATTCACGAAAGCCTCGAAAGCGTCAGACTTTTTCTTCAGCATGTTTACAATAGTATAACGCGATTTTGTATCGGTGAACGTAATGACGTAAAGAGCTCCTCCATTCGAAGCTACTGGCATCGGCCCGCACAGGTCTGTGTAAACTATCTCTATCAATTTGCTTCCTCTGGTGTCACTTAATTTTGGGAATTTGGTTCGAGCCATTTTACCTTGTGGACATATTTCGCAGTTGATTTCAGTTTTCAAATTCTTCGGCAACGGATTCATTCCAAGTACGGAATTCTTTTGAATCATTTCACATAAGCTTTTAGCATTTAGATGACCAAGTCTAGAATGCCATAGATCAAAGACTTTATTTTCTTGCCTTGTGTTGCATAAGTTGGCTTGTACGTTGCTTTTTGATTGCAATTGTAGTTGGAATGTTCTTCTTATTGCGAATTATTGCTTTCTCTCGGTCGAATGTAACAGTGTAACCATTTTCGGTTATTTTTCCAACGGACATTAGGTTCAGTTCTAAGTTTGGAACGTACAATGTTTGTGATAGGTCACATCTCTTTGTATAATTTTCAATTTCAACATCTAATTTGACAGATCTTGTTCCAACAGATGGAGAATTTGTGTGGTTAGCCATGTTTACCCGTGTCTCAGATGGATTTAGGTTTGTAAATTTGTCTTTGTCATTGCACATGTGTGATGTACAACCACTATCAAGTAACCACTTGTCCTTTTTTTCTTGCGCTAGTGTGCATATTTCAGATGCAAAGTAGGATTCTTGATTATCCTTATTGAACCAGCAATCAGCTATTTGATGTCCATTACGTTTGCATATTGTGCACCTAGGCGGTTTCTTACTGTTACCTTGTGTTGGCTGTTTCTGTTTCAGCTGTTGATTGAATTGTTTCTTGAATGGTCTCTTCTGTTTCCAGGCTGCCAATGCTGCATCACTTGTGTAATGCCCTTGCTTGCCATGCTTAGATTCACTCTCTTCCAGTATTTTCACGCGTAGATTTTCCATCGTAGGAAGTTCATCTCTGCTTTCGATTGCGACGCGGAAATTGTCGTATGATTCTGGTAGACTGTAGAGAAGTATAATTGTGAGCAGGTCCTTATTAATTTCGAGTTCCATATCTCGGAGTTTGTCCACTGTCCACAGTTTCTTCCAGCTTCTCTAGATGAGCATGGGTAGGACACGCCTTCTTTCATCTTTGTGAAGAGTAGCTGCTTTAGTAGATTTGCCTTTTTAGCAGGACCCTTTGACTCATGGATTGTGGCTAGCTTTTGCCACACATCCTTGGAAGTTTTGCAGTATTTTACTTCACGCAACGCTGATACTTCAATTGATAGTATGAGGTCAGACTTAGCTGTTTGGTCATTGTGATCCCACGACGCGGTCTGTGCTACTTCGGTAGGTTTTGCTGGGTCTGCTTCTGGTCTTCTCTTTGAGCCGTTCACATATTCCCATCCTCCGGTTTTCATTAGCAATGCCTGTGCCTGAATTTTCCAGGTGTCGTAATTGGATTTGTTCAATGGCTGGATCCTCGTAGTTGCGTTCATGGTTATTCCAATCCTATCGCACTTTCTTGCTTAATATTTGCATCTATCTGTTTATTAACTCTTCTGGGCCCATAACCTGATGTTTGTGCCTGACTACTCATGGATAATCAAAGATAACGCAATGGCTTTACTAATAACAGATATATTGGAATACGACTGAATACAACATATGACATATCTACATATGACACTTGACATTTATTAAGGTGTGTTTACATGGTGCAGGTTGCGGTGAATCCACAACACACATTAGATATACACTTTAAAATAATTATTACCAAATTTTAAAATATTTGGAATAAGATAGACGACTTGTTTTAGATTTTGTAGAAAATATATTTTTTTTTCTTTTGTGTTAAAATGATTTTTTTTTAATTTTTAAGGGATGTTTTAGGTATTTATGAAAAATGTTCTCTGAAAATTTAAGCAAAAATATTTATAAATATATAACTTTGTTATAAAAGTTACACCTATATACAAAAATTCTTGATAACCAAATTCGTCTTCATCTACCAAAATATAAAATTTTACCTGAATTTCAGTCTGGATTTAGACCAGGCTATAGCTGTTGCAGTGCTCTAACTCACTTAATTGATGATATTATACGTGCAACTGACTCGGGAAAAATCACAGCTCTTGTTTTAATTGATTTTAGTAAAGCGTTTGACAGACTGAATCATCAGATCTTGAACGCTATATTTAATTTTGTTGGCTTTAGTATTGAAGCTACGCAATTAATGTCAAGTTTTTTTAGTAATAGAAGTCAAAAAGTAGTGGTGAACAACAAGATTTCTCAGCCATTGCAGTCTGACTGTGGTATAGGACAAGGTACTATACTGGGGCCTTTAATATACGCTATTTATACTGCGTCACTATTTACTATTATTGACCATTCTTTGTGTCATATGTATGCTGACGATACGCAGATATACATGTCTTTTAATATTAATGATATTCAAACTGCTCAAAATAACTTGAACAAGGATTTAGATAGTTTAGTAAAATATTCTACCCAGCATTCACTGCAAATCAATGAAGCTAAAACAAAACTTATTCTTTTTGGTCCCACTAAGTTAAGAAGCGCTGCTGCAGCGGAATTTAGCATATTGATAAATGGAACTATTATACCAATCAGTGACTGTGCAAAAAATTTAGGAGTCTATTTGGACACAAATTTACGATTTAAACAAAATACTAGTAGTTTAATAAAAAAGTCATACATTGCTCTTAAATCAATTTACATAATCCGCCACTTACTCGATCAAAAAACAAAAATATTATTATGTGAAGCTCTAGTATTGTCAAATTTTAATTATTGTGATACTATATATAATTATTGCATTGATAAGCAAGACTCAAACCGAATACAAAGAATGCAGAACTCCTGTCTTAGACTTATATATGGTATACGTAGACGCGAAAGAATATCTCATAAATTACGGGAATCTAAGTGGTTGAATATGGAAAGCAGACGTAAACTTTACTCCGCTTGCTTTTATTATAAAATCATAAACACAAAATGTCCACCCTATCTTTCTGAAAAAAATCGGTATAGAAGTGATATTCATAGCATTAATATCAGAAGTAAAGGCTTGTTATCTATACCTAAGCACAAATTACAAATCTTCAAACGGTGCTTTTTATACGATTATACGATTGTCAATTGCATGAATAGTATATGTTTTCGATATAATGGATTTAGTGATTTTAAAATGAAATATAAAAATATGCTACTTCAAATCAATTAATGTGTGTTTTTGTATGTAATTGTGTCTCTATAGTTATTGATGATGGTTCTGCGTTTATGAGCTTGCAAACTCGTTTGAATAAAGAAATAAACGGTATTTTTTAAGAATTGCTTTATTTGTGGACTGTATGATTTTACGTGCGTGCTCTACGAGATTCGCTTACAGACTGAGCCTTTTGGCGGCTTTTCGCCTTATTCACAACGCGCAGGTTGCTCATAGATGGCGTTAGTTGATATGAATCGCAATATAATAATTATTCATCTATCAAACATAATTGTTAAATCAGTCTCAAACATATCGCCCCTCTTGAAATAAGTGATTTCAAAGAGTTTAGCAAATACAAATAATGGATTTTAATGAGAATATTTGATTAATCTACAAAATAAACTTTGAACATAACAACATCATTACAAATTTAGTTTTAAGCAAAAACGAAAATAGGGAAAAAAAAAATACAAATAACAAACATTAATATTAAATTTTCCCTTTCAGTACGCATTAATACTTAAGGTTACACTTTATCATTATTGTCGATAGGTAACACACATAGGCGCACTACCGGTCGTTTTATGTCACCTTGCACTGTTTTTATTGTTGCTGAACGCACCACACTATCGGCTCCAACGTGCAGCTCGATGATACGACCAATTTTCCATTTTCTTGGAGGAAGATTGTCTTCCTCGATGATTACTAATTGCCCCTTAGATGGAGCTTGTTTTGAAGATCTCCATTTTTCCCGCTTTTGCAGCTCTTGTAGATAATTACGACTCCATTGCCTCCAAAAATGTTGTTGAAGTTGTTGCGTATATTGCCATCGTGATAAACGATTTGTTGGAGTGTAAGTTAAGTCTTCTTCTGGAATTGACCGCAGATTGTTTCCAATTAGGAAATGTCCAGGAGTAAGGTAATTAAGATCATTAGGATCCGGACTAATAGGAGTGAGAGGACGACAGTTAAGAATACTTTCTATTTCAGTAAGTAAGGTGTAAAATTCAGTTAATGTTAAGTTTGAATTACCAGCAATTCTGAATAAGTGACGCTTGAATGATTTTACCGCTGCCTCCCACAGGCCACCGAAGTGAGGAGCTCTGGGAGGGTTAAAGTTCCACTTTATTTGAAGAGAATTTAACTCCTTTTCAATTAGTTTTGAATTTTTTGAATTATTCAAAAATTTGTATAATTCAGAAAGTTGATTACTCGCTCCCACAAAGTTTGTGCCATTATCAGAAAATATTTCTTTTACTAAACCACGACGCGCAATGAATCTTTTTAGTACTGCTATAAAGGAATCTGTGGTTAGATCCTCAGCTATTTCACAATGGACTGCCTTTGTTAGCATGCAGATGAATATACAACAATATACTTTAGTGAATTTTTTAGAGCGTTTATTACCTTCTTTAATTAAAAAAGGACCGAAATAGTCAAGACCAGTTTTTGCAAATGGTCGGGAAATCTGTAGTCTACTAGCCGGTAAGTTACCCATTTTTGGCTGACATTTTTTCGGATTTTGTTTAAAGCATACTACGCATTTTCGAATCAAATTACGGGTTGAACTTCGACCGTGAATTGGCCAATACTTTAAACGTATTAACGATAGTGTGCCTTGTATTCCGCTATGTAAGGATTTAACGTGTTCGTTTCTTATTATTAAATTCGTGAGAGGATGTGATTTAGGCAACAAAATAGGGAATTTGCAAGAGTAGGGTAAATCCGAATTGCGTAAACGACCTCCTACCCGTATTAGTCCATTATCCAAAAATGGATCGAGTGACAATAGTTTGGACTTTGAGTTTAATTCTCTTGACCCCTTTAAGGCGGTCTTATCGTCCTTGAATTCAATATCTTGGACTAATTGTATTAAAGACATTTCGGCGTTAATAATTTCCTCTAATTTTAGGGAGTATGTGAGTTTGCGCTGTTTGGTTTTGCAATTTTTGGCGAAGCGCTTGCAATATGCTATTATCCTTACCAAAAGACCGAAAGACGAAAATCGGGAGAATAAAAAGTAGAAATTCTTGATTACTTTCAATATTTGTATGTAGCGTTAATAGTTTAGCCTCGGGTACAATATGAACTGGCTTAAAGATTGAAGGAACAAATTCGGGATTGTTAAAAAATTCGGGACCCTTCCACCACATCCTGGAGCTGGATAATTGACCTGGAAATTGTTGGTTTATATAAGCACGGCGTAGTAAATTGGTGAAAATAGTCTTTATTCAATTAAGGTAACGAGTGTACAGTGTATAGACAACATCTCAACTCCGCGCGTGGTATAGAACTGAACTCGTACCCCAAGAAGCGGTGTTGCCAACTTGCTTGGTGCTTATTCAACATACACACAACCATGTTGCCGCTTCTTAGGCACATCAGCTGTGATTAAGTTGGTTTACAATTTCAACACCCACCCATAATCTCAGCTGACTAATAATTTCATAAAAACAAGAACAAAAAGGATTATGTATTAAGCAGATATTTCTGAAAGAAAAACTAAAGAAAAAAATGTAAATTTGACAGAGATTTTCTCTTTATGACACTATGACAAAAGGTGCTTTCTTATAGCATGATAGGCAGCTTTGTTAAGTGGCTTTGTAAGTATGTCAGCTAACTGATCAGCTGACTTTATATATGCGATATCAAATAGTCCTGATTTGACTTTTTCTTTTACGAAATGGTACTTAATTTCAATGTGTTTGATTCTTTTTAGTTGCTCATTACTTTTGCATAATTTAATCGTGCTTTGGTTGTCTTCAAATATAGTTATTTTGGTGATTGTCTGAAACAGTTTTAATTCATCTATTAACTGCTTTAACCAACATGCTTCAGATATTGATTGAACAGTTCCCTTAATGTATCTTAGTACACGTTTCAAACTGGTTAATAGGTTCTCGCTTGCACAATTTTGATATCGAGATAGTAGACTAATGCTAGAGCACAGATCTGGTCTTGTGCCCAACATGGCATACATAATCGACCTAATGATCTGTCTACAAGTGTTTTCAAGTTGAATTGATTCTGATTCGGAATAATTTAAATTTTCAGTTATGAAATTGCTTTCCATTGGAGTACTCACCTCCGAGCAATTGTTCATACCAAATTTTTCAAGAACATTCTTTAAATATTGTTTTTGGTTTACACGGATCATTCCATTTTCAGTGTCCTTTGTAACATTCATTCCCAAATAATAAGTTAATAAACCGAGATCCTTAATTTTAAATACTTTGGACATTTCTGATTTCAAAAAATTTATTTCATTTTGGTCAGATCCGATGATTAGAATGTCATCGACATAGACACATACATACATGTTAACTCTACTATTTACCTTGATGTATAAACAGCAATCTGACACAGATTTTTCAAATTCGTTCTCTTTCATGAACTTATCAAGTCTAGTATACCAGTATAGAGGTGCCCTTTTTAAGCCATATAGTGCTTTAACCAATTTACAAACTTTGCCTTTCTCTGATTTACATCCCTTTGGCAGCTTCATGTATATGTCTTCATTAAGTTCTCCATGTAAGAAAGCATTACAAACATCTAGTTGATATAATTTCCAACCCTTATTTACAGCTATACAAAACAATACACGTATGGTGGTTCAACAACTTCCCATGTACCGTTTTCAATTATCGCGTCTAACTCACGATCAATCGCGCACTTCCACTGACTACCATGCTGTCCCGTCATTGCTTCATCGTATGACGTCGGTTCGTCGATGTCGATTGTAAAGAGACTTGTGTCGTAGTCTTGAAGATAAGAAGGTGCCCTGAGGTTCCTTCTGGGTCGTAGAAGACGGTTGCCTTCTTGTTCAATGATGTCTTCTTCGTCGCCTTCTACGATGATTTCTTCTTCGTTGATTTCTTCTTCGTTGACTTCTTCAATGATTTCTTCTTCGTCGACTTCTTCGATTTCGTTGATCATTTTGACTTCGTCGGCGTCGTCGGACTTAGGCACAAAAACTACGTCTCTGGCTATTTCGATTACATTCTCTGAAGGAATGAATACCCTTAGACCTTTTACATCCTCACTATAGCCCACAAATATTCCCCTTTTGGCTTTTGGGTCAAGTTTTTATCTTTTTTCTTTTGGCACATGAATGTAAACTTGAGCACCAAACGTCTTCAACGTGTTAATGTCGAACGATTTCTCATGCCATAATTCAAATGGTGTCTTGCCTTTCACTGGGCTGCTTCCCGACCGGTTGATTACGTATACAGCCGTATATGCCGCTTCCGCCAGAAGCATTTTTCCATATTATTTCCGAATAACATTGTCCTTGCTGCTTCCATTATTGTCCGCATTTCTCGTTCTGCGCGCCCATTCTGTTGTGGCGTGTAGGGTACTGTTTTCTGATGTGTGAGACCTCTTAATTGTGCCAGTTGATCGATTTCTTTATTGACAAACTCGCCGCCGTTGTCCGAGCGCAAAGTCTTTACCTTATTTCCGGTAACTGTTTCGGCTTTCTGCAAGAACGCAGTTAGCTTCGCTAGGACCTCCGACTTAGCTTTGAGGAAGTAGATGGTTCTGTATTGACTATAATCATCTTTTAGCATCAAGAAGTATTTTGAGCCCCCCAATGACTCCTCTTCTATTGGACCGCACAAATCCATGTGAAAAAATCCCCTGCAGTTAAGCATCTATTTTCACTATTCGGGAAAGGATTTCTTTGGAATTTTCCAAGTTGGCATGCATCACAAAACGTAGTGTCTTGTTTGTAGTCTATGTTTTCTCGTTTCAGAAAGGATTTAACGTGAGCGAAGTTCTGATGAGCTAATCTTTCATGCCATTTACTCAAATTCACACGTTCCTTTTTGGCTACCAGTCCCATTGCGGTCTCTTCTTTCAAGTTCATTACGTACATATTGCCATTTCTCTTTGCTTCTGCGCTAACAATTCCATCAGCGTTAAAAAATTAACTTACATCTTTGTTTGCTGACATTGTGTAACCCTTATCCAATGCAGCTGCCTGAGAAAACAAGTTACACGTTAATTGAGGCACGTATAAAACATTTGACAAGGTAGTGACAATTTCTTCTGATCCGACAACTGCTTTGAGTTTGACTTGACCACTTCCTTTGGATTTCATGAACGAGCCGTCACCGATTTTAACTCGCTTTTCAATTTCAAACGCAGTGTACGAGGAGAAGTTATCGATTTCGGAGCTCATGTGTTCGCTTGCGCCACTGTCCAAGTACCAAGAACTTTTATTTAAGTCTTTGTTTAACATTGCACAACTCACGAACGCGTTTTCTTTTACCGAACTAGCTGTACTAGCAGAACTTTCACTACTTTCACTGCCTGTTTTCTTTAAAAACCAACAATCTTTTGTTACATGTCCCATTTTTTTACAATTGGTACATTTTATAACTGTTCCTTTGTTTGGGCATCTGGTCCTCATATGACCGAAACGTCCGCAACCATAACACTGGAACTGCCGCTCTTGTTGTGCATTGAGTGCCGCCACTGGGGCCGAAGATTCCCGGATCTTTATTCGGTCTTCTTCTACTTGTAACCTTGAGGTTAATTCGTTCATAGTTTGGTTGGATGTCGGTGCCGATTCCCAAGCCGAAACGAAGTGTGCCCATTGTTGTGGCAGTGACATGAGGATTTTTGAGATGACCATTTTATCAGATATTGGCTCTTTCATGTTTTTCAATTGACATGATAAGTCCTGCACTTTTGAAATGAATTCAGCTATGCCTTTGCCTTCGTATTTTATGTTATAGAATTTCTGTTGTACTAAATATACGCTGGTTTCTGATTTCATTTCATACACGCTCAGTAGTTTTGCCCACATCTCTGCTGCTCTTGTGCAGTTCAGAATGTGTGTCGTTGGGCCATCTTCCAGCCGCGAAACAATGCCGTCTTGCGCCTTTGCGTCTTTGTTATCCCATTCTATACGTGCTTGATCAGTTGTACAAGCTTCCCGCTTATCGTCACCATTTACGATGGTGAATAGCTGCTTCGATTTCAAGTAAATTTGGGTGTGGAATTTCCATAAATTCCAGTTATCCGCACCCTTAAGTCTTAACACGGCATGATGAACAACATCTCTTTCTGCCATTTTTATTCCGGTTCTTAACCTCCAATGCACACGCGGCCACGAGCACGACCACTCACAAAGAAAATACCACTTGTGACTCTAGTTCAATGCTTTTCACCAATACACTTTACAAGTACGATGTCTGGGCCCATAACCTGATGGTTTATATAAGCACGGCGTAGTAAATTGGTGAAAATAGTCTTTATTCAATTAAGGTAACGAGTGTACAGTGTATAGACAACGTCTCAACTCCGCGCGTGGTATAGAACTGAACTCGTACCCCAAGAAGCGGTGTTGCCAACTTGCTTGGTGCTTATTCAACATACACACAACTATGTTGCCGCTTCTTAGGCACATCAGCTGTGTTAAGTTGGTTACAATTTCAACAGAAATGATCCACAGGAAACCACGTCCTCGGGATTGTGCTCGGACTTGACGTGGTACCAAGCATCTACAGAGGTTTTATTTTGTATATCGGCGACCCGATGTGCGACAAAAACCTTCCACCTACTAGGGCAACCCTTTATTCAGGACAAAGTTACTGTTGAATCGGTATAATAATTTATACAGTGAAACTTTGTTCTGGAAGCATTTAAAATTTTATTCATCAACTCGGATAATAATACAGCTGCGCATAACTCTAACTTTGGTAGACTTAAGGTTTTTAGTGGCGAAAGGCGTGATTTTGCGCATAGAATATTGCAATTAACAGAATTATTAGGCAGTATTTCCCTGATATAAACGCAGGCCCCGTACGCCTTTTCACTGGCGTCCGCGAACCCGTGTAATTCCACTCTTTTTACACAGTTTGGACTGACAGATCGCGGGATATTTAACTTTGAGAGAGCGCTTAAACTATTCGTAAATTCTAGCCAACGTGTTTGTAAATCCTTTGGTAATGTTTCGTCCCATCCAATTTGCAATTTCCAAAGATCCTGCATTATTAATTTTGCAATGACTACGACAGGACTTACGAGGCCAAAAGGATCAAAAATTAAAGCGATATTTGCTAGAACTGAGCGTTTTGTAATTTCCGCTTTGTTTAATATGAGTAGACTACTGTATTGTATCTGATCCTTAACTGGTGACCAGTAAACACCTACAGCCTTATGCATAGTTGTTTGATTAGTATGTTACTAGCACGTTACTAACTAGTAGCTACTTACACCATACTAAATGTGGCATATGCATAGTTGATTTTTAGTATAATTTAGTTAGTAGCTATTAACTATAAAATTATGCTTTGGCAACACAGCATTATGTGACATGAAGTTTGTTTCATGTCTCATTTTTGCGCGGTAAAAACAAATAATGAAAAGGTTTTGCACAAAAATAAAGACTCAATAATTATTGTAGAAGTTGTAAATAAAAAAATAATTAAAAAAATTGATTTAAACAAATTATGCAAATGTAAATACATACTTTTATTTTGTTATAAAATGTAATTTATTAATATCTAAAATAAATTATGCATTTATTGCAATTGAAGAGTTTGAAAAACTAAGGCTACACAATTAATTACTTTTAAGCTATTATTATTTTATAATATTATTAAAATTAATAATAAACTATTATGTTTAGTCAGAGTAAGTTTAAGAGTCAAAATGCACAGAATCAGGTGTGATTGCTGCTGCTATATTAATTTTTATAATTCAATTTTGGATGTGCTGTCATCTTACAGAAAAACACTAAACTAATTTAATATTAAAATATATACCTAACATTAATTTATTTCATTAATTATACTTAACACAACCACTACATTTTGGAACTAATATTTAAATATTACCATACATTGCAATAAATAAAGCAATATGTCATTAAATGGTAATAAATATCTCAATATTTACAACTGACAGTTGTAGGTTATATTAAAATGTATTTGATCACATGCAAAACAAGACAATCTGGCTACTAACGTTTTAGTCGACAACAAGGCTTAGTAGCGTTTTAAATATCATTATGCATACGATCAACAGTAATATTCAGCTAGTAGCACCTTAGTAGCTACTAAATATGACTATGCATAAGGGTGTTTATGTTTTAAGATTCTTGACATTGTTGCAAGCTAATAATAAATTTTGAGCGTTTAAACCATCTAGAATATTTGGGTTGTTAGAGACCCATTTTAACAATGGAAATCCCGCTTCGAGTAGGACTTCTGTGATTCTTTCTCGTGTTTTCTTAAGAGCTTGCGCATTATCCCCACCGGTGAGAAGGTCATCCATATAGAAATCATTTTCAATTATTTGAGAAATGATGGGATCATTTTCTTGTGTATCTAAAGCTAATTGTTTTAGACATCTAGTTGCGATGAATGAAGCTGGTTTTGTACCGTATGTTAAAGTGGATAATTCGAAAACCTTGATTGGTTTTTTTGAATAAAAGCGGTATAATATTTTTTGAAATTTTGTTTCTTCCGGGTTGATTAAAATTTGTCGATACATTTTACTGATATCGGCTGTTAATACGTACCGGTAAAGTCTAAATCTTACTAAGATGGTAAATAAATCGTTTTGAATTACCGGTCCTAATAATAAAACATCATTTAATGATACACCCGTGGAAGTTTTGGCAGATGCATCAAAGACCACTCTAATCTTGGTTGTGATGCTGCTTGATTTGTATACCACGTGATGTGGTAAGTAATAGCCTGAAGGACTTTCTCTGCTTAACTCTCCGATTTCGCGCATGTGACCTAAGTTTAAATATTCTTGCAAGAACTTATCGTATTCTAATTTACTTGTGATACTGGAATTTAGTTTTTTCTCTAAATTCAAAAAACGCCTTTCTGACACCTTCAATGAATCTCCTAAAGCGTTTGGATTCGATTTCCAAGGCAGAGATGCGACAAATCTACCTGACTCGTTTCGTTTAATAGTACGTTGAAAATGAATTTCACAAGCTTCTTCTGATTTTATTAAATTGATAGAAATTTCCTCGGTTTCCCAAAAGGAGGCGATTTTATTGTTCAATTCCTGTAAAGTGTTTACATTACATAATGCCGCATTACGTTTGTTTTGAATTTGAGCTGGTAACCTTCCACCAACTAACCAACCAAAAACGGATTTCTGAAGAACTAACCCTTTATGGTTTGTTTGAATTATATCGTTGAGTAATAGCTCGTAGAAAATTTCCGCTCCAATAAGTAAATCTATTTCGCTTGATTTGAAATATTGAGGGTCCGCTAGTGTTAAATTAGTAGGTAAAGACAAAGACTGAGGTTTAAATGATATTGAAGGTAAGCAATTCGTTACTTTATCTAAAATGTAAAAATCTAATGATATTGCGAAACTTCCAACTCTAGATTTTAAATGTGCTTAGGTAATTGAATTTGATTTGGTGACGTTACTATTTACTCCGACGATTGGAAGCTCAATTGCCTTTGTGCTTAAGCCTAAGGACTGAAGTAGTTTTCGAGACATTACGTGAATTTGCGACCCGGAATCTAATATAGCGCGGGCGCTGAAATAATTACCATGTGTGTCCCTGATATCAATGATACAGGTGGAGAGTAAAATATTTGTTGGCGCATTATGAGATTTGTTTAATTGCAATGAGGCCGCATGAATTAAATTTGCGCTAGAAGCTGAAGAGTCTAACTGTTCAAATTTATTTTGCTCTAAATTTTGATTTGTCTTGAGATTTTCTAAATGCAACATGGTGTTATGAGGTTTATTGCACTTTTTGCAGTGACTAGCTCGGCAATGTAATATCTTATGACCAGCTCTTAAACAATTTAAACACAGTTGCTTGGATCTAACACTATCGATGCGATCTTTTACCGACAAACGATTCAAATCAGGACATTGTTTTGTAAAGTGATCATTTTTTGAGCATAAATTACAGCGTGAATTTTTCATTGCTAAATTACAATTAGCACCCTTACTTTGACCCTTGTGTTTTGAATGATCAACATTTTCCTTTGGAGTTTCTTTTACCGTGAGTACCTCTAACGTGTGGCATTTATGCAACAAAAAGTCTGTTAATATTTTTAAATTGGGAATTTCTGAAACGGAACCTTTGTCCTTCCAGGCCCTTTGCGTAACGAATGGCATTTTAGTTGTAAGTAAGTATACTAACAAATCATCCCAATGTTCTACTGGGCGATTAAGCGATTTTAGCGCGCTAGTATGTTGTAATATTGAATCTAACATATTTCTGAAGTTGGCGTGAGATTCCTTTGTGAATGCGGGTAAGTCAAACAAAGCCTTTATATGGTTATTAACAATTACCGCCTTATTTTCGTAGCGACCCTTTAACAATTCTTTTGCTTGGTCGTAATTGGTATCGTTTAATTCGAGCCATTCGATCACGGCAGCCGCTTCGCCCGTAAGCGCTCCTTTTAAATATTGGAGCTTCTCAACCTTTGTTAATGAGTGGTTAGAATCGATGACTGAGTTAAATGATTCTCTAAAGCTAATCCACTCCTCATATTTTCCGGAGAATGTTTTTAAATTCAAAAGAGGTAATCTTGCTCCGCGATGGCTCGTGTTAAACGTTGCTTGAGATTGCTGTGTTGAGTTTCTCTCTTCAGTTAAAGCGAAACGTGAATCTATTTTAACTTTTAATTTAAAAAATATTTCGAATATTTCTGCTCGCTCTTGAAAGAGTTCTTCGAAAGCCATTTCATTATCAGCATCAAAGGCCTCCTCCAAGGCCGTGTCAAATGATGACATAAGTTTGTCACATATTTCAAATTGCTTTAAAATTTTGCTTAAATTTTCTGGATCTGTTCCTTCATTATAAAAGGTTTGTAAGATTGTGAGATTTCTTTTACAATAAGATTTCTTATTTTTTAGAGACTTTAAAATATTGATTAATTTTTTATTATTATCGCCCGAATCACTGTCGTTAGGATCAGGCATGATTTTTATTTAATTAATAGTTCAATTGCTAGGAACAAGAACATACGTTGAAAGGAAATTAAAGGAAAGGTCTAACCTTGAACATGTGTTGAATTTGTATAAATTTATCGTGATGCGGTCCAATTCAATGCTTGAAGCAACGAAGTGTGTGGGTTGAGTGCGATGGAAAACAGCTTGGAACGCTCGTGCTGCTTCAGTGTCGCCCTTTGTTTGTCTGGTTCCACGTTGTCGGCACTTCTATTGTATTCACTACTTAAGTTATTTTTTTTTTAGATTATAGATAATTAATTCGGCTCGATGGACCAAAATGATGATGGTTCTGCGTTTTTGAGCTTGCAAACTCGTTTGAATAAAGAAAAAAACGGTATTTTTTAATTATAAATATATTATATAAACATAATTGTTAAAACAGTCTCAAACAGTTATATTATATTAAATTTCAGTTAACGTTAAAATTGTTATATTTCTTTAAGTTTTAGTTTAATTAGACTAGTTACAGGGCTTAGAGGAAGACCAGTCTCAATATTTGGTGGTGACATCAAATACTGCGAATGATCTAAGCACTTTTGACCATTGTAAAATTTTATAGTTTTTAGGTATATTGTAATGAATACATGTTCTTTTCTTTTATATTTTACTTGCAATGTGTCAATAAATGATTTATTATTATTATTATTATTATTATACAAAAATGTGCATTTTTGACAAAAACACCAATCTCTGAAAAGTAATATCTTACAATCAGTACTTTTGAACAGAAAAAACTTCAAAAAACAATTTAAAACAATAATATTAAGCCAAATTAAATTTAATTTTGTTAAAATTTGACATTGTTACAGCCTTTTTAAATATAGGACTGTTTTTTTTTTAATTTATAGGCTATTTTTAAAACAGTATGATCATAGATATATTGTCTTTACGACATTGTTTGAATTATCTTAGCAGGTTACTTTATTACTAATTGTCTTGGGGAGATAACTATGTTTGTATTATATACCATAAATAGCTTATAACACCTCGATGTTTAAGAGTGAAAATATTATATAAACATACAATATTTTCACCTTTGAAAACTACCTCGGGATCCAGGTATATAATACAATCATAATTGGTTGCTAATGAAATAATCCGTTAAAATAATTTAAACCCATGTCGTAAAGATACTATATCTTTTTTTTTTGTCAAGTGTAAATTCTTTATGGACGAAGTTCTTTCCCCATCCAGTAGTGTGCGACTCCCGTGCGGGGTTGTGCAGACACGGTTTACGCACTAAACCACCTAATTTTTAAGGACGTTTCGGAATATCACGATGTAAGTATGCCTTCAAAACGGCCCAGTCTTTATCTTTCACTTCTCTCTTCTTCCTTCTTCTTCTTCTTCCTTCTTCTTCTTCTTCCTTCTTCTTCTTCCTTCTTCTTCATTCTTCTTCTTGATAATTTTGCCTACGGTACTTTTGACATGTTGTAGCTCTCCTTGTTTTCCAGCATAATTTCCACGATGTTATCTGTGTTTATTATTTTCCCAAACCATAACTCTATGTTTGTCCTTTCTACTACCCATCTGTGGCACTCGAAAAGCGTGTGTTTTACGTCATCCACTTTATTGCAGTATCTGCCTGCTCGTATCAGTTCTGTCGTTGCCGATTCTTTTTGTGTACGATTTGTACGAGCCGTGCCCTGTCTAGGCTTGAGTCAGAAAATAGTCGGTTGTTCTGTAATTGCATTTTAGCCAGCTTCCTACGTTTGGAATTAAAAGCTTGGTCCACTGTGCGACCCTTGCTGTTTCATTCCATGTTCCTTGCCCATTCATTTACACCTATCAGGGCTGAAAGATGGTTGTCGTTGGTAATCTATTTTAGGGAAGGGTTAGGAGAGAAGGGTATGCCAAGATAGGGACTACTTTTTTAAGAGGTTTTCCCCTTCTGTAAAGTAAGAAGAAAGTGGTTTTTGGTTCCCTAGCTTTCGATATCTAATAGCATCGGGAACTGAAAAAGTGGACTAGGGTAGCCCGAAGAGTTGACCTAGGGATGTCGACAGATCACAGCTGAAAATGAAGAGAAAGTATTCGCCAGAGCCTCTTTAGTTTTCATGCAGCGGGCACCGCGTGCAGGTGAGGTTGACTGGAGTTGGACTTATCATCTTGCCAACTCCTTACCCACCAAAGATACTATACCTATGGGCATACTATACTCGGTGTATTAACGTAAAAAACTTTGTTTTTACAAATTTTTATAGAGTTTTGGAAATGCTGTAGCTTGGACTTCATATTATTCCTAAAAACCAAATGGTTTTCAGGTATTCAAATGTTTTCTGAAAGCTTCAGCAAAAAATATGTATTTAGAAAAAAGTTGCAGCGTTATCAATGTATACAAAAAAATGCATTTTTGACCAAAATATCAATTTTTGAAAAGTGGCATTTCACAATTTTGATGTTGGATCAGAAAAAACTTTGCAAAATTTTAAAGAACAATTCAAATCAAAAAAAGTTAATCTAAATTAGACAAAATTTTGTTGAAATTTTACATTGTTACTGCATTTTCAATGTAGTGTTGTTTTTTTTAGACTATTTTAAATTTAAGGATAGCTAAGTTTTAAAAAAATCAAGTTAAAGTACGAATAATTACAAAAAAAAATAATTTTTGCAAACTTTTTTCAATGTTTCTACGCTGAGAAAAAACAAAAAATTACCTAAAAAAAAATGTGATTTTTGGTGGTTTTTTTTAGCATGTTTATTGCACGTCGATGCCTTGCAGAGACGTCCTTATCTGGTTTAGCAAGCCTGCGCAGATTGTAGTTTGTGCGCGTTTTTTAACGTACTTAACAGGGTTTTCTTTCATGTAATCGCAATTGATGGAATCTTAAGAAACTTTACTTTACTTTAAGAAACCAACGCACAGTTAGGCTTTGGTACGTTACAATTCTTTTAAGGTATGAGGTAGCCATTGTTTCCCATACCGACAACTCAAACGTAAGTTGTAGATAGATTATCGAAGGGTAGATACAGTTTTTTGCTATTTTAGCTTTATTCAGAGCTGCACGTGCAATCTATCAAGAGTGAGGTCAATATATTTTGCAAAGTCAGTTTACAGAAAAGAGTTTAGCAGCCGTTTGCTTTAGCAGCCCTCACTCGCTTTGCTCGTTTGTGCAGCTAAAAGCAGCGGGCTGTTAAAGCTTATTTTTGGCCCTTGATACACTATATACTATTGTTGCTTGCTTATCTTTATAGTTACTACTATATATATGAACATGTATGAGTCAAGTGTACGTACGGAATAAAAAAAAAATTTTGTTTAAACCATTGAAAATGCCTATCTTTACATAAATCCTGATTATGTGATTTTTTTTAGTTAACCATTTCTAAGTAATAAGCAATCAAAATTTGAAAAAAACTGTTATAGCCAACAATGTTTTTCCTTAATTTTGAAAATTTCCTAAAACTTTAAAAAACAGATTTCTTAAAAAAAAAATGACGGGTATTTTTTTTTTTAAATTTGGATAAAAACGTGCTTTTATACAGGGTGTTAGACAAAAAACGTACAGCTGAATAACTCCGTTATTTTTAACCGATTTATACGATTCAAAAACTATTTTAAATGGTTTTTTGAGTATTATAAAGACAGGTACACACACATTTGTTTTTATTTTTAGTATAGTTGCTATGACAACTAACTTAATTTTTTTAAATAGCAACATACATTTTTTATTTTATTTTTTGCTTCTTTAATACAACCATCTAAAATAATAATATACTTTTATAACAAAAATTTTTGATAAATTTAAAAAACATATTATTTGATTTTTATTTAAAATTATCGCAATTGAATAGTTGGCGTTGAAAATAATAAATGTTAATTTTTTTTGAGTGTTTTTATGTTATTATGCATAATATAGTAACTTAAAAAACTATGTATTATTTTTTTTAAATTTTAAATACGTCAATTTTTTGTTACTATATAATACATAACAACGTAAAAACACCCTAAAAAATAAACAATATTTATTTTCAACGCTAACTGTTCAATTACGATCATTTTAAATAAAAAACAAATAAAATGTTTTTTAAATTTATCAAAAATTTTTGTATCATATTATAAAGATTCAAAAAATTAAATAAAAAATGAATGTTGCCATTTAAAAAAATAAAGTTGGTTGCCATAGCAACTATATTAAAAATAAAAACAAATATGTGTGTACCTGCCTTTATAATACTCAAAAAACCATTTAAAATAGTTTTTGAATCACACAAATCTGATAAAAATACGTAAGTTTTTTGTCTAACACCCTATATGTGCAAAAAATAATAATGAAAATTTTAGGATGTGTTTAAAAATAGCAAAAAAGGTTTAAATTTTGCGTAAAGAAAGAGTGTTTAAAAAGTGAGCAATTTATGAATTTTGAGATATTTTTGTAGAATTTCTTTCAATAAATAGAATTTATGGGACAATTTTTGCTTAAAAAAGAATTCTTAGAGCATTTTTTGAATGAAAATGTTTTATGGGAAATTTTGTGTATTTAATGAGCAATTTGTAAATTTTGAACAATTTTTGTAATATTTAGTTGAGGTTTGGTTATGCAAAAAAAACGAACGAGTTTAATTTAATAACTAATGTAACACACTATACTATTCTCTTCATCACCATTATTATTATTTATATTTAATTTAGTATTCTTCTGTATAAATATTATATGACACATAAACATAAAATATACGAAGCTAAAACTTAAAATAAAGATACTTCGTGCTGCCACTCAAACAAAAATCAAAACGCATTAACAAACAGCATACTTGATACCCAGTCAAAGGCTAAGGATTGGTTTACAGCTAACAAGCTATCGTTAAACGAAGACAAAACAGTCTTAATCTATTTTTTGTTAAAAAACTTACAAGACCAACATAATCTGGGCAACGTTAAAACATTAGGAGTCACCCTTGACCCTAAACTTTTTTGGTCAGATCATGTGCAATGCGTGGCAAACAAAATTGCAAAAAAAGAAATCTTTTTATTACGTAACTTAGTTCAAACAAACCGTAGTAAACCTATTTTAACATCATATCATTCATTAATTGTATCACACACGTCAATCTAACTCTAACTCTACCTTCAATTTATATTTTAAACTGTCTTTTATATGTTAATAAGAATCCATCTAAGTATTCTCAACGTTCACTGGAACATGATCACTACACAAGGAATAACCATAATTTAATAATCAAATTTACAAGGATTTACAAAAGCAAAAATTGTGAAATTATGGCCCATTATTTTTTACCTTATAACATTCAAATGATGAGTTTGCATACGTTAATAAAAAATGTAAAATTGTTTTTAATATCAAAAGCATACTACAGCGTTGGAGAATACTTAGAAGATGATATAAATTTTTAATTATGTACATTTTATTTTACTTGTTACTGTATTAACCTTGCCGTTGTATTATGTTTTTACCTGATTTATGCAAATATGTATGTGATAAAGCACGAATAAATTTATTATATTATTATTATTATTATTAAAAGTTACAATTTTACATAATCTTCTCTGGAATGATATGTTGAAATAGCTTCAAAAGTATCTAGAAAACTAGGATTTCTTAATAGATGTAAACAGTTTTTTACTTTTGTTCAACTTTTGCGTATACATACATTAAATTTATATTTATTCTTGTATTGATTATTGTTTCCAAGTATGGAGGAGTATCTAAAACTACACCATCTTTTTTTAAACTTTATTCAAAAACGAGTTATTCGGATCATCGCTGATTCAAAATTGACTAATGACTTAGATACTTTACAACACCGGCGTAAATCGAAATACAAGACATCTTGTCATTTAAACAAATATTTACTTGTTGTACAAGGCTTGCTAGGAATTCTAACAAATATTCAATGACAGTTCAGAGATGTAGAACCGAAACTTGTAAAATAGTTATTTATGTTACAAGTTGTAAAATGATAGTGTTTTTTTAACGAGTCGCAAATTATAGATCGAGTTCGAAGAACGAGATCTATAATGCGACGAGTAAAAAAACACGCATTTTACACGTGTAACATACACTATTTTTTGCAATTTTGGAGTATAATCCGCAAGTTTCTGATAATTATTGTTTTTTTATGGATGTTATTACAATCTAGTTAACATATTGCGTCAAGTTTTGAGCGTACTTTATTTTGCGTTGCCATACACACATAAACAAACCAATAAAAAAGTATAGTGGATGCTGTCAACCCCATTGTGAATTAACAATTATTAAATATGAGTGAATCCGACAACGATATACCTGCAGATATAGAAGCAGCTGCACAAGCTGCTATATCAACCTTGCTGCCAACAAAATCAAAACATTTATATGAAGCCGCATACAAGAAATTTAAGAAATAGTGCATACTGAAAAATATTAAAATAATCACGGAGAAGGTAATACTTGCTTATTTTGCACAAAAAATGACGAATCAAAAAGATTCAACAACTTGGACCCAGTATTCAATGTTAAGAGCTACGTTGAATATGAAAAAGAACATAGATATCAGCAAATTTACTAATGTAATAGCTTTTTTGAAACGAAAGTCAGAAGGATATAAACCTAAAAAATCCAAAATATTTACGAAAAATCAAATTGATGCATTTTTGAAGCAAGCGAATGACGAAACATATCTACTAGTGAAGGTAAAAATATATTAACATGTTTTCAATTAAATTTAATTTTTCGATTATATTTCTTAGGTGGCTTTAATTATGGGTATATTTGGTGCATGTCGCCGAGATGAACTAACTAAGATGACTGTATCAGATATTGAAGATATTGATGTTATTGATGTTGAAAATTAAGTACATTAATTTACACAAGTCAGGTACACAGTAATATATAATATAAAATTCTGATTAATTAAAATATAATAAAATGTAATAAAATATGATAAAATACACTTACAAAACTAATACAGAAGTTTCAGACTCAAATAAACCAGTTACGTTGTGAGCTGTAAACTCGGCTATATCAAAAATTTCTAATTTAATTAGACATTTTTTAATCACATATTTAAAAGAACTCAATAATGCATAAAAGTTTCTGTGCCAGATAGTAAAACAAAAGTTTCAAGACAGTTTGTTGTAACAGAGGGAAAAATCCAAGGCGTCAACTTGCTTGAAATAGTTAGGAAATATATAAACCTACGACCACAATCTATCAACCGCTTTTTTGTTGGGTTACGAAACGGGAAATGCATCACTCAACCAGTAGGAATAAACACAATGGGAAGCTTTCCAAAAATAATTGCTAATTTTCTTGCTTTGCCCAATAGTGATCAGTATACTGGTCACGCTTTCAGAAGATCTTCAGCTTCTTTGTTAGCTGATTCCGGGGTAGATACGTCAATTCTCAAACGCCATGGAGGATGGAAATCTAGCAGCGTTGCTGAAGGTTATGTGGAGAACTCGCTTGAGAATAAAAAACAAATTGCGGCAAAAATTTTAGGAGAACCTACGATTTTAAAAGACTGCGGAGAAAATAATTTATCAGTTGTTAATTGTACTGCAACCTCAAGAGAAGTTAATAATAGTAGTACAACCGGTTCATTAGGTTCTGTTCAGTTGAATGATTTAACAAATTGTACCGTTCATATTTATATTAAATAAATAATTGTTCATTTTTATATATTTAATATTCGCTTAATTTGTTGATAAAAAATAATAAAAAAACATATCATTTGCTATTTTAAAAATAATTAAATTTTATTAGTAGTGAAAAAAAGTGCTTACTTTTTTTCACTAGTGAAAAAAAGTAAGTAGTTATAACATCGAAAATGGCAACTGAAAAGTCAATATTATAGTTCAGAATTGCAAAAAAGATTTTTTTTTAACCATACTGTTGACATTTGGAATAAATAAACTTTTAAGTTAAGTATTTTTCAAGACTGATAAACCACAAGTATTCAAGGTCAATGTTTACAGAATATAGTTTTCAATGTGATAGTTTCAGCAAGTGTAGTTTTACTCGTTGAAATTTAAAGGTATTTTTAGTTTGTTGTGACATATTAAGTAGTTCTTAAATATCACATTTTGGATATTAAAAAAATATAAAAACACAAAATACTGTGATGTTATTGCGCAGTCTCAAAAGACAGATTGAAGAGAGACGCTAAACACGAGTAACACGACATGGGAGTTGCAAAATAGACTTGGAATAAACAGCACGTATAAATCAACAACTGTAGTTTTATTAAAATTGAAAATACCAAAAATACAATTATTATTATTAAAAAATTATTACACACACAAAGAATTTTAAATTATTTTGTGACATTTTGGCTTTAATTCTTTTGACAGTTAGTAATCATTATTTTGACGATTACTTAATTTAATTTATTGGTTCAACAGTTTTTTATTTTAACACTTTATCAGTTTGACCAATTTAATTTATCTGATATTTTATATTTTTAAATTTATTTGTTGACACAAAATTTTTGTTTATTTTTTTTTGTTCTAACAGATAGTACTTTTAAATTTTGATTTCACAGATCATAGTTTTTATAATTTGTAGTTACTAGTGATAAACTTTTGACTGATTTTATTTAAAATTTAAATAATCTTAGTGACAACTTGAGTTTAGATAGTTAAAATTTTTAATAGACCATTAGTTTAAAAAAATAAGAATTTGACAGTTTATATTGTTGGCAGTTTTTTTTAAGCTTTACACTCGCTTAGGAAAAAAAAATTCAATGTTATTATATTCTGTAAGATTTTTTTAAGATCTCTTAAGATAGAAAATTTGAAATGTATGGTAATTAGAATATTATTTGCAGAAAAGATCAAACTAAAAATATAAGTAACACATTTATTTGCAGTAAAACATTGCTCTAATTTATAATAATTAAAGTAATTTACATTATTCTAGTTCTTATAATGTTGATTAATTAAAACTACTATGCTAAATTGAATGTTATTTTACTTTTTATTTATGCAACATTCCCCAATAAAAACTAAAACTGCAACAAATATTCCTACCATATATATGCAGGTTATTAATAAAAAATTGTTCAAATTTAATGGTGCAAGTTCATTTTTTTCAATCATTGAAGGAGCGTATGTAATAATGTCTATCCATTTCTTCAAAAGTCCAACTTCTATAAATCTCTGAATGCATTTATTCAGACCAGACATTATAGGATGTCTTCCTCTGATATTCATACTCATTAATACAATACTGTATTTGATTCTATAGAATCCAGAAAAACCAACTTTTTTTAAATCATTTTCAATTTGATCAAGCTTTGGAGTCGTCGCTAGTAAGCAAATCTGTTCATACATTATCTTATTTTTGACATCATTTAAATGAATTATCCAACGCGTATGGTTGTTTTCAAACATGCCCAATTCTATTTCAATGTTTGTAAGATCAGTAACACATCTATAGTTAGAATCAAATAATTCTTTAGTAGTAGTTATTTGTTTTTCATATGCAGGTTGTACAAAGTATGTAAAAAATAAACCGTTGTATGCATTTGATATAATAAATGCAAAATAAATCCATACAAATAGAAGATATTTAATTATTTTATGTTTAGGTATTGTTGTGTTCTGCATAAAAAAAGTTCCAAATACTTGTAAGAAAACTAATGATAAATTGTTGCCACTATTTTTTTCAGATGCATTTATTTTTAGTAAAGCATATATTATAAGGTATGCGATAAATGTTATTAATATGAGAATCCATAATTCCAAATCGAATACATAAACAATTCCAAGCCAGTTAGAAATACGTCTGGCTAAAGGAGCCGTAAACGATACGTCACTTATATAGTAAGGATAAACATAATACAAATTGTTCAGAAATATGTGACCTCCTACAACTATTGTAGACTGGCCGCTACTAGCAATAAGTGTAACATTAAGCATTTTACTGGTTTCCCATAATATAATATCATCGAGTCCACTATCAAATAATTGTATAGAATTTAACCTTTGATCCCACGTAACTTTTGCTCCATTAAAATTTTGAATATCTTTATATGATTCCTTAATCAATGACAAATCAATATTATCACAATTTGTCAAAAATATTTTATTTTCATTTTTACCAAATAGGTTATGTTCTGTTCGATAAATACAAAATCTTATTATTGTGATGATTTAAGATGTAAATATTGGATGCAATTATGTTTTGAGTACCAGTATTCACAATTAAAAAAATTGATTCATAATCAATTTGTATTCTACCATAATCATTATTTGTTACAACCAAATCGAACTGTGGAATGTTTGATGTATATTTAGAAAATTCTTTATTCACTCTTTTGTGTAATTTTTGAATTTTATAAGAATTGTGCTTAAAATCAATAAAATCATCAAATTTTGATTCTTCTGTTTGGTTATAATCAATATTATTAATATTAATATTGTAATTGGGGTATAAATGAATAATTTTTAAAGCACATTCGCTTAATTTTTTTTCTAGAGTAACCTTTAAGAAATAAATTGATTATACATTAATGAAATATTTAAACTTTACCTCTTCGATAGTATTGTTTTGAAGTAGACCAGACCTACATAGATTTATTTGTAGCATGAAATATATAATAAGTACCTTCATCGTAAACGACAAATTACTACTGGCTTAATAAATTCATTAAAATATTTTAATTGAAATAATTGAAAAACAGTTAATTAGTAAACACAAATATAATTGACAAATAAAATTGGTAAATAAAAGTCAATATTTGATCAAGCATCGTATTATGAATCAATCAACATACTAATTAAGTAAAGTAATTACCATTTACGCTTTGTTGCAGAGTTAGAACTTTATATTTTGAAAAAAATTGATTAATATTTTCCGAGATGATAGTTTATAAGTCAGAAAATTATAAGATGATTTGTAAAATTGAATATTGAACTAAAAATTATACAATTTATATGATAAAACACTTGCTTAATAGAATTGACAATTAGCAATTTACATTACAATTTTATGAAATAGCTGATAGTCGATTTAACAGTTGATGTTGATTAACAGTTCATATGTTAGATAATTCACATGTCGGATTTGCAATAAACGTCAATTATAACAGATAACAGTACAGTACAAATATCAGATTTGTAAATATTAAAGTGTTGAACTTCTATCTAAAAAATTGTGAGAGAATTCACAGTGGTTTTGTCAAATTAAGAGTTGGATATAATAAAGGGTCCCCCGGTTAACATAGGTGGAATGCCTCCCATCACAAATATCCAAATTACCTCAAAAATTACTTTTTCAACATCAAAAAAACATGTTTGGTAAAATTTGAAAATTTGGATACCACCCCTTTTCTATAGGAAGCAAAAAATAGCATTTTTTCGTTTTTATTTTTTTTCTCCGCACCTATTGATTGAAAAATTCTAAAAAAAATTCTTCAAACACAAGTTTTTTCAGCCCCTCAAACTTTGTATACAACCCCTAAAAAAATTCCAAAAGAGTTGAATTTTATTTTTTAACTTTATAAGTAATTAAAAAATCTATATCAATAATTTTTTTAAAATTTTTGCAAGTGGTGCGCCACTATTAAAAATTGTGTTGTGACTTTTTTGTCATTTATACTGTTTTTTTTCTGCTTTTGTGACTCTGCAAAGCATTTATAGCTTTCAAAATACCAAAATTTGGATTCTACGAAAAATTATACATTGAGTAGGTATCCTGGGTATAATATTTTCATCAATTTGCAATAATTTGACTCAAAACACGAGTTATCGTGTTTTGAAACAGACAAAAAACAAATGAAGTCATTTTTTTCAAATTTTTAAATGTCAGATTTGTATTCCTGGCATCAAAATTAGTCATTAAACTAATTTTCATCAAAATCAGTTCCATGATTTTTTATAGAATTTTTTATTCAATAAGTGCGGAGAAAAAAAATAAAAACGAAAAAATGCTATTTGTTGTCCCCTATGGAAAAGGAGGGGGTATCAAAATTTTAAAATCCTACCAAACATGTTTTTTATGCTAGTAAAGTAAGTTTTGAGGTAATTTGGATATTTGTGAGACCGTTTTTTGTCATGTTAAGAGTTAACGTTATATAATGCAAACTTATTGAGAGTTTAGTTAATAGTTATATGTCAATCGGCTCATTTGTTTTGTGATCAAGTTGGCAGATGTTGAATTGACAATTGCTACGCCCTTTTAGCCCTTGATATTCTAAGGGCTAGCCTAGCTCGCTCAATGAAGATAAGGGGGTGGGTTAACAATAGTCACTACACATAAAATCAAATAATGCAAACAGGGCAGCAAAGATTATTCAAACAAGGACTTACCCCAAAATATCCCTATCACACATGGGCTCCAATTGCTTTTTTTTTAAACTGGATGGTCTTACGTTTGGTCTCACGACTGCTATTAATTTCCTCCGTCCCGGACTGACCAGAAAGCAATAAACCACTAAAATAAAAAGGTGGGAAGAGGAATAGAAGGAAAAATACAAAATTATTCCCACAAATTATGTCTATTATAAAAGAAAAAAAAAAGAAATCTCAATTGAAAAGTGAAAAATTAATAAAATCATAAAATAACGCAATCACACTTACACTCACTCATAAAAATACAAACTAATTCACAAAATATAAGGCAACAAAACAAAAGCTTAGGTGTAGCGCACAGTGATTTGGGTGCAACGTAATCAGTCTCGTAATAAAGAAGGACTTCTGCAGTAGCCACGTGGTCGCCACGTTTTTCTTCAGCCACGTGCTCGCCTCGTTTTTCTTCACCGGGCTTAAACGGGGCAATCGCAACCGGACTTTTCCTTTCCTTGTATCACGGAACTCACAGGGCAATGGCTTGATCCGTATTAATTATTGTACCAAAAAGGGGTGAGGAACAGATATGCTGCCGTAAAACAATCGGACAACAATCCAACAATTTTATAAAAATAAAGATCTTGCGGGGTCATAAATTGTAAATGGGCAAAGTACTGTAAGAAACACAAAAGGGGCACGTGAGGGATGATCATGAATAAAAAAAAATAAATTAATAAACTTACCCAACAAGTCAGTAGCCGCAAGGAGAAATTATTAAAACTATAATTTTATTATAAAATAAATATTAGCATTTACTAATAAACGAACTAAACAGGCATTCAAATCCGTATATAAAAACGTGGAATGACCTGAGTTTAATATCCGCGAAACGCGTCTGCTCTATGCAAAAGTTCGATTAAAAAGGACCCAATTTTCTCCCGTTAGGACCTCTTGCAAAAATAAAATCACCCGCAACCGTCTGCCCTGCCAAAGTAAGAAAATTAAAATTCGAATAACATGATCGAATGATCAAAGGAAAGAAATACAGATAGGAAATTACAAATCAAAACCATAGTCACTTAAACAACAAAAAGAAACAATTAATAATACTAGAAATCAAATAAAATTTAAATTAATATCGAAAATGAATAGTTGACGTGGCAACGTCGCAAAAGATTTTCGTGTGTTGAACTCGTGAACTTGAACGCTTGAGAATGCGCAACTGTTTACTCCCGCCAGCTTCTGTGTGCAACTGGTTTAAGTGACAGCTGAGATAGTTTCACAATTAACGAAATTGACAAGGTATGAGCTGTTTAAATTCTAATTAAATTATACCGAACAACAAGTGAATAAAAATGAATATATATAAATGTTTCTATTAAGTTGGTGACATGGCTTGTTTTCTAGGTTAGAGAAATAAAAACAACAGAATGGAAATAGAAATTGGAATAAAATAAAAAGGAATATAATAGGAGACAAAAGGAAGGAATAGCGGAAAGTTTACAGCTACAAGGTGAAGTGATAATACTGCCAAGACTGGTAAGGAAGGAACGAACGACAAAAACAACAATCGTAAGTTATCAAACTGATCGTAAAATTATTGATACAAAAACATAAATTAATAAGCCCTTGCCAAACTCTCTTTATAACCTTCCTGCTTGCATGTAGTAAACATTAAATTAAATTAAAATAATTTTAAATAAACATAAAATTAATAGTAAATATTTTTAGGGCCCCCCTCTTGAGCGCCTGGAACTACTGCAACCAAATATATCAACCGACATCTAAATAGCATAGGATGAAACAACATTTTAATAAAAGATAAGTAATAAATTGAAAAGTGACATGAAAATTAAATGTTTACTGTTTCTTTTTAGATTACCGATCAATTGGCCCGTTACAAACATCACCCTGTCCTCCATAAAAAAAAATTAACGAAGTGAATTTTTTTTTTTTGTCCACTAATTGCACCGATACAAATCAAAACAAGCAACCAAAAAGAAAAATATATAAAATTAATAAAACAATAATATTAGAATGTAATAACAAAAAAAAATAAATGAAATAATAAGGTAATTCAGGTTAATAGTTATTTCCAAAACTAATCATCTGTGTATGTCTCTTTCATTGGCTTTAGGTCTTGAATATGCCAGGATCCTTTCGATTTACCCATACTATCTTCCAACTCATACACATTGATCCCTAATTTCTTCTTAACTTTATAGGGACCAGAGAATTTACCGCCTAGCTTATAGTTAAAATGTTTGCTCGCGTTGGATAAACGATGCTCACGCTTCCACACCTGATCTCCGACAACTAAGGATACGTTTCTTCTTCGAAGATTATAACGCGTTTGCGACCGAGTCTGGGCTTCTACTAATCTTTTAGTGACATTTTCACGCAATTTAACTAACTGTTCCCCTTTATTAGTGTCAGTTTGTTTGTCCTTTCCCTCATCCACCAAATACTTTTTCAGCCTACGCTCCTCGTAATCATTTCCATTTATGACCATTTCTTGACCAAAATTTACATAATATGGTGTCCTACCAGTAACTTCGTGTTGTGCAGTTCGAAGTGCACACCCAATCTTATGTAAATCTTGGTCCCATTTACGCTGATCATCCCCTACATATGAAGCTATCATAGTTTTTACAACTCGATTCACCCTTTCACAAGGGTTGGCTTGGGGATGATACACCGCATTATAAATTACTCTGACATTATAACTAGCAGTGAGCCTTGCAAATTCCCTGCTCTTATACTGCACTCCATTGTCAGTAATTAAGAGCTCTGGGACACCAAATACAAGAAAAACTTGTTCTTCGAGTAACTTACAAACACTTGCAGTGGTTGCAGCTCTGAGGGGAAACAAAAGGACAAACTTACTCAGGTAATCTGTGACAACTAATATGAAACAGTTCCCTTTTGTGCTACGTGGCAATGGTCCCACCAAATCTGTACTTAACATTTGCCAGCACTTTGAAATTGCAGGCCTACTACCCATTAGGCCAGCTGGTTTCTGTTGCTCGGGTTTCTGTATGGCACAGACCGTACAGCCATTAATATACCGAGCAACGTCTGCTTTTAATTTAGGCCAGTAGTACCTAGAAGAAATGCGATGAAAGGTCTTGTAGATTCCAAGATGACCCGAAGTAGGATCATCATGAAACTTACTCAACACTTCCCTTCGCTTTTCCTTAGGTAACACAATTTTCCACCAATCCTCCACTAGGTCCAACTCTGACGATACATTCTCAACACTACGATATAGCTGTCCATCTATTACCCTCCAATTAAGATATTTCAACGGACTTACTGCTACTTTGCTACACATGTTCAGGTACCACTTGTCCTTGATTTCTGAAACATTCACACATGCTACGGAGGAGAGAACCACGTTGCAAAGCGAGGACTCACAGGGAGAATCAGGAATGGCACGAGATAAACAGTCGGGAACAACATGTTCTTTCCCTTTACGATGAACAACCCGAAAGTTGAACTGTTGCATTCTCAGTGCCCATCTCCCTAATCTCCCTTGCGGATCCTTTAAGTTGTCCAGCCATAACAGACTATAATGGTCCGTTATGACTGTAAACTTAGCTCCTTCGAGATAACAACGAAGTTTCTCAACACTCCACAACACACACAAGCACTCTTTTTCTGTTACATGGTAGTTCAATTCGCATTTAGTAAGTGACCGTGACAAATAACAAATAACATATTCCCGACCACCATAGCTCTGAGTTAATACAGCTCCTAAGCCGTATGAGCTGGCGTCGCACTGGAGGACAAAAGGTTCGTTAAAATTGGGACAAGCTAACACAACAGGACTGACTAACACTTCTTTCACCTGTGTAAGAGATGTTGCACATTCAGATGTCCACTGAAATTTGCGACCTTTCTTCAGGAGTGACGTCAGTGGCATAGTCAATTCGGTAAAATTGGGAATAAATTTTCTATACCACGACGCCATCCCGTAGATACGCCGAACATCTCTTACACACTTTGGGGTAGGCATGTCAACTATAGCCCTTACCTTTTCAGGGTCAACATTGAGTCCAGCCCGATTCACAACATATCCTAAATATCGGAGCTCACTTCGACAAAACACGCATTTGTCCTGACTCAATGTTAAACCTGCCTTAAGGAGCCTCTTAAAAACTTCATCTAAGATTCGGATATGGGTTGCAAAGTCTGGGGTGGTAATAATTATGTCGTCTAGATAGGTAAATAAATATGGCTCTAGTTCTGCACCGAATATTTTATCTACCAGAGATTGGAAAGTTCCAGGTGCTCCACTTAAACCAAAAGGCATCCGGTTAAAATGGAACAATCCTCTCCCTGGTATTGTGAACGCAGTAAACTCTTTACTGTTTTCGTGCATCGGTATCTGCCAATATGCACTTTTAATGTCGAGGCTACTGAGGAACCTTGAATTACCCAACTTGGCTAATATGGAATTGATATAGGGGAGTGGATACGCACAAGGCTCCGACACCGCATTAAGCTTCCTAAAGTCTACACAAAATCGGTAAGTCCCGTCTTTCTTTGGAATCATTAAAATTGGGGAGCTCCAGCCGCTAGTGCTACGCTCAATGACCCCCAATTTTAACATATGACTCACTTCCGCGTCGATAAGACGTTGCATAAACGGACTCACCGGATAGTAACGCGATTTAATTGGTAGACTTTTGGTTACTATGCTGTGCGATGCGTCACCTGTGCACCCCAATTCCACATCTTTTACCTGATCAAAATAGCCACTCACAAGGGTGAGCAATTCCTCCTGTTCTAACCTCGACAGATCGTCAGAATTTTGTAAAGAGTTTAGTTGCAAATACCGATCACGCTCTAAAATTTCCTCGTTCGAACCGAACACCCATTCGCCAGATCGCAGGTTAGGGATAATGTCCATATGCATCCAGAAATTCACCCCTAACACCAGCATATGACGCAATTCTGGTATCACAAATACCTCAAATATTTTAATTTTACCCTGTAGCTCTATAGGGACTGTTACTTTACCTAGACATTTAATGATTTGGTTATTTGCCACTGTACAATCGGTACGGCAATTTTCTAGTTTCACCCCCATCAATTGTAACTTATCCCAACCTGACAAGCCTAAAAAAATTCCATTGGCTCCCGAATCTAACAATCCTAACATACAAACACCATACAATTTTACTAACATATAAGGACACTCATTTTCACCGGACTGATCAAGAATAAAATCTAAAATCAACTTTTTTTCATTTAGGTTGGCCGTGACTACAGGAGGAGTCAAATTTTGGCCATCTATTGGCTCCTGCTCAAGTTTCCCTGACACTTAGGGCACTTGGGTTTTATGTAGCCAACCAACCCACACCCAAAACATTTGATTTCTTTGTCAGAACACTCTCTGGCAAAGTGTCCTTTTTTTCCACACTTGAAACACACTACATTCATGACATTTTTATTCGAGGTTAACGGTTCGTTTTGAAACGTAACCTTCGCTCTGGCTACGTTTTCCGGTTTATGCAGCGTACTCTGTAAAACCTTTTGCCCATATCTGCCCTCGACGAATTCTCTATTCCTTCTCTCTTCGTGTGGAGATTGTTTACGCCTATACCGCTCTGGTTCTCTGTACGAACAATCTCTACGCGAATCGCGCTCTCGATAGGAATAATCCCTACTCGAGTCTCTCTCTCTTGGGAAATACTCACGACTCGAGTCACGCCTACGACGTGAATCTCGTTCTTGATAACATTCACTATCTCGGTGATCCTCACCCCTACGCCATCTCCCCTCTCTACAAACATTAACCCCGTTCCTAAAATCAGATTGTCCCCATTCATCATCGCTATCATAATATGACCGAGGGTTTGTGCGCATATAAGTGTCATTTAACACTCTACCGGATCTCGAAGAGTATGATAAGTCCGGTTCTAGGTTTACCTTAGAGGGTTTCCCAGAAGGGGGGACATAATCCTCAACGTAACCTCTAGACTCCTCAATCTTTCGGCACAACTCAATTAATTTGGCCTCAGAATCAATGACCTCTAACACCAGTTTATTTAAGTACATTGGATGCAAGTTACGACGGATCAGCTTAAGGCGCATCTCGTTAGAGACCGGGCACGTCATGCGTGCAAAAAGATTATTCATGTATGCGATAAAAATGCCAATCGATTCGTCGCTTCCTTGCGTCCGTGCCTTGATTTGTTGTAAAATTCGATCATTGTAGTTCTGAGGAAGAAACTCAGCTCTAAGACCCGCGCATAACCCTTCCCAGTCTAACAACGAAGATTTATTGGCCCTAAACCAGATTAACGCACGGCCATCCAACAACTCTATAGCACTGCGAAACAGCGCTCGTTTTGTTACGCCACGTGCCTCACTTAACTCCTCAACCCTTTGAAGAAAACCGTTTAAACTGTCGTTAACATGATCACCCTTAAAGCGGATACCCCATTTCCCAACACACGCATATTCTGGCGTCAATCTCAAATTTCCCATTCCGGTAGTTTCCGATTGTATCGAATTAGACATAGTGGTTTGATTACGCGCGGCCGGTGGTTCTAAGGGTCTTATAGGAGTTGATGCTGACGCTTCACGATCTAACACAGCCTGAGATACAACAAGTTCAGGCGGCACATTAATCTCTCTCTGTACTACTGTTTCCTCGCTACGGTCTTGCATTTCCCCAAAAAAGGTCATGCACAGCTGCATTAAAGAAGTTCGCTGTTCTTCCTGGTCAACCTCTGCACCCATGCAGCGGTCCAAACGACCAAGAATATGAGCTAACTTGGTTTCAATTTTACGTACTGCACTTTTAGTGATGTACTCCGCTTCCAAACACTCTTTAACGACAGCTAGCTTGTCGGTACACGTTGCGAGCTCTTCCGCAACATCCTTTTCCCAGATACTACTAAAGCTTCTACCAGCCTTTTCCAATTTTAGGGTCCCTCTCAAACACTTTATTAACTCTTTGAGGTCGCCTTTAGCCGTAACACCTCTTACCGCCAACTCATATTCTACCTCGTCTTTGTTTAAACGATCAGGGTCCATTCTCGACATGATGATTAGTTATAGAAACAATTAAACACTTAACAATAATACGTAAATGTGAATGAGCTTTTAGTAGTGCAATAATAGTTAACAAAAAAAAAATATACAAAATTACCGAATTAAAAAAAAAATATAAACAATCAATATTTCTAATTAATTGTATACTAATTAACCCTCTTATCTAGTTACGCCCCACGTTGGGCTCCAAATAGTTGCTACGCCCTTTTAGCCCTTGATATTCTAAGGGCTAGCCTAGCTCGCTCAATGAAGATAAGGGGGTGGGTTAACAATAGTCACTACACATAAAATCAAATAATGCAAACAGGGCAGCAAAGATTATTCAAACAAGGACTTACCCCAAAATATCCCTATCACACATGGGCTCCAATTGCTTTTTTTTTAAACTGGATGGTCTTACGTTTGGTCTCACGACTGCTATTAATTTCCTCCGTCCCGGACTGACCAGAAAGCAATAAACCACTAAAATAAAAAGGTGGGAAGAGGAATAGAAGGAAAAATACAAAATTATTCCCACAAATTATGTCTATTATAAAAGAAAAAAAAAAGAAATCTCAATTGAAAAGTGAAAAATTAATAAAATCATAAAATAACGCAATCACACTTACACTCACTCATAAAAATACAAACTAATTCACAAAATATAAGGCAACAAAACAAAAGCTTAGGTGTAGCGCACAGTGATTTGGGTGCAACGTAATCAGTCTCGTAATAAAGAAGGACTTCTGCAGTAGCCACGTGGTCGCCACGTTTTTCTTCAGCCACGTGCTCGCCTCGTTTTTCTTCACCGGGCTTAAACGGGGCAATCGCAACCGGACTTTTCCTTTCCTTGTATCACGGAACTCACAGGGCAATGGCTTGATCCGTATTAATTATTGTACCAAAAAGGGGTGAGGAACAGATATGCTGCCGTAAAACAATCGGACAACAATCCAACAATTTTATAAAAATAAAGATCTTGCGGGGTCATAAATTGTAAATGGGCAAAGTACTGTAAGAAACACAAAAGGGGCACGTGAGGGATGATCATGAATAAAAAAAAATAAATTAATAAACTTACCCAACAAGTCAGTAGCCGCAAGGAGAAATTATTAAAACTATAATTTTATTATAAAATAAATATTAGCATTTACTAATAAACGAACTAAACAGGCATTCAAATCCGTATATAAAAACGTGGAATGACCTGAGTTTAATATCCGCGAAACGCGTCTGCTCTATGCAAAAGTTCGATTAAAAAGGACCCAATTTTCTCCCGTTAGGACCTCTTGCAAAAATAAAATCACCCGCAACCGTCTGCCCTGCCAAAGTAAGAAAATTAAAATTCGAATAACATGATCGAATGATCAAAGGAAAGAAATACAGATAGGAAATTACAAATCAAAACCATAGTCACTTAAACAACAAAAAGAAACAATTAATAATACTAGAAATCAAATAAAATTTAAATTAATATCGAAAATGAATAGTTGACGTGGCAACGTCGCAAAAGATTTTCGTGTGTTGAACTCGTGAACTTGAACGCTTGAGAATGCGCAACTGTTTACTCCCGCCAGCTTCTGTGTGCAACTGGTTTAAGTGACAGCTGAGATAGTTTCACAATTAACGAAATTGACAAGGTATGAGCTGTTTAAATTCTAATTAAATTATACCGAACAACAAGTGAATAAAAATGAATATATATAAATGTTTCTATTAAGTTGGTGACATGGCTTGTTTTCTAGGTTAGAGAAATAAAAACAACAGAATGGAAATAGAAATTGGAATAAAATAAAAAGGAATATAATAGGAGACAAAAGGAAGGAATAGCGGAAAGTTTACAGCTACAAGGTGAAGTGATAATACTGCCAAGACTGGTAAGGAAGGAACGAACGACAAAAACAACAATCGTAAGTTATCAAACTGATCGTAAAATTATTGATACAAAAACATAAATTAATAAGCCCTTGCCAAACTCTCTTTATAACCTTCCTGCTTGCATGTAGTAAACATTAAATTAAATTAAAATAATTTTAAATAAACATAAAATTAATAGTAAATATTTTTAGGGCCCCCCTCTTGAGCGCCTGGAACTACTGCAACCAAATATATCAACCGACATCTAAATAGCATAGGATGAAACAACATTTTAATAAAAGATAAGTAATAAATTGAAAAGTGACATGAAAATTAAATGTTTACTGTTTCTTTTTAGATTACCGATCAATTGGCCCGTTACACAATTTATAGAATTGACAAATATTATAGATTACAGTAGAGCATATTGACTGTAGAAGTATATTAAAGGCTTTAACTAACTAGATCAACTTAAAACTTGTTGTTTGTTTGATTATTAACATCATCAATTGTGTTTATAAGTACAGAAATATTTATTCAAATTTGTCTTTCGTTATCATGCAATGCCGTGGTCATAAAAGGCACGCTGATGAGATTTGTAGAAGCAACAATTGTCTGTGCTTGACCCTTGGTCGCTGTAATTGTTAGATTGAGTAAATTATTAATTTATTACAAAATATATTATCTATGTAATAATAGGTTGATGTATAATTATGTATATGATGTTTTTTGTGCGTCGTTCTGTTGTTTATAACTTATGCTCATAATATAATTCTTTAATTTTTAAAGAAAATATCGCAGAAAACAACACGGTTACTAAACTTGTATTCAAGTATCTATGTCTAGTGTAGCTACACTAATTATTAAAACAGAAATTCAATTGCTTTTGAAATTAATTCTTTTTTATTGTGACTTTTACTGCTCAAACTAAATTTAAGCAAAAAGTCTCAATACACTCAATAATTTTTGTTTGTGGTTCAAGTTACGACACTTTGCCGGCATATGTGCCTACCTCATATATCTCAAAACTTAAATGCGAAACTAATAAATCCAATGTAGGAAACTATATTATATTAAAATACCCCAGTATTTCAACCAACGCTGTAGATTTAGCTGTACAATTTGGAAGCTACAATAGCTTTAAAGTTTTGGTTTCAGCTGACCATGCATGCTTGGGCTATTTTTTTTAAGGTTTTTAGCCAGATAACATTGTTGTCAAAAGATTTGTAAGTTACATAATGCTCTTGATTCATCTTCAATTAATTTTTGGGACCTGAATTCTCTCAACAACCTAGACCCATTTTTAGAAATAATTGGCTTTCTTTCGACATTAGTGACTTGGAATTAAATAAAACAAGCTATTATTTATTTAAATGTTATCACTTTGCTCAAATAAGCTTCAAACAAGGCGGAAGGGGTGTTTTAATTGCTGTTAAAACTCAACTTAATTTATTTTTTAAACTTAAAATTATTTTAAACCACTTATTTTTATAATAAAGAGTGGCCAAGATAAAAGAGGTCCCGTGTACTGAAAGTGATATTGAGCGCTTGGGGCCAAAATAAAGAAGGCCCCGTGTACTGAAAGTGATATTGATCGTGTTAACTGTGTATTGTAGTGCTCAGTGTTGCGTTGTTACATGTTAATAACGGTTGTCAATAAGTTCTGCAGAATGCCATTTTCAATCAAACAAAGAGTGTTTATTGTTGAAACTCATTTCGGATATAATCATTTGTAAAGTTAAATGAAAGTTTTAACACAAAATATCCACATACTGCTGCTCCTGTTAAAAATGTTGTCCAGAAAATGATTGCCAAATTTAGAGTTACAGGTTCTGTCGCTAACGCCAATCGTAAACGTGTACATCCGGTTTGTTTGCCGGAAAATGTTCGACGTATTCACAAGACTATGCTAAGAAGTCCACGAAAATTAATCAGACGTTTATTCTACCAATTAAACATCAAACAAATGTCATGCCAGAACATGTTGAAGCAGTTACATATGCGAGCGTACAAAGTAACGGTGATGCAAACATTACAACTTACAGACTACGCAAAACGAGAACACTAATGCAAATGGTTACTCACTCATGTCCATGATGGTTATCTGAATCCAAATCTTTATTTTATCACAGACAAAACATGGTTCTACCTTAGCGGGTACGTGAACTCTTAGAACACTCGTTATTGGTCAACAAACAATCCCAGGGAACATTTTAATGTTGACGGAGAGTATGCGTTTTATCAGCATGATGGTGGGTGCAACAGCGCATACTTCACGGTTGTCAATGGCATACGTCTATGATGCTTTCGGAGAAGAGCGTACAGTTTCCGCAGGTTTATGGCTTCCCAGATCGCCCGATCTGTCTACCTGCGATTTTTATTTGTGGGGTAATTTAAAGGGTAAAGTGTACTGTAACAATCCGCATACAATTGAAGAGTTGATAATAAACCTTCGCAATACGATTGCAGAAATCACACCAAATAAATTGGCAAAAGTTTTCGAAAACATGTTGAAATGTGCTGATATGTGTATCGAAGTTAACGGTGAACACTTTTAACACTTGCGTAAACTATTGAATGTTTAGTATGTTGTTATTCGTAATATTCTGTATTTACTACTTTTAAATAAAAAAATATTAAGTTATTCACTTCTTTTAAACCGGTTTTTAATAAATAAAAAATAATACAACAGCACAATAAAGTATATAAAATTTACATAAAATAACCTAACCTTAAATATTAATAAATTGTGCAATAATTAGATAAGTTGCTATTCTCTCAAATTTATTGCCGAGTTTCCAAACAGTAAACTAATTTTATTGGGGCAATTACAATCTTCTTGCGGCGTCTTGGGTTAACAATAATTTAGATATTTGTAATAATAGTTACCTTGCTCATTTAATTGCCAATTCAATTGTATTTTAGTGAGGGTGCGCTGGGCCGTTGCAACATATTGCGCGGTGTGTGCGGTGCACACGGCGGCCAAATGAATAAAGCAACCAAAAATGTATTTGAATTGATTATTGAGTTAAGATTATTTATCATTTTTTTTGTAAATTTGTATCTGTGACCAAGTTATTGTTCCTGTGGCATAGATTGTAGCTTTATCAAAATAATATTTTATCTATTTTAGACTTGTTTTGTCGTAGATAGCTCTCTGGCTCAATGGTGGTTAGACTTTGTTGTTAGTTTCTTGTTTAATGTATTGTAGTCGAACATTAGGAGCACATTTAATGATCTGTATTTCAAAAGTGTAAAGTATAGAAGATAACTGAGCAAAGTTAGAATCTATAAAACAATGCAGAAACATTTAAAATTAAAAGACTAATGAGGAGCACGGAAATAAAAAAATCTTAGAACAATAAAAGCAGTAAACTACGTGATAAAATTAAAACCGCTATCAAAGAAAAACTAGATACTGAAAAAATAGCTAGATTGCTCAAATTACAAAGATAGCAATAGAGAACCATGTGGATTGAATGAACTACAACAGAATTGCCAAATGAGGTTAAGACCAAAGATCCCAAAATAGAATACCTCTAGACAGACTACCTAAATGATGGATGGAGAGCTGGACGTCAGCATCAATGGAAGGCTAGAAGGTAGATAACTGGACTTAGTTTTTTATGGCAAACAAGAAGAAGAAGAAAAACCTTGAAGCGGATTAGCAAATAAAAAACTACAAAAATTTTTAATCGACCTACTATGGTAATGCATCTATCAAAAAAAAAGAACAATCAAAGGTGCACAATAGAAAGAAGAGATTAAAGTGCAGGGACGTACCATTTTAAGAAGAAGAAAAAGCAATTTTAAGAGATTTTTAGAAAATGACATTTTAGACTAAAAACCATATAAAACATTTTTTTAGACCAAAAACTAATGAAATAATGTGATTTTGTGCAAGAAAGTTAAAGAAAAGTCAACAAAAAATATTGCTCTGAAATAAAAATTAATCAAAAGAAGCAATTTTGGATCAAATTTTTAGAAAACGTTGTTTTTGACTACAAATTTAATAAAAAATGCTTTCTAGACCAAAAAGTAATTAATAAATATGATTTTATACAAGAAAGGTTTAAAAAATTTATTAGAAAATACTGTTTTGAACTCAAAATTAAAGAAAAGCAACAATTTTGGACTAAAGTATGTGGAATACGTTGTTTTTGACTAAAAACTTAATAAAGCATGCTTTTTAGACCAAAAATTAATGAAATAATGTAATTTTGTGCTAGAAAGTTAAAAAAGCTTATCAGAAATAATGTTTTAAACATAAAATTAAACAAAAGAAGCAATTTTGAACTAAAGTGTTTAGAAAACGTTGTTTTTGACTAAAAATTTAATAGAAAATGCTTTCTAGACCAAAAAATAATTAAAAATGTAATTTTGTACAAGAAAACTCATAAAAAATACTGTTTTGAACAATGAGTTAAAAAAAACTATTTTGGATTAAAGTGTTCTGAACATACTGTTTCTGACTACAAACTTAAAAACAAATGCGTTTTGGACCAACAAGTAATAAATATGCGATTTTGTGCAAATAAAAAACTCATTAAAATACTGTTTTAACTAAAAATAAAAAAAACATGTAATTTTAGACTAAAATGCTTTCAGAATAAACTGTTTTTGGGTAAAATTTTCTTCTTAAACTAGAAAGTGATAACTTTTTAGATCAAAAAGTGATAATAATTGTGATTTTGTTAAAAAACAGTACAGAAAACTTATAGAAAAAACTGCTTTTAGACTAAAAATTAAACTAAAAAAACAATCTTTTACTAAAATGTTTTCAAAAATGCTGTTTCTGAATAAAAATTTAATATAAACTGCGTTTTCAAACAAAAAGTAATGAAAAACTGTGATTTTGTGTAAAAAAGTTTCAAAAAACTTATAAGAAAAGGACTGAAAATTAAACAAAAAATCAATCTTGGACTAAAACATGTTAAAAAAAAATAATGTTTTTGATTAAAAACTTGATAAAAACTTCATTTTAGAACAAAAAGTAATTAAAAAATGTGATTTTGTGCAAAAAAATTACAAAAACTTATAAAAACACTGTTTTAGCTTAAAAATTAAACAAAAAACAATTTTAGACTAAAAAGAAATAAAAAATGCTGTTTCTGACAAAATACTTAATAGAAAATGCTTTTTAAACCAAAAAGTAATAAAAAACGTAATTTTTTCAAAAAAAAGTTAAAAAAAGAAGGAGATACTATTTTAGACTAACATTTAAACAAAAAAAGCAATTTAGAATTAAAGATTTAAAAAAAATGCTGTTTTTTAGACCAGAAAGTATTAAAAATGTGATTTTGTGCAAAAAAAGTTACATAAAAAAAAGGTTAATGACTGAAAGTTTTAGCTGTTTTTAGTTTTCTAACAATTCTTTTGTTAATATAGATCCTACGTATTTTTTCAATAAGTGTGGACTGGGCATCAAGTATCTTGATTTGTTACCGTAACACATATTTGCCAACATAACTAAAACTCTGTATATATGCTGGTGATTACATCTTTGAACATATATGTTTGTTTATAGGCATTTTTAGAGTATTTAAGTTTTCTCATGTAGGAAGAGGGGGGGGGGGGGGGAGGGGGTAAGATAAAGCACAAATGGATTTGTTTGCTCTGAATACTTTGCGGTGACTCTCAGAAATTTCAAAATAATTTTGAATCCTCCTAGCAACACCCATGAGCTTTACTTTATATGCTATAAAAAGCTGCATATTTATGTTTTGCACACAGGCAGCCGTACTTCTCGCGACGGCCCTGAGGGTGCGTTAATGTAACAAGTATAAAATCATTTTGACAGTTTGTAGATCATCGTGACAGTAACAGTTTAAAATACAGTTTAACAGTTTGAATAAAGATTATTTTGATAACTATAAGATCATTCTGACACTTTAGAAAGTTTAATACAAAAAAAAACCTTTATTATAAAAAACGTAGGTTTGCAATAACTGGAGTAGTTTTAACTCCAGGACGGTGAGATATGAACCAAAAAAACCTTAGCTTAATTCATTTTTTTTGTTTGTTGCCTCAGAAGTTTTGAACTTTGACTTGTTTGAAGGGGTTTGATGGGACCAACGGTATATTTGGTGATTTCCGAATCACCCCGGTGGATAAAGAGCAAGTTATTATTTCAGTCATGTTTTGGGGGTCGAACCCCGGACAGGCGTGCTACGCTAACGCTCTATAACTGAGCTATCTCACCGTATAGTTTACTGGCTTTATACATTTTTTCAGAATTTTTATGTGTTTTTTTAAATAAGGCAAATTGAAGCTTAAATTATTTACACCTAGTTTTCATTTTACGTAAAAAATAAATACTTATTGATCAAGCCCTCAACTTTTCTTATCCGACTAACTTGACAGAATTTTGATTGAAGTCTTTGTTTTACAGCAATGATGTCACAAAATTTGCTATTTTTTCAGTGTGCCACTAGTTATCCCTGGCACGGAAAAAAATGTGTTTAACATTAAATAAGAGATCCATTCTTTGTCTACAAGTTTTTACTCTAATATTTTTTAGAAATTTGTAAAAATAAACCAAAGGTGAAAGGTAAAAAAAAATTTTTGGCAAAAAAAAAACATTTTGAATTACAGATTTGCGCATAATCTTATTCGATAGAGCAGGAAAGCGCGCATTGCTACTAGATTTGCATTTTTTAAATTTGACCAATTTATTGCTATAAAAAACTATGATAAAATTTGTTTTAAGTTTTTAATTGCCAGATTTGTATGCCTGGTACGAAATTTAGTAGTTTCTTAATGAACAAATTTAAATTATTTTTGCTAGTTACGTTATTTAACTGTGTTTTTATTACTTGTTTTTATTAATTTATTATTCCGGATACAAAGGTAGCAGCAACATCCGGTTTTCAGCATTTTCTTAAGAATCCTTGCTTCCTATCTGGTCAGTTATTTTATTTATTTGTTTTAAAACTATTTACCCCCTTCTACCACTCCAAGTGCAAGTATAGGTTTTTTGATTTTTGTTTGTTAAATTTTCATTTTTTAAGTTTTTATTTTTGATTATTTTTAATTGCGTTTTATTTGACAAAAAAACCGACCTTGTACTTTCATACAGCCGGAGTTTTTTTTTGGAAATCTCTAAAGACAACTTTAGTATTTTTGATAGAAGGAGGTAGCCGTTTTTAATTCAAATTGTTTAGAATTCAATAGACATTTTTTTCTTGAAGGTAATAAAATATTTTACAGGATTTACCAAAAAATTTTTCTTTTTTCAAAAATGCATAACGCGAGAGAGCTTAACACCAAAATTTTTATTTTAGGTAAACATTAAATATCAAATGATTGAAAGCTTTTAATTTTTTACATAAGGTAGGCTGAACAATTTTTGTGTTTTGATTTTGAGCAGTGGCGTGCCAAAATTGCGATTAAATAAGGCACTTTTTGAGAGTTGACTTTAAATGAAAGAATTGTACAAACAAACCAGGACTTTTGTGGAAAAAAACGAGAGTTTTGACAAAAAGTTGTGTTATATAAAAGCTTACTTTTCCTACATTTACGAGAGTAAATGCACAATTTGCTAGATCAATTTTTTAAATTTTGCTTTCCAAAGTTGACTAATTTTTTGTAATAAAGATGATTTTTTTCAGTTTTTTAAATATTTAATTTTTGTTTCTGGTATCAAACTTTTTTTACTATTTTGGAACTTTTTACATTAAAAAAAATCAAAACTTGAAACAGTTAGTATTAGAGACACCTGACAAATTCTATCATCTTTAGAAGAGTGTATCTATCTAACTAACGAAGTCAATATTAAAAAAAAAATCTAACATATGTTTATAAGATAACAACTGAAATTCACATTATTGGCTGCCATTTTTAAACGGTTCAACTTTTTTATATCATTTTAATGTCTGCGTTAAATATGGTTTATCCGGCAGCGGCAATATCTAATTTGTCGAATATATTTCGATGCGGTCGTTTCCTTTGCAGGGCAATGGCAAACCAGCAAAGTATTTGCCTAGTAAATCCCTCTAGTGGTGTGGTTTGGATTCCACGTTAAACTGTAGGTCCCGTATGTTTGTGTGGAACTATTATCACGCACCACAAACATACGAGAGGGGTGCCGAACACTCGTAGCAAGTATGCCACTATAAGAAGAAAATTAAATACAAGACACTAAGAAACTTTGCAACTAGAGTACTAAAAACAAAAATTGAAGAGTTTAACTGCAAAAGTATACAGAAAAAAACCTATGGAAACAAACACACAAAATAAAAGCCACTAAAAAATGTAAAGAAACGAAAGAAGTAAAATAGACAAAAAGACAAGACAATTATGCATACCAAAAAAATTCTAGAAGTAAGGAAAAGGAAAAAAAAATTTCAAAGCAAAATAACAGAAATTTTCTTTGATATTTATGACTCGGTAATAAAGCCACATCTTGAATGCTTCTAATTTCTTGCTTGTAGCTTCCGTTAATGTCCAAGCTTCAACCCTATAGAATAAAACAGAAAACACGTAACATCCCAGGAATCTTATTTTAGTTTGTATAGTCAAGTTGTGACTTTTAAACATAGAACTTATTCTATTAAAAACAGCACTGGCGTTTTCAATGCAGACCTTTACCTCTTGCGAATGGTCCCACTGATTATTTATTGTAGTACCGAAATATACATATTTTTGTATTCTTTCAATGGGTTGGTGGTTAATTAATATTTTGCATCTTGTGATATTGTTTTTGCTAATGACCATTAGTTTTGTTTTGTTAATGTTTATATTCAGTATTTGTTTTTGACTGCTTTCTGTCACTCTATCCATTAGTAGTTGTAGATTCTCCTGATTGTCTGCAAGTATCACAGTGTGGTTTGCGTATTGGATGTTATTTATCCTTTCTCCATTTAACGCAATTTCTACGTCTTTTAAAGCCTCTCTAAAAATGTATTTCGAGTATATATTAAACAACAGCGGAGACAATATACACTCCTGCCTCACTCTACGTAGAATCTTTGTCTCTTTCGTGTTCCTTCCGTCCAGTTTTACGGAAGCAGTTTGGTTGCAGTAGAGATTTATGACTATTCTTAAGTCTTTTTTGTCTAGTCCGATGTCTTGTAATATTTGTATCATTCTATGATGTTTAACCCTGTCAAAGGCTTTCTGGTAGTCAATGAAACATGCTTAGATAACTCAATTCATATTTGTACTTCTTTGGAATAGCACTTGGATGCTGAAGATGGCTTCTCGTATGCCCATTGTATTTCTGAAACCAAACTGTGTGAGTGATAATTGTTCCTAACATATTTTATATATTCTTTGGTGGATGATCTTGAGGAATATTTTGAGTAAATGGGTCATGAGGCTTATTGTTCTGTTCACAACCTGGCTCCAGGTTTTTTGGGCAAAATGATAAATTCCGATTGTAGTCATTTGTTGAGAATTGTACCCGAGTTGTATATATTGTTGAACAGTAATGTTAGCCATTTTACATTTTCTTTATCAAGAACCTTCAGCAAATCGGCTTGTTCATTGTCGGGACCTGCGGCTTTGCCGTCTTTCATTGCTTTTATTGCAGATTGAACCTTTCCTATCATAATGCTCAATTCAGTTCTTCTTTTTGTAAAGACATTCTATAAACAAATCTCAACATTTATGACACGATTACATATGTTGTGTAGTGTATGTAAAAAATGAATGTAAGTTTCTGGTCAAACATTACACCTGACTGTTTTATCTGATTTACTTGTTTAAATGCTACATTGTTCTAATTAATAATTGTCTTATCAAAAAACATTTTTGTGCATTAAATAATAAACTATTATTGACACCCCAGTTATTAAGTCATTCTATAAAAGATGACAATCCTTAAGAGATGATATGTTTTTATAAACTTAAGAAATGAAGATGAATGAATATAACATGAAAGGTCATTAATAAAAAGCAGGAAAAGTATTGGCTTACAATATGGTCCTTGAGGCATGTATTTTTACACACTTTTATAGTTTTTATTAACTTCTTCCTTAAATCCAGTTTCATGCAATGGCGTGATGTAGCTTTGTTTCTATACATTAGGGACCTTCATTTAAAGAACGGTTTCCCTCTCAAAGTGGAAGAGATGGGGGCGAGTCGTGACGTAGGTGGCCACTGGTAATAGTTATTGTGGGGGTGGTTTTGCGTAGGAGCAATGTTAGTTTTCCCCCAAGGATCGGGGCTTCTCCCGTGCCGGTTTGGTTCCAACACGGCGGTAGAGGGCTGGGAGCGCAGCTAGTGCTCCCGGTGTCGTAGTAGCGTACGTGGAGTTCCATTGAACCGGGGTCGTCATTGGTTTCCAGAACGTTATCATATTCGGTAGCGGGGGTCGTCATCGTAAGGGCAGAATGTCCATAGGGCATAGCGGGTCGTCGACAGAGGTCCAGTAGAGTATCAGCGGCATCAGCGTGGGTCGGCATTGAGTAGTAAGAGAGCGGCGGGTTGTCGTGGTTACATTGTGATTGTGATGATTGTGATGGTATAATTCCAATTAGGAGTAGCGTAGGTTTGCGAGCGTGAGATTCGACTGACTGGAATTTTTTGAATGGATTTAATTTATACCATCGCCCTGTCTGTGATTGGTTCTTGCACATTCCGGATTGGGCGTGTGTTCGGCAAGTGGCGCCGCCTGGTGGCCGTAACAATTCCCCCCTATTTTCTCGACGAAGACAACGTCTTCGAAGATTGTTACTTGGAGAGGTGGTTTCTCTGTCGTAGGAGCAGGCCTAAGATCGTCTATGTGTAATTTGCAGGGTGGTCGGTATGGCGAATCCTTTATCCAGTAACAGTGACCGCCTGCGGCTGTTATTAGCCTCTTGGGGCCTAGCCATTTATTTGCAAATCCCCGTGCTCTACCTCTGACCATTACCATATCTCCTGATTGATAAATTCTGGCAGCGTTGTTGCGTCGTGGGTAGCGTTGTTGCCGTTAGGTTGCTTGGCGTTGTCGTGCCTTTTGCAGCCTTCTCTCCGGGTCTTCGTCATTCCTGTCTTGGTCAGGTTCATCCCAGCCTCCTGGTTGTTTTAGAGCTTGTCCCAGTAATAATTGGCTCGGACTTTGTCCAGTGGCGGCGTTGTTTCACCGGTTGTTGTGGAAAACGGCCAGGGTAATGACTTCGTCCCAGTGTTTGTGCGGGTTTTGCTCCAGCAGCGCTCTTACGCTCTTCTTCAATTCCGCGTGTCTACGTTTGACAGGGTTGGCTTGTGGGTGATACGTAGCCGTCGTCTGAGGTACGCATTTCCACTTCCTCGCCGAGTTTTCGAATGTTTTACTCTTGGGTTCCGTTGTCCGATAAGTTAACTCTTGGATACCCGTAGCGGTAAAATATCTTCTCTTCTAGTAATTTCGTTGTGGCTTCGCTAGTTGCGGCTGGCACCGGTATTGCCTCTACCCAGCGGCTGCTCATGTCCATAACGGTAAATGCCAGTTTGTTTCCCGACCTGGTGGCGTCGAATGGACCAATATAGTCAATCGCTATTTTTTCCCAGGGTGCGATTGTAGCGGATTTCCAGGTCCAGCGTGGCCTGTTTTATGCCGCCAGTATGGACGACAAGGTTTCGTCTTTGCCGGGTTGCCCGGCGGTGTCGCTAGAGTGGTATTCTTTCAGTATATCATGTTGAGCTGCGGATAGTACCACTAGCTGGTTATGTCCTGCTATCGTCCGTAGGAGCTCTCCCGCTTCGCCCAATTTGTACCCTACGTCGATCCCGTCTGGGACATCAGGGTCATCTAGCGTGGCTCGATATTGCCGCATGATTTCTTGTGTTTGGGGACAATCAACTTGTGCCCTTCGCACTAGAGCAGCCAGGATCTCTTCACCTAGGACAGAGATTTTATCTTTGGTGACCTGGTGCTTTCTGCCTGCTATATAGTTGATTTAGGCTATGGCTCATCTTATCCTAGTTGCCTTCTGGAAGCAGTAGCCTCTCGATGTCCTCTATCTCTGACGAGCACTCATTTCTTGATAGTGCATCGGGCAAGTGGTTAAGCGACCCAGGGGTGTGCTCCACCTTGAAGGAGAATCCTTGCAAGAAAAGCGACCACCTGGTAAACTTGGCGTTAGCATCAGTCGATTTGTCTAGCCATACTAACGGTTTGTTATCAGTCCTCAGGGTAAAGGGAGCATCTTCCAAGTAAGTAGCATCACGTTTTTGCCGTAGAAGCTGCCGGCTGGTTTCCTAAAACAAATAAAGTATATATTATAATATATAAACCGAGGTAACTGTTGAAAGTTATTGGGGATGTAACATAGGCAACCCAACATACACTATGATTAATCCGGTAGCCGGACATCGAGGATTGTGTTATGAATATTTATAATTGTACTCACACTAATTAAGTCAGTGTGGGGGTGTTACATGTTAGTTGCTATATGTCCTAATTAACTTTTGTTAGTAATTGTTAAGATGAGAATGGTTTACACTTACCATGTGAGTTGATCCCGACTAATTATTTCGGCTATTTCTGCCTCTGTGGGCCTTTTCTTGTGGTGTATTCTGGAATAAGAAATTATTAATATATATATATATATATATATATGTGGGACTATAATGGTATGATTATTACAAGGATATAGGTGGAATTATGTGATGTTAGTATTGGCGGTTACGAGTAGGGTTATTTTCTCTCGGAGTAAGGTTGAAACTAGTTTTGGAGTTAATTTTAGGGATAAATGTTGTTAGATCTTACTCGGGGAATGGCTTTATTGCTATGTAAGGAATGGGGGGAATGTTTTAAGGGATTTTACGATTGAATGTTTTGTTTGTTATTGGTTGGAGGTTATGTGGATTGGAAGAGTACAGGATGGATTGATTGAGTATTGAGTAGTGGGAACTTACAAATGGTGATTTCTAAGATCTCCAGTAATGATTCAGATATTATTATAATGGTACTTACTTAAATTTTAATCAATCCTAATGTTGACATCTGTCACTGTCACCCACTATGTTGTTTACACTTGGCACTTTTGGGAACATTTAATAATTCACGGTTGGCAACACTGATTATTGGTTCAGGGTGTTCATGTGAAACTTTAACATGGAGGTTCTTTCACATCCGGTGCTCGAGGTGTGGTGGCAAATATGTGGTGGTGTGTTTGCTGGTTATTAAATACCGACAGGAGGGTGTAACCTCACGGCTTGTGGCTATTTTATGGTATGTACCAGTGAATATATAACGGGTTAAGTGCTATATGGAACGCACCCGCTAATTATTGGAGCGGAAAATTAATCCTACCGCTGTGCGGATTTTTACTACCCACACCTCGTGGCAAATATTATATGGGCGTCCGACGAAGCTCAACTTGGAACATATGTATATATATTACCGAATGGAGGCTAACAACTTGCTTCTACCCAATCTCAGGTAATAAATCCACCTCATTGATATTAATTATGTGTGACTGTTGTGTAGTAATGGCACGTGTGGTTTTAGGTTTTCTTTCTTTCCTTTAAGTCTATTTGTTTACTTTGGTCATTGAGACTAATATGTACGTTGGTGTTATCAAGATGGGGTTTCGGCTCTGAGGACTTGAATATTGGACATTCTAACCATATACCGAGTTATCCCGTTGGATCAGTCATCACTTTGGATGAAATATATTTGGGAGTTCGGATGCCAAGGAGGGCGATCTGGAGCTGAGGATTATCGCAGGAAGTCAAGGCTTGATATACCAAATTACATGTTTTTTTTATTCTATTAAAATTTATGTTGTGCTTCACACAAAACTTGCCATGCGTCGCATGACGTGTTTACATACTTATATATAAAGTTTAAAATATTTTTCTCCGTAAAGATGGTGTCGATGTACACTGTAAACCTCGTGCAAGGGGCTTCGTTGCTTGCTTAAAGTTTGATATTTAAGAGTAAATTATCGGAAATCGGGGTCGCTCGTAGCGCTACGCGTTTCACCGTTTGCGTCTCGCGATCATTCGCGGGCCAAAAGGCCATTTTCAAAGATAAACTTGCATGTTCGGTTATATGCTACTTATCGTACCTTGGGCGTATGACCCAACCCAAACTTGCTTTATATATGTTCAATGTTTAATGTTTTTTTTAAATTTTTAAATATAGTGTGTGCCACACTTTTCAAACAGACCATCGACTATCATTTAATTTATATTTTTGTTCTCTTGGGGAGGGGATTTATAGGAACAAGTGGGTTCGAGCTTTTTCCACGGAGACCGGTATCACCGAGAGTCCACGTTAGTAACAAGCTCGTGGCGCTCACAATTATACCCGCCCGTCTTCACTGAGCCGGCAGGCACCTCTCGGTTGACTATACTACCCTAGCTCCCCCATCCTTTCCTAAGAAGTGAGAAATTACGCCACACAGTTTATGTTAAACTGCGTGTTAGTCGATTTGGCAAGGCCCACAGTAAGGCACCTGCTAACCATCAGCAGACCACCGGCCCTCCAAGAAGTACACCCAAAGCCAGCAAGGAGGTGTCCTACGCTCAAGCGGCGTGTTCTGCAAATACCGCAAACATAATTGATAGGAATCAGTTGCTGTTTTGCTTATTCCAAACGAGTGGTGACGGTTTTAAAAAGTTAATCCTTCTTCTTCAGCTCAGGTTTTAGCTAACTTTTCAGACTCAGTTAATTAGTCTGTTCTCTGGAAATAGCCGTGGTACAAGATCTCCACAATACTATGTAACGCCTATAAGGCTGGCACAATAGGTGCATTATGTAATATCAAATACGTAATTTATTTCTAAGTTAGTTAAGAAGGTCTTTTTCACCCTTAAAGCATCGAACTTCCATATGGCATTTACTAAGAGGGGGTTTACTTGGTAGGCGTCTGTGATTCATCATCCGACACTTGCCAAGTCATGAAACGTGATCCTCTAGAACAAAATTAACGGGTGCGATAGTACATATTTCTGTTTTCAGGTACGTACATATTCAAAGGCAATTTGTGTGGTAGTATCATAAACGTAAAAAAATGTGGTACGGAGTTAAAACAAGTTTTTGCACAGGTCTTCTCTTAGTCTATTCCTAATTGTCTGGTTGGATATCTCCACGTTATAAGTTGTTCTGAGCCTGATTTGAAGATCTTTGGCCGTGGATGTGCGGACGCAAGCAGGATACAACTAAAAACCGGTCCCAAATTTGGTTTGTTTTTCTTTTAGCACCGTGTCTATTGCGTTTTTTATATCCTCTAGTTTCTAGGTATTAATTTTACACACGATAGATGGCAGAAGGGTTGACGTTACTGGTACTATTCTCGATAGAAACAACAACACGAATGACCTCATTTAGATGTCTTATTTTAATATAGTGGTGTCAAACTTAACAATTTATGATGGATTATCAACATTGTTTACCATTTGAAAGCACACCACGTTTTTAAAATAAAATGTTCATTGCTTGTTTCACTTTGTTTTTTGTAGTTTCTTTGAATTTAAGTGATATGTAAAATTTGTTTTGTTTTTGCAAATTTATTTGGATAAAATGTGAATCTATGAGTTAAGCGTTATTAGATTTGCATATTGTTAAAAATAAAAAAAATATATTAAAACCTAAATATGTGTTTCTCTAATTATTTTAAGCAGTGTACTTATGGCACACTAAAATACAAGTAACTATAAATAATGAGTACTTTATAAATAATAAAAAAAAAAAAAGATAATACAATCAGAGATGGATTCGTGGAAATTTAAAGACACTAGTGATGAAAAAAAAGAGCGCTAAAATGTATTATATACATCAATACTGGACCTCACATACAAGGAAAAAAAAGTTTAAAACCAAATAAAAAACATAATCATCAGCGACAAAAGATATGACTGAGATAAAAACACTAATTTATTGAATAAAAATTTATTATTATTAAAATGTGTGATACAGATTGATAAAAAAGCTACATGTTACAAAGAAAATATTTTTTTATTGTTATCGATTGATAATAACACAGTTTGTTTACTTTATTGAATTATTTAATTTTGTAAAACATTGCGAATTATTATATTAAGAATCTAGTTCAAATGATATAATTTTATTCAATATTTCCAAAATCATTGGATAATTTTGTAGTTTTAGAAATTTAAAATTAATTGATTATAATTAGTAATTGTTTGAAACAATTGAGTCAAATTAAATGAATAACATACTAATTCCATCTTGGTGTCTTGCAGAACCTACTTTTAACGCAGTCAGAATTTGCACTTCTTACAGCATTGCTACTTCATTCCATATCGAGAAAATTTTGAATTACATAAAAAGATTAGACAAATAAAATTTGGATCAAATATGATAGAAACAAGCAGAAAACCATTCAGATTTTTTTTTTAAATAAATAAGATCATAATTTATTAAAAGAACAATAATTCAACTAATAAATAAATAAAATATCACAATAAAAATATTGCACCTATCATCACATTACAATTAATTACATTACATACAAAAGTTAATTCAATTTAAATCTATCCGGAACTGATACATTGCTGTTATCGTCATCCAGTGGAAAAGTAGAATCTGAAAAACAAACAAATCAAAATCTGTAAGATAGTTTTGTGATGTGAACAAGCCTTTAGAATCGTGTTAAATATGTTCCATGCAATCCAAATATTTGCTTTCTATGTTACTCAATTACTTCAAATCATTTCTAATTAATACTTACTTGAAGAGGACGGCAAAAGCAAGTCCGAACTCATTGTATCTAAAGCTATAATATAAATAACATAAAGGGAAATTATATTACAAGATTATTTACAAAAGGATTTAGTTATGGTAATACTCACTATCGCCTATATCTCGTCGATTGCGCCTATTCATTGTATAACTCGATGGAGATCGATAGGGATCCATTGAATTTTCCTGTAAATTGTATTGCCATTCTGAAAAAGAAAATTGTATCAAAATAAATAAGTTTTATATAAAACAAATAATTTTTCCTTACGCCCTTTAGTGACTTCCGATATCTGCTTCAAAAGATATTCCTTATCTTTGCGTTGATTATTTAACATCTTCTCATATTCACCAACAGTCCTCTCTTGTGCTTGAGCTTTGGCACTCAAATAATAGACGGCCATGCTGAAAGAGGCTAAATTAATTCAGATCGTTACACAATTAACCAAGCTTACCACATTGATAGAAGAATGATGGCGACTGCTCCTGGTTTCGTTATGAAAATCAAAATCACCCACACGGTACTTCCATTCTCCATACTCAAGATGCCCAACTTGATAATATCATAGACATGCATCAAATGTCTAAAGGGACCACACTCTGATGTCGACTTGCTGCAATAATCATTATCAATTTTTTAAAGTTGAATTGATTTAATTTACCTTATGATTACATATCCTAACACAGCCATTACCAATAGAAGACAGACGAATGACATGATGAGAAACCAGGTTTGAGTCTGCGCTGCTCTCCATGATTTTGACGAGGGTTCGCAAAAGTGGATAATGAATGCTGATATCATGTACCAAGTGATGAACATTTTTAGGACCACTACTACGGCCAGCATTGGGGAAAAGTATAATCCAACCCAGAAGAGGGTTTGATTGTAGGTGAGTTGGAGAGTGTATCGTGCAAGGTCAAATTCAGGTGATCCGATACCTTTCCACGTTCTAGATAATCAGGTTAAATGCAAAAAATTAAAAAAATGTTAATGTAAATATGATTTCGGGTTATCAGTATGCACAATTACCACTTGGGCGAGTGGGATCTATATTTTGTTCACAAACTATAAAATTGCGTGGAATATACATTCACGCAATTATTTCTTCATGTGGTTATCTTCTCCTCTTACCTATAAATTAAGCTTCTTGATATGTCCGTCAACACAAGGAAAATGATGGAAAAAATAAAGTCAAAAATAACAAGACGATATATTTCCTGGCCCAAACTAGTTTCCCAGCAACCCTGCAAACCAAAACCATTATTTTTCATAACCAACCACAACAAAACTAAATTTACATTCTCAGCATGCAGAACCCAGAAAACAATCAGGATTCCAATAATAAGCAACTCCAGCATAAACGTCCTCAAAAGGGAAACATAAAATGTGACCCTTGCGTTTTTATAATCTTCAACCCTAATAAAAAAATAATCATAAATCATCCAACCATCCATTTCAATTAAACTTACTTTGTAATATGTGTAAAGATATAAGGAACAATAAACATCATAGTATTTATGACGACAGCTGTTATGATTCCATCATAACTTGCATCTCCGAGATTCTTGACTTCTCTTACAATATCGGTTTCGTTGTAGCTATCACTATCTTCTTCAATGAGTTGATTGATATTATTCGTCTTAATGTTACTGACATCTTGGTCCAACAGAATCCACAATACGTAACCCAAGCCAGCCAATAAAAGTAATGTCAAGATGTTGATGATAATTTGAATAGTAATTGTCCAAAAGGCAACCAAACATGATGTTTTCTTTGCGGGAGCATTGAATTCGTGCAGTAATTCCTAAAGAAAAACGCATACTAAAAAATGTTCTTGAATAAAATTCTACAAAATGTAAAAATGATCTCATACTATCTTTAAACTGAGTAAACAATCATTTAACTGTTAAAATGTCTGCGTTACTGACATGATGTCATGATAATCTACAAACTATCAGAATAATACTTGGCAAAACAATATTTAAAACTGCCAAAACAATCTTCAAACTACAAAATCATTCAAATGTCAAAATATTTTATAAACTGAACTACATGCCGACTGCCAACGACAATGATCTTAAAACAAAACTGTTAGAACAATCTTCAAACTGAATAAAAGAATTATTAATTGTTAGAATGATTAACACTGTAAAACCAGAGTTTTCCTCTCTGAATGCCATCCCAACTGCCATAACAATCTTCAATAATATATTTTATTTTTATATATAGTGTCAACGGCAGGAAAGCAATATTTACAGAACGCCAATGTTTGGCCGCACGAGCGATTGAGGCAACAGATATCGTGGTGCTTACAACCGTCCTACGGCAGACGCAAAAATTTTCCCGCCCTAATGACGCAATGCATCACTTTCCGATCCATAATACAAGCGGAAAACGGTTTTTCAGTGTAGGCAGGCAAAAAATTATATTTTTTTCAAATTGATTATTGTTAAGAATAAATTATTGCTAGCTGCACCGAAACAAACTATTGTCGTGCAAAGCTTATGTGTATAGAAAACAATATTTACTATTGTACACAACTAAGAAAAGCTGCAGATATACGCGGCAATAGTTTCCTTCTAAAAATCACACGGTAACACATAATGCATACGTTGTAGATTGAAGTGAATAGTTCTTCCTCGATCTTAAGCAAAAGTGCATCATTCTAAAGAAAAGAAAATAATTCCCACTTTTATAAATTAATTATCTAAAGCAAAACATCCCACTTCAAAAATAAATATATATACTTTCACTAACCTTTAGTTCGTTATAAATAGATGAAGATTTCAAATTAGCAGCTTTATGAGTAGCAATACTATAATCCCATCCGGAGAAGATCTTATGCGAAAATACCTTCTTCAATCCATCCTTGGTTTCGATAAAATTCCTCCTATAGGATCTTGCCATGCTAATAGATAAAATAATTTTAAAAATTTCTTTTTTCAAACAAAACACTTATTAACTACGCAAAATAATGATTAAAAAAAACTTGCCTGAAACTAAGAATAACCAAATTAAGAAAATATATGAAGATCATGGTGAAAAAATAAGCGTGCGGCATGCTGTACGGGATGTCACTGGCGGGTGATATTGTGGTGTTTGTGTAAAAACCATAAAATAAAATCGTGTTTGCTAGATAACCCTAGAATTATTATATTATTAACATTAAAATAATAAAAACTAAAAATACTCAAACTTTCATTCAAACAAATATTTTACTACCAAGATTCTTTCCGGCCGGTGACAAGATACACAAACGCAAATATTTATTGATGCTATTATTTGTAAACAAGCTTTATCCCCACTAAATAATGTTTCGCCCTTGTTAATTTTTTTTTGGTTAAAAACTCTTAACGAACTTACTTCCCCAGTGAATATATCGACGAATTCAAACGTTTGAGAATTCTGTGCACTCGATTCATAATTCTCCAATATTTGAGGAAAGACTATGAAAAAGAAGCAAATAATGGTCGAGCACACGTTCAACAAAAACAACCATCGGAAAAACCGAAAAAAAGTCGCTACGGCCGAACCAAATTGTCCTTCGATCCGCTTCAATATGCTATACCATAGTTGGAAGGTGTACATCAAATTATGCAACTCCGATTTCATCTGAAACAAAATCGTTTACAAACAATGCAATGTAATTCTTTACCAATTACCTTAGTCCAAGTCATGCTGATCTTATACATGAACCTTTTATGACAGCTCAGGATGTGTCCTTTGCTTCTCTGATTGAGTTTGTTTGTTAGTTTGTGCTTTACGTGCTTCTTCATTGTTAGGCTTTGCGGCATATCGCGTAATGCTTCTCTGAAAAAAGAATATCTTGTTAAACAATCACGCCGGTCAACTTAGGAGCAAAATACGACTAGAGCTAACATTGATTGAAAAATATGATTGTATTGTCGTACTATCAATATTCGACTGTAAATTGCTTTGATTAAACATTTTTATTCTACCACTTCTGCAAACATTAAAAAACTATTTTGAAAATACACGACTGCAGCTTTAATTAACTATATGCGTTCATTGTTGACTATGAAGCAATATACGACTACTACTTTACTCGATGCCTACACTGTTGCCAGATTACGGTTTTATATCACAAAAATCATCAAATTGAAGCAACATGTTTGTCACATTTATGTTGACAAGAGAGCGGGTGAGTGGTGAAGCAGTTTACATTGAATCGCCTCGCCCACCCACCATATTTTCATCCCTGCATCCAATCTATCGGCACCATCGCTACTGACGCAGTCTACATTCTACGCAAACACAACTGCTTTCCAGTGCCAACCACATACCAGCCTGTGTAAACAACAACTATGGCGGACTGGAGACAAGTAAAGGAGTGTAGGCACAAAGAACGCCTGTTTAGCAGCACGACTCTCACAATAAGAAGACTCCTCCGTAAAAGTACATCAGATCCGTCAGCAGCAAGAACATCTTTACTATCAAGGACAGAGAGAAAAAGTGAGCCGTATTGTGTACCTTCGGTATGAAAGAAGAGTGTTTATTTTGAGTAGCACTAGTTATCAGCTTGCTGCCTCCTACGTCCTCAAACACAAAAGCGCCAGCCAGGTTGTGTACCTGGTGTATGAAAAAGAAGTGATTGATAACGGGCAGGCTCGACTCGATTTAGGTCCAGTGAACTCGTCACTTATTACCTGCGAGTGATAACGTCTAAGAAGAACAAAGAACGATAAACTTTTATGTACTATCACTCAAACAGCAAATGACAACCCCGTTACCTTGCAGTAATCATTGGCGGCCAACGTGTGTGGCCATCCGACTACCATCATCAATTGGAAAACAAGCTGATACATCGCAGCAAATGTGCTGCAAGCCCCACCTAAGAGATTCGAAGAGCTACATGTTGACTTTTAGTCAACCGCATAAAATCCAACCGGAAGCCGACGCAAAGCAGGAAGATATCCTCCGAATAAATGTTTATTAAGTAAAACACTTTGTGGTTGATTCCTGGGCAACATCCCCGAAGAGTTTTTCATCAAACTTAAAGTACCAAACGAAAAAATGTTAGTACCTGAGACGTCTTCGACAAACTTTTCATACAAGAATCCAGACCGATTAACAAGATGACCAGATCACGAAAGAAGACAAAAACGCAAATTAGAAGAATCCTATTCCAAACTACAAGTGTTGATAAATAAGGCCGTCACAGGCAGACATTGACAGAATTTCAAGCAAAATGCATATCTTTAAAAAAGCTAAAAAACACCTTGATCAGAAGTACAGATTCCTTCAAAATCACAGAAAGTTCGATGAACCGCACGAGGATCCAGTGTATCTATCATATCAAGCACTGAAAACATGGCTCCAAGATGGAAACGTGCCGCAACCCAAGTGAGAACAACTTTTGCAAACTAGCTTGACAGGTGAAAACCAGAGATACATGGCAAGATTTAAAGGAGATCTTCGACCGCCATACAAAACTAGCAAACGTCGATTGCCAAAGAAATCCGAAAGACCGGTAGATTCAAGAAAGTTGTCTCAGCAACTCTACAGCGAGAAACATCAGCCAAACCGTTAAAAGTGTTCCTTGCAACCAAAGCAGAAATAATATTCCGGCAAATCAATTCCTCCGCAAAGAAGGATACAATGATTAGAACGTTAAAGCGCTACAAAATATAGCAACATATGAACCCCCAAACTTTTGTAACACTAGGCGACTGTGTTCAATAAAAATTTTGAAAATAAAAGGAGTAGGGAAGATAGAAGACCGATAGGTAGTTTGAATATGAGACAAAAAGTAGCAATTAAGTTAAATGACAAAAGGACCAAATGGTTTAAAATTGGAAAAAGGGTGAGGCATGGCTGTTGATTATCACCAAAGTTGTTCAATATGTATGCCAAAGTGCGGAGTGAAGACATAGTAGTCCGAGAAATATTTTGAAATTGGGTTCCATTTCAATCATGAAAAGCCAGCCTAGAGTCAGCAGGTCTGCCGTCGGGACACCTAGCGCTGAGACGCTCGCAAAGATGTAAAACTAATTAGCACTTCCAAATTGTTTTCGGAAAGCTCAAAATTTTGTATATCATTAGTGAGTCTAATCTAAAACACAAATTCAACAGTCAGACAGCAAAATAACGAAACGCGTAGAGTCAGCGTTACACTATACATGTAAAAAAAAAATGATGATAGCGCAAATGTTTTCTCAAAATGTGTCTGACTGTTACTATTGTCATTTTTATACATTAAATTAATCATTTGGCAGTATCTGAGCCTTGCGAAAACATTTGCGCTAGCATCATTTTTCTGACATGTAAAGAGTAGCGCTGACTCTACACGTCCCGTTATTTTGCTGTCTGACTGTTGGATTTGTGTTTTAGATTAGATTTACTAATGATATATAAATTTTGAGCTTTCCGAAAACAATTTGAAGGTGCTAATTAAATTTACATCTTTGCGAGCGTCTCAGCGCCAGGTGTCCCGACGGCAGATCTGCTGACTCTACGCAAGCTTTTCATAATTGAAATAAAACCCAATCTCAAAATATCAAGCTTCCGAAAACTCTTGCATTTTTTTGACGCGAGCTCTTCGACTATAGGAGAAAAAAGAAAGAGGTGAAAGAAATAGACGTGTACGTAAACGGAAATAAATTGGAGATAGTGGAATAGTGTAAGTACTCTAGTACTGAAACTACAGAAAATTGAAAAAGCAAGGAAGGAAGAAGAGAGAAGCGGAAGAAATAGACGTGTACATAAACGGAAATAAATTGGAGATAGTAGAAAAGTGTAAGTACCTTGTACTAAAACTACAGAAAATTGGAAAAGCAAAAGAGAAATAAGAGTACGCATAGGAATGGCAAAAGAAACTTAAAAAAAAGAGCAAGATTTTGAGTAGCAAACTAAATGAAGAAGTGTTGAGAAGAGCAGGGGAGAAAAAAATGCTAGCAGGTACAATAACAAAAAGAAAAAAAAGATAGGGCATGTATTAAGAAGAAATTGTTTATTGAAAAACGTGATTGAAGAAATGGTGAATGCATATCCAAAAAGAAAAAGACAAAAGATGACTGTTGTTCTAAGGAAATGAGAAAAATACAGTGAAATGAAAAAAAAGACACGTTAAACCTGCAAAAATCAAAACACCAATAATAAGACGACTCGCCTCCACAACCGAAGCGACCCCTGAAATACAATCTTCAGCAAGTAGATAAAAACAAAGAATGCGGTAGTAACCTTGATCCAGGTTGAGGCAGCTTGAGAAAAATATCAGAAGCTGACAGTAAAAAAAAACTTGCATCTGCCAACCACAATAGATAGAGCAGAAAGATTACTACACCATACCACCGGTGGAATGCATACGTTGATCATAGCCGTTATGCACCACAACAGGTGTAGAAGAAGATAAACACTGCGCGGAAACATCGAAAAAAAACTAAAAGATAAAATCAGATAGAAGTAGAGTAGAAAATTACCATCCGCTAAAAACCTACCACCAAGCATAGAAGCGCAGCCGAATAAGTGGGAGGGATTGTTACCGCCCGTAGGCGTGCTCACAACGCATTAACCACATCTTTCGAAAACATTAGAATTTTGACAGAATCAAAAAGATGTATTGGTATAATAACTTGAGTATGGTGTTACGGCCGCCAGGCGGCGCTCATATCCATACCACATGTCCACTCCACGGCGCGCTCAACCAACCACATACAACCGAGGTGAATAAAAAGAATCGATTCCAGAATTCCTCCAGTCAGTCCCACGGCAAAAGTCGCATTGCTGGTAGAGAATAGAAATCCGTCTCAAACAACTATGCAATTACACCAACTCCTGGACTTGTGACGGTAACAAATAGCGCCCAACTAAACAGCAGAATTTAACGCATTGACGCTTCAAAATCAAGTATACCCTGAGAAGAGAAAACAGAAAATAGCATAATGGCTCCTGGACGCAACAAGAAGAAGCGTTCACATATGATACATTCACGGCAAGCAAGCCCTGGCAGAGACGTGTATATACCGTACTATAATCATCTTGGTCGCCCGAAGCTGCGGCTAATATACGACCAGAGATATTCAGAACCGGACTATGACAACCAGTTCAATTCACCGCCTGGTTGGCTGTAGGGTGATACTATAAGCACCCCCAAGCAAAAAAACAATCGAAAAGTGTACAACTACTGTAAACATGCAGGCGGCTGTGAACCAAGTCAACCCTGCACCATTTCCTCCCGACATAACAAAAACCATTTCACACTATATAAATTGGTTTCACGAGCGGATGATTGAAATAAAGAAACAACTAGTGGACATCACTTTACAAGAAAGTTAAAGAATTGCAACGCCACTCAGTGACTCTAATTTCTACTGCAAACACTGTTTAACCTTCGATGCCAGGAACTACTTGCGGGATGCTGCAGATACGATCCTTGAATACCTTCCACAAAAATATCCTAAAGATTCCGGATCAATTTGCAACGTGCCCCACATACGCAAGCAAATCTATGGACAATGCAACGCAAGAGAATATGTACCACCAGACTACCTACCCGGGCAGATTGTCTCAGACATTTATGACGACGAAAAAGATTTCGCACCGCAGCACTACGATTGCGAATTGTCCGACGTAGACGCAGTAGAATACAAAGTGACTGAAGAATTATATTTGGAAATTACGGCGGCAGAGAACGCAATTTGCACTATCAAAAACAAAAGCTGTTTCACGGCTAATGTCACCCTAACAAACGTGACAGAAGCAAAAAGACCGGAACAAATAAAAAGATTGTCAGGTTAATCACAGCCAAGGCGCAACGAGCAACACCCTGACTAGACACTTACCGTCAGTGGACAAACCCCAAGTGCTAGAAATTAGTGAAATAGACATTAACAAGTATGGGAAGAGGAAGTCGAGAACAATATGACACCTAGTGCTGAATGCAAAACAACCGGCAAACACGCAAAACACATTATAATGCATTAACATCATCGGCGCAAAAGACGTGCAAACAACCTTATTGCTACAAACATTCGGTAAATGCGCAATGATAGAGAGTAGAAACTTGTGCAAATTAATTGTGTACCACTTGGTAAACGGTTGCCTCCAAAGGCTCCGAAGAAACCTAGAACTTAAGTTTTGGATAAAAATCCGTGTCGCGAGTTTCAAGAATTTAAGATACCGTGACACAAAAGACACATAGTGGAACCCATTGTGAACACTTCTATATTATTTACCATTTCCCAATTCAGTGAAATAGAACCATATTAATTAGCTACCCTGATACCGGCTCCTGTCCTGCCTGACGTCGGTGGTGTTGAAAAAGGTTGTTTGGAAGCCTTTCCAGTTTGTGTTAGTTAAAGTTAACTCTTCCGTTGTCATGCAGGTTGTGACAAGAGCAAACGTGATGTTCGGTTGGTATGACCATCCGGCATTCACCTTGTGCCCGAGGGCATCGTGTTGAAGGTGCCCTCCAGGGTCAAAGGCACCTGGCAACTTACGAAAGTAGGTGCAGCTAAGTTAGGGACGAACCCGCAACGGTAAAGAACACCTCCGAGAGTTTCTGGAAAAAACAAAACGGAACCTTTGTAGTAATTGGTGCCCACGGTCTCTCGACTAACAGACAAGTAGAAGGCCGGGTTGTACACTTGGTCTATAAAAGAGGAGAGTTTATCTTGAGAGAACTAGCCAGGTTATGTACCTTGTATGAAAAAGAACTGATTACTAGCGGGCGAACCCGATTCGGTTGAAGTCGAGTGGACTCGTTACTTAATACCTGGAGCGAAGCTGAGAATGATAACCAAAAACAAAGATTAATATTTTTTTATTACTCAAAATGCAAATAACAACCCTTCGTTACCTTGCTTTAATATCTCGTTTCTGCAAACGTTAGTAATCATTATCTTAGAAGAGAAGATGGTGGGGTGGGTGAAGCACTCCTGCTTATGATTACAAACAAATGTTTTGAACTGGGTGCAACGTCTACCAACTCCCTTAATGACTAAAACTTAGAGGTAAGTGAAGCACTCCAGCTTATGATTGCAACAAATAGTTTAAGAGGACAGTTTTTTGAGTGTCATAAAACTTCGAGCATAACTCGCGCAATTTAACTCTTTTTTTAAATTGGTTTTTTGCAACGTGTAGAGAATGAAATTTCCAGTGTCATGAAATATATGAGAATCCAAAATCTTCAATTGTTTATTAAAGTTTGCAATTAAATCGTGAATTTTTTGTCCAAATATTTGCTTAAACTTTAAGACTATTACCCCCAAATTTAGTAGACTTTTTATTGTGCTATAAGTTCTTTTTCTAAAATAACAATTGTTATAATTTTTCCGTTTTGTAGCGAAATAAAATGTGATATTTAAAATTGCCGCGTGTGCCGACGGGGCACCCCAGTTTATCATTACGGACAAGTAGGGAAAACTAGAATATCCTGCCGACCCATCCTTCTATTTGTCATCAAAGTATTTACTTTACAAAAATAAAAGAATAATTATCATAAAAAAACGGCGTAGTAGGCTAACATGCCAAAGTTCTTTAGTACGAGTATTGTATTTTGCTGTAAATTATTTGTATTTATGCTTTAACCTCCTGGTCTCACCGTCAAAAATCAGTCCGATAGAGTATAAAAACGACAATTTCATTTAAATGTCAGAAATAATGTCAGGTTAACAATTTGTTTTGCTGTTCAAATTATATAGTAATTGGCGTGTCTACAACACCTACAGTAATTATTATCAAGCTGTTTTTACATTTGTCAATTTATTGTTCAATTTTAATGACTTATTTATCTCAGCCGTCAATTTTACGGCAATTTATTGCGGATTTGTTTCACTTTACACACGCCAACTTATTTTTGAATTTTCAATACTGCCAACTGTATAATAATTGTTTAATTAGCTGATTGCTAATTTTGAATTATAACCATTGCCATTATGTTTTATTTTGTATGTATGTATGTATGTATGTGTGTACTTACCAACACAAAACACAGATTATATTACACTGGATCAACAAAATACATTTATTGTTAAATAAATTGAGGTTATGTAGCAAAAGTTGGCAACACTTAACAATAAATTGAAACAAAATAGGTTATGTTCTAATCTGATGTTTTAATCAGACTAGAAATTGGTCAATAAATTGACTGATGTAAAGTGCCAATGTAATCTGATTGGGACTTTAAGGTCAGTAAATCATTAAAATTGAACAATAAATTGACAAATGTAAAAACAGCTTCAGATTAAACCATGTATTCAATGGAGTACAGAATAAAGGATATAAGAAAAAGAAGTTTGAAATTGGTTTCAAACTTCCTTTTCTTATATGTATCAAAATTATTATTGTGAAAACTAAAAAGCTTAAGTGGGAGAACAACAAGTCTGTATATACTAGAAATAAAGTTTATTATTATTATGATTACTATTCAGAGCTGTAACAAATCATTTTTAAAAAGATTTAAATTATAAGTCATAAATCATTTTTTGTGTAAAAATGATTTAAATCATAAGTCATAAGCTTTAGTTCTAAATATAAATGATTTAAATCATAAGTCAAACTTTACTTTGAAATAGAAATGATTTAAGTTTTAATTCTTTTTTTTTCCAATGATTTAAATCAAGTTTTAAGTTTTTTTTATAATTTAAGTTTCTTTAAAAAGATTCAGATTCTCGCATTTAGAATCTGGGCGGCTGAATCTACGTATGAAAGGGGCCTTATTGTTTACATATACAATAATAATAATTGTTATTAATTTTAAATACTTATTTAATTTGAATATTTAATAAGAATAATTAAAAAAATATATCGGTAATTTTTAACAATAAAAATTGATAAGCAAAAATTTTTAGGGGGGATAATTACCCGATAGTCTATTTCTTGACTTTATTTGATTTAAATCATTATTTTTGATTTAAATCATTATTTTTGATTTAAATCATTGATATTTTTGAATTAAACCATTATTTTTGATTTAAGTCTTTTGAATATTTTAAATAAGTATAAAAAAACAAATCATCATTTATAAAATAATTTAAATCACAAGTCTTAAGTCATCATTAAAAAAAATGATTTAAATCAAAAGTTTTAAGTCAATAAAATGATTTAAATCAAAAAAATGATTTAAGCATTTTGAATCCTTACAGCTCTGTTACTATTATTATTAAGTGAAGCAACCATATAATATAAGCAATATTTAATTTGATTTATTTTTAGTGTCTACTGAAAATTTTGATCAAATACATTTGTCACAAATCTAATTCTAGCAAAACAAATTAATTTATGATCTATTGTGTTCATTTGTTTTAGTTTATTATTATACTGCAACTAATCTCTCTAATTATATGATAAGATTTATTAAACAAACTCGTTTTAGATTAATTGGAATTGAGAAAAAAAATGATGCCAGGATTAGTCATTCTTACCTTCTCAATTGTTCCGCTTGTTGAGTGTCGGCCGATAGATTCGGTTCCTGCTCGATTTTGTTGACGATGTCGTCAACCTGCTTCTCCAAAGGTCTACCATGAGAATCTGAAAGATGATTGAAGTAAATTATACACTACAACTGTTGATTGTTGGTAATCATTATGCTAGATCACAACTCCTTCTATCATAAACTATTATACAATTGACACTCGGTATCCTATGTAGTCACTTCAGGCACAGATTTGCTCTAGTGGCAATTGCTCAGTTCATAGTTCTGTTGCCTTAGCTCAAATCTTTCGAACATCTCTACAAGTTCTCCAACCTTCCCAGATCCAAAAGGCTCTTCAAACCTTATATCATGGTTGGGGGAACCATGATATAAGAACACGCGCTCTCCCGTTGTCCTACAAAGTTCCTCTAATATTTCTCCCAATGTTTACCTAAATATAGTATCGGTATTCCTTAGAATATTCCAATATCCCCAAAGTTTCCTATGTCTCCGAGATGTACTGAAACTTTCCTGTCTTCCGATATCTCACGAGGTATTCTATTTATGCACAAATTCTCTCAATGTCTTCTAAAAACTCACAAAATCTGTAAACGCTCCTAAATATTCTCCCATTGTTCCCAAAAGTGTCCCGATGTCCCTGAAGCGAGTATAAGAGCTTCCAATCTGCGTATTCATAATAAATTCTCCAAATATGACCAAGCTCTCCAAACATCTCCCGAGGTTTCCAGTGGTCCCCTCAAGACACCAAACGGTCGCCCTAGCTTTTGCAATATGAAACAAGGTTCTCCCATGTCCATCAAAAATCTTCCAATATCTTCCCGAAGTCTCCTGTTATTACCCGATGTCTTCTTCCTATACTACTCAACTATAACTGTCAAATCAATGATGTAAACTGATAAACATCAAAACTGTAAAATCTTGATATACAGGATGATCCAAAGTAAAACCACTGATTTTTCAGTTTAAAATAAGACTAAATTTATTTCCAAAAATGCACCCCAAAAATTGAAAAAAACATTTTAAAAGCTTCTGATGTTCTGACAGAATGTTAGGAAGTTCTAGAAACCCTATATTAATTCAAATAATTTTTCTCTAGCTCGTAGAGGAAAAAGGTGCATTTTCGGAAATAAATTTATAGACAAAAAAATTGAAAAACAAATTAAAAATAAACAACAATTGACTAAAACAGTCAAATAAAGAATTTAATCTATCAAATGATAACAAAAATATTACAACAGATTTCCATATAATATTAAAATAACATTACTCACATATATTATGATAATAACAAAGATTAGATTGAATAAAAATGATAACCACAATTGATACAATTTCATTCATATTGTAAATTATGCCAACACTAATTAAAGCATAGATGAAAGAAGCCTACTTTAATTATTATTACCATATAAAGTTCAATATTTGAGCTTATAAAGCATAAGATATTTTATTTATAGTCACATAAGTTGATGAATATCAATTTTGTTTTACCTAAATTCGCCCCCTTTAAACCCCCTCACACACTCCAAAATGAGTCAAATTAAAAACATTAAACACTTTTCAACAAACAATACTGTATCAATTATCACACAAACATTGTTAATAAAATTATAATATACCTGAATCAATCCAACTCTGTCGATGATCCATTATACTAAAATTCCTATGCAAAGAAGTAGTTCTGGGTCGATATGAAAAAGTTTGATCAGATGAAGGTCCTGATATATCTTCGCTGAATGAATATTCAGTATTATCCTCTCTGAAATGATGATTTCCTTGTTCGTAACTCACATTCAACATCGACATATTTGTAATGCTCTCATCGAATACACAACTAATTTACAATTAATAGATCATATAAAAGCCATCCTAATTAATTTATACAATGATAAGATATGAGATAATTAACATTGATAAAAATTGTGTTTTGAAGATTATTAAGGTTAGCTAGCTGTCAGTGTCAGATGGGAAAACATTAGTGAAGTTGCACTTTTTTTGATTTGCATTGAATTGAAGTCAGTTGCAATTCGTTAGAATGTAAATATTTTTTATTTGCTTCAAGTGATTAATTTATTATTAAGCATTATGCATTATTAAGTGTTCGTGATGTGTTCGCTTTAATTTTGTTTAGTTTGTGTAAATTGTTTAATGGTTTGGGTTATGTTGGCACGTGGCGAGGACATAGGCGTACTCAATTTATTTTTTAAGAATTATTAATTAATATAAAACTTATTGAATAGATAACATGATCTGTCAACGTGCATTGTTACTTCAATTTTTATTAAAAGTTGTGAATATATTTTTTAAACATTACACTTAATACCATCTACAAAAAAAAATACTATTTTATAGAACACATATTTTTGCATTGCATTATCTGGTGGCAGATTTGTCAATTTTAGCGACATTGATGAATTTAATATGGTTGATCTTGATTTTTTTAATAGATAACATTCTGGCCATCGTAACGGTATCAACTTAAACAGTATAGCTAATTGTTAAAATTAATGGTTAATGCCAACGTGTTGTTTAAAATGTTCAATCATCAAAGACTTTTATTCTAATATATCAGTAAGTAAACATTGACATTAAAATTTAGTGTCATTTGTTACCACTGATTATCAATATTGACATTTTTTGTCATTTATCTCATATTTATTCAAGATTGCAGCAAAGGCATGCATTATATGGTGGCAGATTTGTCAATTTTAGTGACATTGATGAATTTAATATAACCTAAAAATTGCGTAAATGATTGATCCTGCTCTTTTTAGAATAGTTAGCCATCGTAACGCTATCAACTTAAAAAATATAGATAATTGTTAATACAGGGAGTTTATAAATGAATGGGATTATGTAATCACTTTAAATATGCCGCCTTTTTAAAATTGTTTACTATATTACATATGTTCATATGTTTGCTTGACAGCTGTCAAAGTTGATCTGTCAAAACAAATAATATAGTCGACAATTTAAAAAAAGCGGCACATTTAAAGTGATTACATAATCCCATTCATTTATAAACTCCCTGTATTAATGCTTAATGTTCACATTAATAAAATTAAATATTTTTTTTATGTCAAAACTGACGTTTATTGTCGTTTATCAATATTATGATATATTGGTTGGCATTGTTGTAAATAGTTGAAAAGTTCAAATTTGTTGTCATATTTTAGAGGGTTGTAATAATGGCATGAAAGTCTAAAAACAGTGGTGACTTTGTCATAGATGACATAACTTGATGTGAGGTGCTTACAGGAAAGCGGGAGCAAACATTTGTAGGGCTCTCTCTTGATTGGTTGCAAATCGGCAGCGGGGAGGTGACATTTTATTTTACAATAAAAGGTCACCTCCTTTTTTTTGCTACATTGGTAGCGCTTGCTTTTTATTGGTTCAGTTTTTCAAATCGGTAGCAGAGAATTAAATTAGAACGTTCCTTTACTAATGAGCGTAAACCGCTTCAAATATAGCAGTATTCCTGTACGCTCCTAATGATAACATTTTTAATCGGTCCAATCTTAAGTGTCAACGTATTTTTGTAATTTGAAGTTGATTTTGTCAAATGTTTAATATTTTTGTTTGAGCCTTCTTTTTGGTAACTATGTTACGCCTATGTAAAAGTGGCGTTGTCAGCTGTGTATTGTGGTATCAAGTTGAGCGACTTGCGCTCCGCACTGATAGAGGTCGTGGGGGGCACCTCGGCTCGGCACGGATTTCTCACGTGTTTACAAGCAGCAAGTATTACCGATAGAGCCTGTTATGAAATCAGCCAATACATTGCAGGTGCCTCCCACGTTATCACAAACGTTTTGTGGGTAAACAGTGAGATTTCCGATAATCGGTGGTCCGCGTTGCACGGTTTAGGTGTGTGAGTGTTGTTTGCGTGAAATTAAGTAGAAAAAATGTATTCTAGGACGACGGAAAGCGACGCCTGGGCTCTGCTTGCCCTAAAATCGGCCCCAGCTAGCCCCTCCAAGGTGCAGTGGAGCCCTGAAGACAAGGGGGAGGCAATCGCCCGTCTCGAGGGTCGCGAGTTCGAATACCTGGTGCGCCAGAATAGGATCACGATAGGAAGGAACAGTAGCAGAGGTGATGTTGATGTGAATATGGGACATTCGAGTTTTATATCTCGTAGGCATCTGGAGGTGTTCTTCGATCATCCTTATTTCTATATGATGTGCAACGGGAAAAACGGTGTTTTCGTCGATGGTGTTTTTCAAAGGAAAGGGGCCCCATCGATACAACTACCCAAAACGTAAGTACTAATAGAATCAAATTAAAATCAACAACAATGTTATGTAAACAAAAAAGTGGCCATATACATGTTTATCTCCAGGCCTTGAGGTTAATACACATGGCCTCTATTTACGTCAGGTGTTTTGTCGCGACCGTGAGTCGCCCGCCGCCTCATACTCGAATCAATACATCCCCCAATTTTATAAATAAATAAGACAACAATCCATGTGGGGATATTTTATCGAGCCGGACGCATGGGCGCCGGCACCACGTCCTATCCTGCATATATTTGTTGGTTTGGTTGGTAGGGGGGCAACCCAGTCGATATAAATAACGTGAATCGCACGCCAACACGAAAATACAACAAACGGAAAAAATAAATATAAATAACAACAAACAAGAGCCATCTTTGATTCATTCAAATAAACATGCTAACTGGATTTTTTTATTTTCCTTTTCATTGCATCATTATTAATATTCTTTCAAATCAATAAATCATTACATGCAGATTATTTTAGGTTAAGTTCATTTATATTTTTATTGATTTATTTAAAATATAATTAAATTATATAAGAACTCAAATTTAGTTAATTAATTCAAATGTTTATCATTAATGTAAATAAATATGAAAAATTTAATTAATGCATCTCTGCAATATTTTATTGAATCAATAGATAATCCTAACAACTTTTTTCAATTGTTTGATTTATGCTTTATCAGAATCGGACAAAATTATAAATTAATTATCAGATGCAAAACAAATCTAATTTATATTCGAGGATGTTTCAGTATAATAACAACTCAGCTGATCGGGTTTGTTGAGATAAATATGGCTTCAAACGAATTAAATAAATGCAGAAATGCACTTTACAGAATGAGTTCTTAATCATTTGTTGCATATTTTATAAATTTAAATTTAAAATTTGATTGTTTATGTTCACTTGTTTAGTTGTTACCAAGTTGCTGAACATGCTGAAATTCATGAAAGCCAGCTAAAGTAACAAATTGTTAAATTTGTTATTTTAGCATTTGATTGATCATTGCTTAGTTATAGCTTTAAAAAAAAAAGTGCAGATTGATGAAGGAATGGTTCATAAAAAGAAATGAATACTTTTAGATCAGATTGTACAATAAAAATCAATCTCTTTTTGATTGACTAAATATATTGTACAATCTTTTAATATCATCTACAGACGGTCAATATTATTGTATAATATCAATTATTGTGCAATATATTGACTATAAAATTGAACGTCTACGGGTTGCTTTAAAGTTCAAAAACAAATATTGATATTCAATTTGTCACTTTGCAATCATTGTGTTGCATCATACACATAACCTAAAACAATTAATTTATTGCTTTGCTATTAACTTTTTTTTGTCTTGTTCAAAAATTGATTAGTGTGTATGGTACTTACATAACCTAAAATAATCTTAACATATACTTTGCATAACCAAAAAATATATAGTTTAAAAAAATTATATTTATAAAAATATACTTGTATATGCTTATTGTCTTTTTATTTCAAATAAACCGGTTTTGGTTGTTAAACTATCTTCGGTATAACTATAAATTGTAAATATACCTATGAATAAAAATATTATAAAATTATATTTAACTTACATTGCAGAAAAAAATTTGTGGCAGTAAAATTGACAATTGTAAAATGATGTGCAATTTGTTTATTTATATAATAATAATAAACTGGTCTATTTGAAATAAAAAGACAATAAGCATATACAAGTATATTTTTATAAAAATAATTTTTAAACTATATACATATGTATAATATATACATATGCAAGATAATCTACAATTACTAAAAATATGTATATCATTAGTTTGTTGTTGCATTTGCTTACATAAGCAAAAAATGTTGAAATCAATTTTATACTTTGCGATTAGTTTATCCGTCACTAACCTAACCTAAAATAACCATGAAATCAAATTAGTTGTTTTGTGATTGGTAGAAAACAATCTAGACATTTAATTTGTAAATTATAGCGTTGATTGACAAATATAAGATACGCAGCCTGGGACAATATTATGTTTATGACATGTAGATGGCATATACACGTCAAAATATTAATCAAATTAGAGGTTATGCTATGTTTTAATATCAAAATTATACTTTTATATGCTAGTTTTTAAAAACAAAAAATAAATTAGAATATAAAAGTATAATTTTTATAATTTTAACTAACATAACCTCTAAAGACAGATTCATCACAGCACACACATAATCTGAAAAAGTTTATTTGTTGCTTTGACATCTAATGTCTTTTTGCAATTTATAACTTGCATAATCTAAAAAAAACATCTTATGCTTTGTTGTTTTGATAAAATTATGATTTTAAAATTGTTGCATTACGATTGACAAAAAAATAATTCTAATTGTTTGCTTTGCTTTTGGCGGATGCGTCACGGTACGTAAATAATTTGAAAATCGAAACCAATTTGTTGCTTTGCAATTGACAGAAAAAGAAATGATTTTTAATTTGCACATAACCTGAAAATTCTCTCCCATTTTGTTGTTTTGGGATAGACAGAAATCTTGATTTCTAATTTGCCGTTATTGACAGACGCGTTACTGTATTTACGTAACCTACAAGTTGAAGGCAATTTCACTTTGGGATTGTTGTTTTACAATTAGTGAAATGTTGTTTTCTAATTTGGTACTTCGCGATTATCAGATGCGTCACCGTACGCACATAACCTAAAAGTTGAAGACAATCTGTCGCTTTGCGATCGACGGAAAAAATCTCCACTTTTAGTTTGTCGCTTACAATTGAAAGATTTTTTTTTTTTTAATTGTCGCTTTGCGATTGACAAACGCGTTACGGTACGGTACTTAAAAATTGAAGTCAGTTAGGTTTTGCAGAAAAAATCTTGGCTTACGCTTGACGGTACGCGCATAACATGGTAAGCCGAAGTCTATTTGTCGCTTCGCGATTGACAGAAAATAAATCGTCTTCTAATTTATCGCTTTGCGATTGACAAACGCTTTATTATAAAGGACAGTTTGTAGCTTTACGATTGACGACAAAATATTGATTATTAATTTGTCGCATCATGATTGACAGAAAAATTGAGCTATCTATTTTGTTGTTTTGCGATTAACAGGCGCGTCACAGTATCTACATAACCTGAAAATTGAAGTCGATTAGTCGCTTTACGATTGATATACGGTACGAACATAACCTGAAAATTGTTGAAGTCAATTTAGTATGTCACTACATTAACATAACCTAAAATCACCTTGACATGTAATGTGTTGCTTTGCGGGTAATTGTACATAATTTTGACGCTTTTACATATAATAATTTTGACATTTAATTTGTTGCTTTGCTTTGATTGGCTGTAAATCACGATTTTATATGATGACGCCATACCTTAAAATTTGACAGTAGTGACAGATTATAACAAACTTTGAAATTTTCTGAAGCAATGTTTTTATTTGAGGCAGGCAAAAATATTGGGTGGATCAAAATGCTTCACTCCTTTGTGGTGCTAAAAGCGGATGGATACTAAAGCCTATTTTTGGTCCTTGATACATTATATACTAGTTTTGCCAGCCTTTACTGAAACCATCCTAAAATATGGGACGACCATTTAGAGATCCAAGTGCCGAAAAGTTATTTGCGGTATTTGTTTGTTGTAAATCACGGTTTTACATGACGTCGTATGTTAAAACCTGTCAGTAGTGACAGATTATAATAAACTTTGAAATTTCTTGAAACAAAGTTTTTATTAAGAACAGGCGAACAAATATTAAGTGTGACTTGAGCCAAAATGCTTTTTTTGCCTGCTTCTACCGAAACCATCTTTTTTGGTTCTAAAATGCGAGCCGAAACAAACATTTAGAGTCTTTTGTTTGGGACAAGCGAAAAAATATTGAGTGTAACTTGTGCCAAAATGCTTTAGCAGCTCCTCGCTATTAGCAGCCTTCACTCGCTTCGCTACTTTGTGCGGCTAAAAGCGGCGGGCTGTTAAAGCCTAATTTTGGGTATCATTACTATATAACAGGGCTTCTTAAATTTTTTTCATTTGGGACTTCATTTATGATTGTGAGTTTTTGTGTGACCCCATATAAGTATAGTAACAGTATACATAAAGGGTGGGCCATCTAACTTTTGGAATTTGGAATATTTTTTAAAAATTATGAGTATTAGAAAGATTGGACATTTTCATTTTAGAATGAAACACATCATTCAAATGACTGCCACGGCCGGCTTGACAGTAACACATCCGATTAACACAATCGTCTCTGGATGGTTAGTGTAACACTTAACCTTAAGGTCGCCTTACAAAAAAAATTGGAACGTGCTCAAATTACAGTTCCTAGGCGGCCAACTGACATCAGCATTTTGGTTGATTATTTGATTTCCAAAAACAATGCGCAAAAGATCGATGGTTATGTTGGCTGTATGGCAAGTGGCTCCGTCCTGTTGAAATCAAATGTGATTTTGGAAACAAAAATTTGTTTAGTAAGGCGTAGTAACGTTTGCTATTGACGATAACGGCGGCTGCTTGCTCATTTTCGAAGAAAAATGGCTCTATAATGCCGCCGTACCAAAAACCACACTAAACGGTTACTTGTTGTGGATGCATAGGCTGCTCAAGAGTCATGTGTGGATTCTCTTGATCCCCAAATGCGACAATTTTGCTTATTGACATAGTCTCCGAGATGAAAATGAGCTTTATTGGAAAACACGATTTTTCGACAAAAATGCTCATCTTTGGCCAAACGATCTTTAGCCCAACTGAAAACGCATCGGATGATCATGAAGCTTCATTTCTTGGACTAATTGAAAATTCTCCTCAGAGAATCGCGAGAAATGTTCAGTTCCTAAGAACGATGACGAATTGATGTTGATGCATGTTCACGCACACTCTGAGCAACAGCATTAATTTTTTTCGGCTGAGCGCACTGGACGAGAACGTGAACGTGTTGTTTTATCCACTAACAATCCAGTTTTGCTTTACAAATTGCGTGGAAGGCACTTTTTTTCTATCAAATTTGTTTTGACTCGCCACTTTGGAACTAAGTTTTTATTATTTTCCAACTTGGTTCAAGTGTAAATGTCAAACATAAAAAAATGACAGAAATTTAGTCTGTCAACTCATAAATGTCATTATAACTTCATAAATTCCAAATGTTACATGGCCCACCCTTTACATATGAAAAAATATATTTTTAGAATCTCGCGACCCTAGGATTTTGCTAAGCGACCTCAGTTGGGGTCGCGACCCATAGTTTAAGAAACCCCTGCTATAATCCAAGTAGCTCTTTGTGAATGAGGGCTGCTTTACTCCTTAGTGCTACTAAAAGCGGCTAGTTGCTAAAGCTTATTTTCAACTGATGATCAGGATCTTTGGGCCCTACCGCATAATATTGAAAAGGGCCCCATACAAGTCGGTTTTGAAAAAAAATACAATTTTGTCATTATTTTTAACTTTTATTTTGTAAAATTTGGGGGGGGGGGAATAAACGTCGGGGGCCCTTCTATACTTGTGGGCCCTTTCGCATTGCAGACCTTTGCTTACAGGTAGCTCTGCCCTTGCCGTTGATTTATTATATACTATTTTTGCCTGCCTCTTTTTGGCACTAAAATGCGGGCCGAAACGACTGTTTAGAGGCTCTAAACTATTTACGGCATTTTATTGACTTTAAATCACTGTTTACATGATGTCGTCATACTTTAAATCTGACAGTAGTGACAGATCATAATAAACTTTGTAATTTTCTAACTATGATTTTATTTTGGGTAGGCGAAAAAATATTGAGCGTAAATCGTGCTAAAATGCTTTAGCAGCTCTTTGCTTTTAGCAGCCTGTTAAAGCCTATTTTCGGCCCTTGATACACTATATACTATAGCAACCCTGACTCGCTGCGTTCAGTCTATTTTTGGCTCTTGGTACACTATATACTCTATACATAACTATCAACAGTCAGTTTGTTGCTTTGCAATGGGTGCGTTTTTAAATGACGCGAACAGCGGTTTGAGCCAGGGGTGTGGAGTTGTTACAAAATTGTAGCAACTCCGATTCCTTAATTTTTTGTTTTGACTCCGAACTCTATATCCTAAAATTGTACAAAATAGTGCGTGGGCTGTTACTGCGTTGCCACCAACACAAGTAAGTGTGGAGCAATTATTTTCAGTTTTAAAACTAATAAAATCGGATTTAAGAGCAACCTTAAAAGAAGATATTTTAGAAGCAATTTTATTTTTGCGAACAAACAGTTTTTAAATGTTTTATTTATTTTAGTTTTTGTAAAAATTACCTTATTAAAAGCATTATTAATTTGTATAATTTTTTTGTATACTATTTCTTAGTTTTTGTATTATTAAAGAGTCGGAGTCGAATTAGTTACAGTCGACTCCGACTCCGACTTCTCAAATATTGGCAGACTCCACTACTCCAGACTCCGACTCCAACTCCGACTTCACACCACTGGTTCGAGCACTCGAACAATAAAATGGGCGATTTTAAATACATCCCGAACAAACACAACCGTGTTTTAATATTACTAAACTTGTCCGAACATCGTGTTCGAACAACATTTGCACGCACCTAGTCATTACTAAAGTTGAAGTCACAGCCGCAATTAAACTGCTACCTGCGCATATTAACTTATCAAAGAACTTTACAAGTTTTGACGTATGCTTTTGACGTTTGAGTGCTATATGCTGTTTTTAAATTACCGTGCACATAGTTGAACAAACAAAAAAGTGGTTTGTGCAAAAAATGTTCGAACAGCCAGAGCACTTTAAAAACGCATCCAATATGTCACTGTGCTAATTCAGTGGCGTAGGTTTTTGGGTCTCACCTCAAAATAGTGAGAAGAGTCTTAACGGTTTTGAAAAAAACGTACACAATTTAGTATATTATTTTTAATTTGGCCTTAAACTATTGAAAATTGATAAACTATTCATAATAGTCAAAAATAATAAAACATATATTCAGATTAAGCCAAAGACGATTTAATAGTAGATTTAATTGTATTAATAAAATGTCAAAAATAGCAAAATCCGGTCTTTAAATATCAAAATATTGTTAGAAAACACTAAAGTTTGGCTACAATCTGTTTAAAAGTGTAAAAAAAATCATGAATTCTTAAATCCAGCAAAATGGGCTCATAAAATATCAAAATATTGTTAGAAATAGCAAATTTGATAATAAACAGTTGAAAAGTGCAAATCGGGTCACAAAGTATTGTAATATTATCAAAAAGAACCAAAATACGGCAATAACTGTTAAAAATGTAAAAAAAAATGAAATCTTTAAAATGGCAAATCCCTGTTATAAAATATCGAAAATATTGTTAGAAAAAACAATAATCCGGCTAAAATATTTGAATATTTGCCATGAACTATGAAAATATTGTCAGAAAACACCAAACTCCGGCATAAACTGTTGAAAATGTAGATCGAGAGGGCCGTGTATGCTTATGGGCTTTTCCGCATTGCAGATCCTTGCTCACAGATAGCTACGCCGCTGTACTAATCTAACCTAAAATTTCCGTCTAATTTGTTGCTTTGCAATTGTCAAATAAAAATCTACTTAATCTAACCTAAAAAAAAATATATCAATTTTGTTGCTTTGCGGTTGACAGTTGTGGGTACTATGTGTCAATACAATAATGTCACTTTGAAATAGTAGGAACATTAAAAGTGGAAGAATCATCTAGTTTTTTGATTACAGATACATGGTGGGCGGTAGGGGTATATAAAATAAATGGCCGATCTCACCGACACTAGAAAATTAACCATTAGTTAAATATATCTGGTTTGCGCGTTTGTTCGTTACTCGATGGCAATCATGAACCGGAATGACTTACCTACCCTCCCAAGTGTTGGTTAACAAGAGATTTGATATCACTTTCTTTTCTTATATTATTATTCTCTTTCTTGGACAAAAAGGCTTCTAACGCTTTTAAATAGGAGACACTTCTAATTTTTTGATAAATTTTTTTTATGCGGATCGGTGGTAGCTCCAGTTTAAATTACTTGATGGTAATCATGATCTGGAGTGACCCATTCGCACAGTTCCACGAATTTTTGGGTCACTAAGTTTTGCTGCTGATTTTTTACTAATTATCACTGTTTATAAGCCATAGGTGGCAACTGGCAGGATGCAGCTGTTGTAGACTTTACATTTCAAATACAACGAAACATTTTTATCTTTTATAATGTAGCTGAGCTTTTTAAAGGAGGTCTATGCCAGTTGAGTTTTGCATTTGATTTCGGCAGACTATATTACTCTACTTTTTTTATTACTGTGTTTTCTAAAGCCACTACTTGCGGACTGATGCTCATGATTTTTGTTTTATTTAGGTTCATGTTTTATCCTATTTGCTGTGTCAGGTTGTTCTTTTCTCATACTTTTGGGATTTTGAATGTTGATGCTTAGTAGTATTATGTCATCTGCAAATCTTAAATGGCCATGGTATTAGAAGAAAAACTGAATGGAGAACTAGAGATGAATAAGATATTGCCAGACTAACAGTTCGGGTTTAGAAAAGGAAGAGGAACCATGGATAATGTTACATACTACATTATGTAGTAGAAAATTAAATAGCAGAAAAGGAAGAAAAGTTGTTTGCACTATTCTTGGATCTAAAAGCGGCATTTGACAGTGGGAATAGAGAGACATTGTCGATGTATTTGAGAAAAAAAGGAATAAATGAGCATCTAGTTAAAATAATGGAAGATGTATACGTGGAAACAGTTAGCAGGGTCTGTATGAATGTCAAAATGAGTGGAAAGTTTTGGACTACAAACGGTGTGAGACAGGTATGCTCACTCAGCCCTAGTTTGTTTGCGTCATACATTGCAGATTTAGAAGAAATGCTATGTAAGGCGCAGGCGGGTGGGGTGGTAGTGGGCAGAGAGAAAGTGTGGTCGTTGGCTTATGCAGACAACTTGGTGACTGTAGCAAAACAAGCAAATGAAATAACCGAAATGATTAGATGCTTGAATAAATATTTTAGAAAAAAAGTTGGAAGTGAATGCAAATAAAACAAAAATGATGACTTTTACAGAGGGGGGAAGAAGACGTAGAGTAGAAAATTGGAAATGGGTGGGAAAGAAATTGAAGAAGTAAAAACATTTAAACACCTAGGATATGTTTTTTGTACAACCAATAATGAAAATGAACACATAAAAAATATGACAAGAAAAGCAAATAAAGCGGTAGGACAAGTATTGGTGAAAGAAAATTTGAATGTATGAGAATAAAAGGAATGATGTTTGATAGTTAAGAAGTATGTTATTTACAGAGCAGAAATTTGGGGATAAATAGAGCAAGAAAATGTTGATGCTAAGCAAACAAAATAGTGCAGTTGGGTATTAGGAGTAAACAAAAAGACTCCAGCATACATTGTAATGGAAGAAGTTAAAACAGATAAATTAAGATTAGAAGCAGGAAAGCGTGCAATGAAGTATGAAGAAAGAGTGAGAGAAAGGAATGAATGTAAAATATTACAAGAGTGCCTGAAGGAAAAAATGCGGAAAAATGAGAACATGCAGAGAAAAATATTTTAACAGGAATGGATATGATAGTGAGGAAGTAGAAAGATTGAGATTAGACAGAAGTATGTGGAAGGAAATTATGATGAGAGATAGAGATATACAAGTGCAAGAGCGAAGAACGCGGATAAATGAATCTAGGTACAATTCAAATTATGAACACATTATAACGGATGCACTACCAAAGTACTTAAAAAATGTAAATTATGGAAAAATGGAAAAACGATTGATTGCAAGATTTAGATGTGAAAATGAAGAGAATGTGTGCAAATTTGGGATAGAAGAGGAAAAGAAAATGTGTAGGTTGTGTGGAGAAGTTAGGGAAAGCATAGAACACATGCTAAAATGCAATGAGATGAGAGAAGAGCAAATGGGAAGAAATATGAGGTACTGAAAGAAGATGGAAGAGGAATGAAAGGATGATGGCGGTAACAAAAAGAAGAAAGAAAATTGAAACAGAATTAATAAATAGTTAATTAAAAACAGGGTTTAGGGTTATATATTATATTAGTAGTGAATTAAGTTATATGGAAAATGTTATGTTAAGTTGTAGAATTTTTAAGAAAAAAATTATTATTAAATGGCTAAAGTGCTGCTTTTACAATCTCCAGTTAATGCATAGTTAGTGTTTGGAGAGAGATTAACCTGGGATAACTTACCGGGTGCTCGAAACAATAGTTATACCTGGGATAACGCTTATAACCTTGTAAGCGCCGTACATATATTAGTGTGTTTGCGCACGTCACTTTTTTGCCTATAATTATAACGTTATAAATAGTGTAAGGGAAACAAAGTGTTTGCGCATGTGCAATATAACATAAAAAACGAAAACGATAAAAACTGATAAGTAACCAAACTAAAAACATAACCTAAACAAACATAACATAGGGGCAATCAAATTACTTTCATATTAATCTCTTATTTTAAAAATGAATTGATTAAAAAGTCTTTCAATGTTTGGCAAAACAGTATTAATTGCAATTTATACAAACACAGAGATAAGAAAATCTTACGATTGCGGTTTATGGCTATATTCATTATGTCTATCACACATCAAGTAGGCGATACATTTAGCGTACGGTTTTTTTATTGGCTCCGCTAATTTCATAAATAGCGTAACAAACGATAACGTTATACTTATACGGTATAATTATAAGTATAACGTGGACTTTTATAAGCAAAAAAGTGACGTGCGAAACACACTAATATATTTGTGAAAAGGAATAAAGAAAAAAAGTAAGATTTGTTGCTCTAATTTTTGTATTTTTTTGTCACTATCTGGTTTAAACACATTTACGTTTTGTAAAGGAGACAATCTAAATTTACTTATAAATAACTTACGTCAATATTGACGTTTCAATAGAGATAAACTAACCTAGCGTTTGTAAAATGCATTTCGTGTTAAACCAGGTATAACTATCGAATAGTTTATCCGACGATTGTAAAAGCGGCCCTTAAGTATACTTCGTCGATCTTTAAAAAAAAAAAGTTTCCACATCATTTGCAATTTTAATTACGGTAAGTGGCACCACCAAATAACGAATCTTGTATTAATCTACATTGTCATTTTGATCGATGGTAATCATGATCTGGAGTGACAAAATTAGCCGCGCAAGTGTCTTTAAAAGATTGGATATTACTTTCTCTTTCTTGGAAAAAGAGACTTTTAATATTTAAGCGGTTGGGTTAACAAACTCTTGGGCGGGTTGGTTGACACATCTGTGATGGTCATAATCTGGAGTGACCTACTCTTTTGCTCAATTGTTAGCCATCAAGAGATTAGATTTATCATCCCCTTTTCTAACATAAAGTCTTCTAACGCTTGCAAAGAGAATACATTTCTAATGTTTTTATTAACAAACTGTGGTGGGCATTGCACTCTAGTTCAAACTACTTTGGTAATTATGATCTGGAGTGACCTACCTAGTTGTCCAAATGTTGGTCATGAAGAGATTAGATAGCACCTTTTCTTTCTTGGACAAAAAGTTGTTTTATTACTTGATGGTAATCATGATCTAGAGTGACCTACTTACTACTCGGGCGGGTGGGTGTTCATTCATTTTTATGTTGAGAGATTCATTTTTATGTTTGCAATTGATAGAATATACTAATAGATAGAATATACTAAATCATATCTATCAATTGCAAACATTGTGAACAAATTTATATTGGACAAACCTCACAAAAAATTAATAAACGAATCTCTCAATATAAAAGTGATGTAAAACTTAAACCTAAATCTACCGCTTAATGGCCGATCTCACCGACACTTCTTAAATCGATACTTAGTTAGGTCTTCCTAATAGTTAACTTATCCTTAAATTTTATATGCGTCTCACCAACCATTTGAAACAGATGCTTACGCTAAGTATTGTCGAATTTCTGACTAGCGAGCGGCACATCAGATTTCAGCCAAAATGCCTTATATTGACTTAAACTTTTGCGTGCGCTTTCATCGCATTGTGTGCATAACTATATGAGAACAAAACAAAATAAATTTGACTGACGTGATTTGGATTTGGTGTTGTGCCGGTTGTGATTGTTCTGTTAATGTAATGTATAATTTTTAATATTATTGTTATATATTATATAACTTTTTTTAGTACAATATACTTTTCTTGAAGCTATGCTTTCACTTTTTAATTACTATAAAATATACTATTTTTTAATAAATTCCTTAACCTTAAAATGATCCTTTTTATTTGACAAATGTTGTTGTGCAGAATGAGAATGCAATTAGGCATAGTTTCATCAACAAAAAGATAAATAATTATTATATTTTCATCTTTAGTTTACTTGTCACACACAAATTTGAAGTTAAGTCGCACTTTAAGCCGGCAAAATTGACGGCTTATATTTAACCAATAGTTAAGCGTTAAGTACGCGTTAATAATGTCGGTGCAACGCGCTAAGCCTTACTTAGCAATTTAACTCTGGCTTAATTTTTAAGTTATGTCGGTGAGATCGGCCATAAGTGTACATTGTAATAATACTGGCCACATGCCTGACTATAATAATACAAAAATATTATGTTCTGAACAAAATGTTTTTAAACGTTGTTAGTTAAACATCTTCACTTGCTTTTGTTGTTGATAATTGATTTCGGAGAGCGACGAGCCGAAGAGCCCGATTTTTACGTTATCTGGTATTTCTAGGTTGTAATCTCCGACATTCCTGTTCCTTGATTTATCTGCACCAACATCGAGCTATTGTATTGACACTTCTGTCAATTTGTTGAGAAATATCACAAATTGACAAACCTTTTTTTAGCGCGTTCGAAATTGCTTAATTGTTGGAAACGTCACGCTGATGAACTCGGGCATATTTTGATTTAAATGAGGAACTAATTAATTGATTTGCACGACCAAAATTGTAATGTCACTGCACTGTTGATCTAGAAAAATAGCCATAAAATTTCTTTTATTTTTATACTCTGAGGTAAATGGTCAAAAACTTATTTTGATTTTTTGTTGAATTTATTTAGTGTGAATACGGGTTTTTGGAGTCTTTTTGACGACTTGTATATAATATAAATTATATTCTATTACAACATCCAGTTTCTTGATCACTTGGGACACCTAGGTGGGCGGACGGACAATACCAATCTATTCGCCCAAAAAATTGATTAAGTGCAAATTAAAACTGTTTGGCATGGTTTGTTTAACCTAAAAAATATTGACATAAAATACTTGGTTGACGTTCTATCACATAAGCTAAAAATGATTCAAAATTTATATAATGCGCCTAGGGAGCTAGGTACGTTTGCAAATTACATTTTTATGTTTTTTCTTTATATATTCATAAACAAACCGTTTGCGTTTTGTAATAAAAAAAAATAATTTGCTAGGGATCGAACCAGTAGTGTCGGCGTAGCAGCCGTTAAATGTAAGAACTGTCTCAACATTTCACCAAGTGGTTTTGTGCTCAAAATATGTGAAAGTGAAAGTTACAATGCCATATTTTAAAAATCTTATAAAATGGCATTGAGAGAAAATTTATACAAATCTAAAAATTTTAAAAACTTTTTTCATAAATGTTATTTTAGAAAAATCCACCCTGGAACATCTAATCTTAGGTAAATATCTCTAGACTGATATCAAATTTCATTGTATTTGCATCCTCTCAATCTACTTCTTTAACAAATTGATATTTAACGTATTTTCTGCACTTTATTCCTTTGATTGTTTACTTTGGACTGAGTTTTCATTCAAGTTGGCACGTATTGATTTTGTAATCAGACGCGCTCTGCTGCTGTATTTACATGTTTACCATGCCCTCATTTGCATTACTATATATAACTAATGAAATTTAATTATAATCGAGCCCGTGTTTATAATAAAATCAAGCATGGATACCGGCTATAAATACACACCGCATTACATTCATAACACAATACAATATACAAGGTGAGCCAATGGAATGGAAAGTTTTGGCAACGCTGTTGTTAGCTAACTGTGAGTAAAGTATTGGAAGAAAAATCTAACTGTTCTGTACCAAACTGAATATCATACTATAAAATGTTTTGGAAAAAGATTTAAGAAGTGCTTTTGAATATTAAGTCCTCGGACAAAGTAAGAAATAAAAAGACGTTAAGAAGAATTGAGAATGGGGTTGCTAAATGCAATCATAAATGTGATTAGGGTTAAGAGAGGATTGTTTGGTGGAAGAAATATAAGTATACAGAATAGTACAGTGAAATGAACGTAGGATTTGCAAAATAAAAACAAATGTTACAATCTTAATGTACTTGATGATGAAGCATATTACTAATAAACTTTCTTAATTATTTGTTGATTATTATGCAAAGATAAAATAACTATGTGCACAAAACAAATTTATTTACATATTAAATAATCATCCGATACAAAATTGTAATGCAATAAATTTAATTGCCTTATTATCAGCTAAATTTATATGTTGTTTACTTGTCTGTTATAAGAAACAGAAGTAAAACCGTTCACTGATTGCATCATTATGCATTAAGATAAGGGGTACACATTATATTATTTATTATATCTAAATTAATTGATTATGATAAGAAGCGCAGCAACAGGATGCGAAAGAAATATGACGGCCATGTTGTAGATTACTACTTTTTTTGTAAATTGTAAACAATTAATACGCAACGATCGGTTAGCCGGAGAAGTAATGTCAGATTGTGAGTTGCTTCAAATAGGTGTGCAAGTTGTAATATGAGACGTTTGCGTCTATTAGAATTAGCGATTCAGTTAAGTTTTATGATACTTTATTGCTTCGCGGTTGATTACTCTTGATAAAAGTAATTCTTCTGATGTTTTGTTCCTTTGCGATTGCTTAATTATAAAAAAAAAAATATTTTGTGGTATGTAGTTGAGTTCTACAATACTTGTCGTTTCGCGATTTATTACTTTTAAAATGATTTTTGTGATATTTTATCGTTTTGCGATTGCTTAATTTTGATAAAAAGAATGAAAAAGTAATTCGGTTGGGTCTTGTGGTAGTTTAGACGCGATGCGATTCATATTCAGTTGAGTTGTGCGATTTTTGTCGCTTCGCGATAAAAATTGTTTTTGTGATTTTTTTGCTTAGCGATTAATAACGTTTTATATTCTTTTTGCGGATTTATTTCCGTGACTTGAGCTTTGTCTAAATACTGATTACTTAGATAAATTGGTATTGAAAAGGTTTAGAGCGTTTTAATGTATAAACGTGTATCGGAATTGGCAGATTAGTTAAAAAATTGATATTTTAACAAAAAAGCTGGAAAAAAAACATTTTTCATAAAGTTTCAACTAGCATAATATCATTGTGGAAACAATTGATTTGGAGCGAAGCACTCTACTCCACTTCATCTATAGGGCATACTAGACATCCATACTTTTGAAGTGTGAAATTCGATCAATCTGAAAGGATTCACTTTGAATAAAAAATTAATATCATTTTTCATGTAGCATTACACGATTTAATTTGTTCCAGAAATACTTTCAAATTAACCAATTTACCAAAAGATTTTTTTTTTATGATAGAATTTATTTTCATGGTTTATGTTCAGTATACGATTAGAACTAAGGGTATCGTAAAATTCTTTACGATTGAGCAAATTGTTGCGAATCAATATGACAGAAACTAATGTCGACTGACTTATTAAATAAATTTTTGAGAGCAACTAATTATATTTATGTTTAATATACGATTGCAACTGATTATTGTTTCTATCAGCGCATTGGATATACATCTTATTCCACATTTCTAAACTAATCTAATATTATTTTTATGCAAATCTCAGGCAGGCGCAATAGAGATTTAAAATTTAACGACTCTCTCGTTGTAGTCAGTCCCAACTGAGTTTTTCACCAGTTGTAATTTAATGGCATAAATTATGCAGAGGGCACGTAAAAGACGTATCATAAATCATCACCGCGTCCCCCCACAACTGTGAGATGTTATTGATCCGGAAGGTACATCAAAGAGGAAAATATGATGAAAGCGAGTTTGCCGCACGCAAACAAGAGATCCACAAACTTTGCGCATTCAATTTGTATTAACAAGAAACGCGACACATTAAAGATTTATTGCAGAGAAAAAGGGATTTAAAATTGACGCCCAACGGTCAGAATTAATTCTATGTTGGGTCCCAACAAATCTTCTATAGAAAATAAATAAATTAACATAGCCAATTTTTTCTATGATTTTAATTTTAATTTCCGTTGGGCGTCAATTTTTTTTTTTTTTACAAACTCGATTGCTTTTAGCTTCCTTTGTGCATTTCCTGGCTACAATTTTATTTATAAAAGTAATAATAATGAAGTTTTGTGAGGCATTGACCTTTTCGGTAGTACCATGCGTCCGGAATGTTGGTTATGAAATTTCACACTTCGTTATGGCAAAAGTGTCTGTTCTTCTATGCGTACGTTCATAAAAATAGGCGACCTTATAGATGGGCCTCGAGACTGTACATTAACCTATAGAATGTGTCGATTCACAGAAATATTTTATTACGCCAAAAAACACATTGTTATGCTATTTATCATTAATATGAAACCGCCAAACATTGGGGAATTGTTTTACAATTTAGCGATTGATTATAATGTGCCCCACGTTGGGCGCCAAGTCTAATACAGGAGGAAGCCGACGACGTTCGAGATTCGTCTGGTCGAATAACTAGTGGAATTTAGTCCGCCAGACCGATTAGGTAACCGCAAGGTGAAGATTGTAAACAATAACCTCATTTTTATTAATTGCGAATATAACATAAGTAAGCCGCCGAGCGAAACAAAAAACTTTCCGCAATTAATTCAAATACGGAAATTTACTAAAAGGGATCAATAATTGGCGCCCAACGTGGGGATATAATTAATATTAATAATTTCTTTCGATTGCTGTCCTTGACATCATTGATTTTCACTCTATTTTTTTAACAACTTGAGGCCTAAAGAAAGCTGCTTTATTGATTTTAGCTTAGAATTAGTGAAATTATTATTTTGTTGTTATAAATTATGTTAAGGATTAATATCGGATTAGGAAATAATTCGTCTGGGACGCGACTAGGTCGGTAAGGTGTAGTCGCGGTCCCCCACCTACCTACAAACACACTAGGCGAGCTGTTTCCGGGATTGGTCCCAACGGAATGTTACGGGTCCGAGCGTCGCCGCCACCTGTTGCCCTCCTGCCTGATCGATGATTATCGAGGACGCTTTACATCGGGATGCTTACTACTACAGTTTTTAGTTAATACTGAAGGTTATACATTACACGAGTGGCGCCCAACTGTTACTAGTTTTGAATTTCCAAAGCTGCCAACCTTTGAAGCTCATAATGAGTTTAATTCATAACAAATTGATTGATTAGTTTTTTCTGTTATTGAAGGTTTAGTGGTTGTCCTAAAGATAAATAGTTTCAAAAAAATACTGGCTGATTAGTTTTTGTTTTATTCAAGATTTAGAGATTTAGTGACTGATCTAAAATAAAATAGTGAAAAAAAAGTACTATCAGTACTAATTTATAATGTTCAATAGTGCTAACCTTTAAAGTGTTTAATGAGCATAGTTTAGACAATTTTATCAAAATATGTATTAGTTTTGATTTTCCAATACAGTCAACCTGTTAAGCACGTAATGAAAATAGTTTATCACAAATTTGACCAACATTGATAGGGTAGTATTTTTCAATACTGCTTTAAAATGCCTAATGAAATAATTTATGGAGAATTTGGTCAAAATTGGTTCATTAGTTTTTGTTTTATTTCAAATTTAGTGATTGATTCAAATTAAAATAGTTTCAATTGTTTTTAAAAATTACTGTCATTATTAATTTTCATTTTTCAATACGCACCCAATTGTTACTAGTTTTGAATTTCTAAAGCTTCCAACCTTTAAAGCACTTAATGAAAATAATTCATGGCAAATTTGATCGATTCATTTTTGTTTTATTCAAGGTTTAGTGACTGACTGTAAATAGTTTAATTTTTTAAATTACAATTTTGAATCTTTAGTTCCAATATAGGGCGCCGGATCATAAATGTGTGCACCTGATTACGAGCAAATTATGATCTGGCGATCTATCTTTAAATTGAATAATGGTGCAATAAGCTGCTTATAAAATACTACTGATAGTAGACATTTATTGAATGGAAAATTTTATTTTAGATCTAAAAATAATTAATAGCACCTGCCAATAAGTGTTTATAAGTTTTATTTTTAACCGTTGGTATGTATTGTCAGATTGGCCAAACGCAAGTAGACCAAACATCATAACTAACCTTACATAATATTTCCACTTGAATAAATGAAATTAGAAAATTGTTTCTCTAATAATCAAAACATCAATTACACACCTACTTGTATACAGACGGTAATTGTTTTATTACAATGGAAAATATTGATGTACACATCGTGGTAATAAAAACACGTTTAATTAATAAATAAACGTATGATCTCAACATTGTGAAATGCGTAATTTCTAAAACGAAAACAATATAAATATGAAATGGATCATTTTGGGCCACGTGTTTTGGTAAAAGGAAACACGCTAGACACGTATAATGAAGCGGAATGCTGCGGCAATGTTTTGAGACATCAATACTGGTTTATTTGTTTTTACCAGTGTGCGAGGTTTGGGTGGGTGTCCCTTTTTTGATGGAGTTGTTGAGGAGAAGGGAGATACGTGACGCCAATATTACTAAGGTCGCCCAGGAAGGAAAACCGGTGACGTCATCTTCCCTATTTTTACACTTCAAGTGGGGAATTTGGATAATATATTAATTAAAATTTATATCTAGGCATTATAACTCATAATACGCAATTAAAATACATTTTAAAATATTTCGCACTCTCTATCTCGTTGCAACATATTGAATCAAAACACAGCCCCATTTATGTTTCAAAATTAATGAAAGCAAGGTAATTGAAAAAATAGTTTTTTAAATTGAACTAAAATAGTAGTTATTTGTCTTTAAATAACATAACACAATAGCGACCGCAATTAGCATATTCCACTTGTTAAAGCAACCTTGGACTCTGTAACAGGCCATTTGCAGTATATGTTTTATTGCTTAATTTTCAATTAATCGATTGACATCAAAAGCAACAAAAAAAACTATAATGAGAAGGCAAACGATAAGGTTGCTTTGAGACAGAATAGCAGCTGGTAACTAACATTCAACTTCAAATATACTCGTATTCGGACAAAGTTTGAAATTTTTTAAAGTAGTTGACAAACGCAGCGTATTGATTTTACCAAACATGTATGGCTTTCTTTCACATTTTCTAGAAATGTTTACAGTTTTTGGGTGCAGGTAAAGTTGGGGTGTAGAGGCTTTAGATGCTCCATTAGTGCTGTAGCAAATTGAGGATGCAGGTTGTGGAAGAGTTATCGGAATCTAAAATAAAGGCTCAACTCGCTATTCAGCTTGATTCTATTTTTTGTGATATATTTCCAATAATCCTTTTAAATGTTGGCAACATTGGGAATTTGAAATTGATACTGACAGTATTTTTATTTGTAATAGTGCATCCAAACCAAATTTTTCAAGCAACTAAAAAGTAGCCCGCCTATGCGTACGCTTACTAATCGCCCAACAATTTAAATCTCTTAACATAAGCAATTGATCGTTATCCACATATAGAATAACAGTAAGTAATATGGCAACCTTTAAACTATTTTTATGACGCGCAAAGCAGGCACGCGTGTGTTTGTTTATGTTATATTATATCCGCGCCGTCCGTACGCAAACACGTCGCAGCGATACAAACAGAATGGTGTTGTAAATCCATGCTGCATTCGTTCGTAACTTCGCGCACTTTATTTATATTTTTTGCTCTTTTAAAATGTTTATAAATACAAGGTCACGCGCGCGTTCATAAAGGTCAATATTGTCTGCTATACTTGTACTACTACTTATTCTCTTGCTTTGCTTGTCTATTATTGGTAGCGCATGTGTGTTGGTTGAACCGAATTAAAATTGTTGTTATCGTTGCGTTTTGTAACAAAACTCGTTCACTTATTATAACGTAAATGCTTGCTAACATTATAACTGGAAATGTTTAATCTAATTTAAACATCAATTGTTCTAATCTTAGAAAACTTTCTAATTATAGAAATACTTTAAAATTTATTTAAAATTTGTTTATCAGTTCAAAATATTATCAAATTAGTTTTCTTTCGGTCCGGTTCATCTCGTTCTACTGCTTGCGCTATAGTTCTCGCTTGCTTTTCTATAAATTGAACCTGCACATTATTGTCTTGTTAAAAATGAGTTCAGCAATACGATGTTTTGCGATTACTATTACTAAGTATTTGATTGAGTTTTGTGATACTTTGTCACTTTGCGATTGACAAGTTTTGATAAAAATGGATTCTGTGATATTTGTTTGCTTTGCGAGATTAGTTACTCTTTATAAAAATGAGTTCTGTGATACTTTGTTGTCTTGCAATTGATGTTAAATTAGTTTGATTGAGTTTCGTGATACTTTGTCGTTTAAATGATTTTGTGATTCTTTGTCAGTTTGTTACTTATAAGTTTTTAATAAATATTGATTATGTGATACTTATTTGCTTTGCGATTGATAACTTTTGATAAAAATGAGTTTTGTGATAATAGATGCTCGCGATTGATTTGTTGCTTCGCGATCAATAAAATTTTATGACAATAGATTTATGATATGTAGTTGCTTTGTGAATGATTATCTTAGATCAAAATGAGTTCCGCGATAATTTTTGCTTTGCGATTGATGTCAATCTATTTTGATTGAGTCTCGTGATACTTTATTGCTTTGCGATTGTTTACTCTTGATCAAAATGAGTTCCTGGATACTTTGTCTGAGTCTTGAGATACTTAGACGCTTTGCAATTGATAAATCTTTATAAAACGTGGTTTTGTGATTTTTTGTTGCTGCACAATTGATACAATTTTTATAAGATTGGATTTTTGATATTTAGTTACTTTGCGATTGATAACTTGATCAAACTGAGTTCTGTGATACTTTGTCAAACTATTGTAATTGAGTCTTGTCTACTTTGTTTGGTTCTGTGGTTTTGATAAAAAATGGATTTTGTCATATTTAGTTGCTTTGCGATTGATTGCTCTTGATAAAAATGAGTTCTGTGATAATTGTTGCTTTACTATTGATGTCAAATCATTTTGCGATGGATAATGTTTATAAAAAGTGATTCTGTGATTCGTTGTAGCTTTGCGATTTATGAGGTTAGTTAGAAATGAGTTCTGCAATACTTTGTCGTTTTACGATTAATATCAAAGTAACTTGATAGAGTTTTGACATACTTTGCTTTGCGATAGATAAATTTTGATAAAAATGGATTCTGTAATATTTGTTGGTTTTGTGATTGATTACTTTTGGTAAAAATGAGTTCTGTGATACTTTGTTGCTTTGCGATTAATGGCAAACTAGTTTGATTGAGTCTCTTAATACTTTGACGTTTTGGGATTGACAAATCTTTATAAAAAATGATTCTGTAGTTTTTTATCACTTTGCTATTGATAAAAATGGATTTTGTAATACTTGTTTGCTTTGCAATTGATTATTTTAATAAAAATTAGTGTCGTGATACTTCGTCGCTGTACGATTGATGTCAAACTATTTTGATTAAATCTCGTGATACTTTCTTGATTTGCCATTGATTACTTTTAATCAAAATGAGTCAAATAACGTCAAATAAATAAAACATTTTTGTCATCATGAAGGATGTTGTCTGCCTAATCGTATATACATTATTAGGCACCATTTTAACGAAATTAAGTCGTGTAATATACTTAACGACTTGGAAAGTTGCATAGTTGCAATCGTATATTAACTTAAGTATTTTGTGGAGTAATAAAGAATTATTATTTATATTGAAAGAAGAGCCAGAGTGAAACAATTTAGTTCTAATCGTATACTGGGCGTAATATAGGTTTGCCGTGTCACTTGTCAAATTGAAAGAGTTACAAAGTACATTTTTAATGCGTTTATTTATTAATACGCTTAAGACCGCATGGGATTATTCGCTATTAGTTCTAGTCGTATACTAAACATATAGGTTCAGCGACGCCACTTCTGAACTTACGTGTTTGATGGAGGGAGGGTAATAACGTAATTTTTTATTATCACAAAATGCTTGTTGTTTTTCACATGCCCTTAGTTGTAGTTATTATACTGAAAATTGATGGAATTAATTGCATTAGTGAGTCCAGTCATATCATATCAATCATTTATAGAAAAATGTTCAAACAATTACTCCCAACAGATTTGTATTATTTAATAAAACTAATTATTCAATAACTTTAATATTGGTTTAATCAATAAATCACTATTTACTATCTAAAGAACCTTTTCATCTATTAATCACAGTTAAGTGGGCTCTAAAACTAAATTCAAGTGCTCAACTATCATAACATACTCTCACAAAAAACGAGGAAGTCTTATAAAAATAGAATTTATGGCAATCATGATGAAGGCGATCCATCCCAATGAATTTCATTATTTTGTTGGCATCATAATTAAATGCGACAGTGAACACAGAATGTGGTAATGTCATTCAAATGATTCATCGCGTACTCAAAAACTCGACCGACTAATTTTAGTCATTTGTAAATTATACGAATGTAAATATTTACAAATTTGAATCAATATTAATTTATAACAATATTTTGTTGGTGCATTCACCGGGGAATCAAACCGCATACCGCATTTCTAAAGTTATAATGCGGGTGTAATACTGTTTGTTATCGATCGCTGCCGATTGTCAAACTGAGATATAATTGCGAACCTTTTTGTCTACGAATTGTGTGGAGAGCAGAAATATATTTAGATCGCCCAGGCCTAACACAATACCGGTTGAATGTATGTAAATAAATGCCAATTCAAATAGAAGATGTGATAGTTGTATAACTAAAATAAAATCTGTTTATGTGAGCAATAAATAATAACAATTAAACTGAAACGCATTCCATCCACGTGCTTGCAACTTTTCTCTCTCTGCGATTAACAGATCATGCGAATAAATTAAAATAAATTACGCACTGGCAAACAAACCGTTCAACTTATAATTTAATTTTTATCAAAACGCATGGGCCGCATGGGCATTTTATGCAATACACCAATTAGAGATGCGAATATGGTTGCGTAAAGTTTGATTAAATAGATAAATTTTGTCCGTTTTCAAGTACGCAAACAACATTGTCGCGACTGCTTATCTAAATCTTTATTTATTATTATATTTTTAATGTTTATATACAAACAAATTTAAAAGTATTGAATGACTCAATTTGAAATGTCATGTTTTGATTGCGCATGTCTGCTTCTGCGTATTTATTATTTTCAAACTTTCCTTGATAGGAATTTGTATGGATAACTTACTAAACTGGTCGTCAATTCGAGTGCAATAATGTTTGTTATTATTATTGTTGTTAAGTTGATTGCTTATCCTTGATAATGTGATAGGAGGCGAAAAATTATTATTTTAAACACGAAAGTACATATTTATGGAATTAGTTTTTATAATTTCTGAAAATTTCCAAGATAAGTCATACTTACGTCATGCACTTAATATTTCTTAATGGTATATTAAGTCATTATGTGATGCTATCTCATTTATGGTAGTTTCAATCAATAATAATAATTCAAAAAACGTTTTTATTGAAATTGATATCAAACTTAAATTAATTATTTATAAAAAAACAATTGATTTCTATGAGACTTTCATGCGCAATTGATTTTAAAATACTCAAGATTATTTGTTCTATTCAGGGATACTTTGGTGCTTCACAAATATTTTTTGACTTTTGTGTTTATTATATGAGTCGCTTTGCGATTAGATTGTTATCCACTTTGGCAGAACTTGTGATACTGTTGCTTTGCGATTCATTATTTATGTAATGACTTCTGTGATTCTTCTGTCGTTTTGCGGTTGATTATAGAATACCTAGGCAGCATTTTATGATACTTTATCGCTTTACAATTGATTACAAATTATCTTGTCGCTTCTTTTGCAGCATTCTATAGTGCTTTACAATTGTTTATGAAGTTTAGCTAGTCTGTTGCTTTGTGATTGATTATATATTAACGTAATGTCTTCTGCCACACTTGTTTTGTGGTTTATTGTAAACCACTTTAGCAGAATTCAGTGATACTTTGTCACTCTGCGATTAATTATTTATCAACCTAGTAACTTCATTGGCATTTTGTTACTTCGCATCTGATTGCAATCTACTGGTAGCATTTGATGAAACTTTGTCTCTTTGCGATTCATTATAAACCACTTCATCAGAATTCTGTGATATTAGGTTGCTTTCCGATTAATTATTTGTTATCGTGATCACTTCTGTGATACTGTGCAGCTTTGCGATTAATTGTAAATCACTTTGGTAGAACTCAGTGCTACTGTGTTGCTTTGCGATTGATTATTTATCAATCAGTAATTTCATTGGCACTTTGCATCTGATTGCAATCTACTTTGTCAACATTCGATGAAACTGTCTCGATTCGCGATTCTCTATAAACCACTTTTGCAGAACTCGGTGATACTCTGTTTCTCGTAATGATGTGTTGCTTTGCGATTGATTAATTATTTGTAAACGTAATGGGTTCTGTGATACTGTATTGCTTTGCGATTTATTTTATCCACTCTGGCAGAACTTGGTGGTATTGTGTCGCTTCGCGATTCTTTGTAAATCAATTTGGCAGAACTCTGTGATATTCTGTAGTTTTGCGATTGATAATTTTATAACGTAATGATTTCTATGGTACTTTGTTGCTTTGCGATTTATTGTAAACCACTTTGATAGAACTAAGTGATACCGTGTTGCTTTGCGATTGGTTATTTGTTAACTTACCGACTTCTATGATACTTTGTCGCTTTGTGATTTGTTGTAAAATTACTTTGACAGAATTCAGTGATACTATGTTGCTTCCCGATCAATTATTTGTTTACGTTAGGACTTCTGTGATATGGTCTCGCGTTGGGATTGATTATTTATCAACCTAACGACATTAGTGATATACTGTTGCTTTACAATTTCCATTAAATTACTTTGGCAGGTAATCAGAGATATTTTTTTGCTTTGCGATTGATTTTTTATAACCTAATGAATTTTGTGATACTTTCTTGCTTTGCGATTCATTGTAAACTACTTTGGTAGAATTCAATGATAAGGTAACACTTTACGATTGATTATTTATAATCCTAATGGTATCGTGATATTTTGTCCTTTTGCGATATATTGTAAACTACTTTGGCGGAACTCTGTAATACTGAGTCGCTTCGCGATTGTTTAGTGAGTTCTATGATACTTTGTAACCGGGTATCGAACCCGGACAGCTGGCACAGCCGTCTTTGCAAGAAAGTACATTATCTTACAGGTTTCTAATTACATTATAAAATTACTAACTTGGCATTAAAGCTGAACTTTTGGGCATTTGGATGCTTTATTGGATTATAGCAAGCGACCAGATGGACTAAATAAAGTAAAGTTTACACGATTTGAAGTCTTACATTTTTTTTAAATTATAATTTGATTGGCTAAATAATTAATCAAATATATGCTCAAATAAAAATATCAATCTTATTCAATAAATGAAATGAATTTAATGTTGTTGCCAATTAATCGTCCATGAGAAAAGTTGATAAAACTCAAATTTCTTAATTGGGCAATTCCATTTCAAACGGACCAGAGCTAGGGGGGGGTGCGTTGAGAAACTTGCTTATGTATTTTTTTTTAGTTTCTATAACTTATTAGTAGTCCTTTGATCGGTATATGAGGGTATAAAACCCATAAAAAAAAATTCTACGATTTTTTTAAGTATTTTTGACGTTTTTTGACTTAATCGCATTTTTTGTTTAAAAACCGCAATTTTAACTCAAAAAAATAAATTTACTAATGAAATCAATCAAAAATTTTCCGTAGAATCCAAATCTGGCGCCATTTTAAGTTTATACCCTGTCTATAAGCCGCAAAAGCCATAAAACCATGTTTTTGTTCTCAGTGGGCTGGGCAAAAAGGAGCATTTTTTAAATTTTTTTTAACCGCTAAAGTTAACGTGTTTTGATGTAAATTAATTAGAAAATATAAATTTGTTCTGTGTATTTGGGTTTTAAGCGTCTAAAACTCAAAAAAACTGCAAAACTAAGCCTATTTTTCAACATAAACTTTTACAAATGCACATTTAACAGTTTTCAGAGAAACTATACACCAAATATTATTAAAAAATTTAGTTTTGCAAACAATTTTACATAGAAAATAGTCAGTGTCGTGCTTATCTGGCAAAGAAAAATCCATCTAGAAAAAAAAATTTGTTCAAAATTTTCTTAAATTTTTATTTTTTTTGAAGATTATTTGGATTATATTTTTTTAAGTTGATTTCAGAAGTTTTACAAAGACATTTTTTGTCGCTTGAGCCAATTTTTGGCCATTTTACTCTTTGTTTGATAGTTTTTGCGCATGCGGCACAAATTTAGACTCGATCTATCGGCGCAAAAATTTAAAAATATTATTATTTTTGGCATTCAAACATAAATCTGCCTGTCGCTTGTTAAAATTTGTTGAAACAAAGTTTTAAACCACACCCTAGTGTGTTTATAATATTTTTTGTAAATAAAAAAAAAAAAAATAATTTTTAACGCATTTTTTGCATAAAAATTTTGTAAACATTTTTTTCTAGATGGACTATAGACAATGAGTACAACACTGACAATTTTCTATGTAAAATTGTCCCCAGAATTCAAATTTTTAATAATATTTGGTGTATTGTTCCTCTGAGCGCGGCTAAACGTGAATTTGTAAGAGTTTATGTTGAAGAATAGGCCTACTTTGCAGATTTTTTGAGTTTTAGACGCTTAAAACCCAAATACACAGAACAAATTTATATTTTTCAATTAATTTACATCAAAATACGTCAATTATGGCGGTTAAAAAAAATTTAAAAAATGCTCCTTTTTGCACAGCCCACTAAGAACAAAAACATGGTTTTATGGCTTTTGCGGCTTATAGACAGGGCATAAACTTGAAATGGCGCCAGATTTGGATTCTACGGAAAATTTCTGATTGATTTCATTAGTAAATTTATTTTTTTGAGTTAAAATTGCGGTTTTTAAACAAAAAATGTGATTAAGTTAAAAAACATCAAAAAAACTTAAAAAAATCGTAGAATTTTTTTTTATAGGTTTCATACTCTCATATATAGATCAAAAGACTACTAATAAGTTATAGAAACTAAAAAAAAATACATAAGCAAGTTTCTCAATGCACCCCCCCCTAGCTCTGGTCCGTTTGAAATGGAATTGCCCAATTTGCGATACGTAAAAAAATTGGCGCAACACATGCGCGCGATAATAATTCCTAACAAACGTTTTACAACTGATAAACATTAATAGTAAAAATTCGGACGAATTGAATTGTACAAATAATAATCGTAATAAAAACACCGATCTATTGTTTACTCACACATTTACACTTACACCAACCGCATGAGATACGCGATAAATAAAGCAATAACTTGACCTTGCGACATATAAACAAATTAATATTATTTTTAGATCGACATGAAAATCTCAAGGCTGCTTTATTATTAATAATAATAACGGAAAATATATTATCTAGAGAGGCGCATAATAAATTAAATAAATATTATTACATTTGTATTTAATTTTAACCAGTCCATTGGTTTTAATATTATAATCTGTTTGTTTGTTCTAGGTGTACCTTCAGATTTCCAAGTACAAATATAAGGCTGTCATTTCAATCGCTAGTGGACGAGGCTAGTGAGCCACCCCCTAAAGTGCGTGAAGTGTCGCCGGTTAGAGTGAGAGACAGATCGGGTGGAGGATATCCGTTACCACCTTTGCGGATTAATATACCTGTAGATTCTGATAATTATGGTAGTCCATTCCCATCTCCAACGGGCACTATCAGTGCCGCTAATAGTTGTCCTGCTAGTCCTAGAGGTAAAAATTTTGTTCATATGTTTCATACTCAAATTTAATTGGTTTTTACTTTTGTTTGGAGGTGGTCATGGTAGGAGGAATATTTCAGCAGATCTGCAAATGGCCGCATATGCAGCGGCGCAGGTTGCTCACAGAGAAGAGGGCCATCATGTACAGTCCAGTCATAGTCCCGATCAATACAGACAACCAACACCTAATGGAAATTCGGTAAGTTATGTTTTTGTTCATTTGAGGGAGGCTATAGGACTACTTTTGATAAAGGAGAATTTGAAACGCACATATTACTCAAGCGCTTTAGTGAGAACTTAAAACTCTTAGTTCTAGTCGTATACTGAACGTTAATATACAGAGTGTTCAAAAAAGAATGTAAAATATTTAAGGGGGTGGTAGTACGAATCATAACAAATAAAAAAGTCTTAATAAACATGGGTTATCATAGCAACGGTTTCGGAGATATGGAACATTATATATTTTTACAAAGAACAGCGTTTTAGAAGATGTTCAAAGTGCCTTCTTTCCATTTTGAAACAGGCACGTTATCTGTGTCTGAAGGACATTCGTACTCTTTCTAAAACATTGGCTCGGATTTCTTGGCACTTTCATTAATTTTTAACTGTAGCTCTTCGAGGCTATTTACAGGAATAGCATACACTAATGATTTCAAATATTCCCAAAGAAAAAAATCAAGACCCACTTATGTGGAAAAGTTTGGTCTAAATGCTCTCTAACGGCAATCGAAAAATGAGCTGGAGCACCATCATGCTGGGACCACATTTGTTGCCTGTGGGCCAAAGGAATGTCACCCAAAAGATCATACATTGTGTTCTGCAGAAAGTGGAGGTAAGCATCGCCTGTTAATCGATTTGGTAAAACAACAGGACCTAGAAACCTGTCTCCTACAATACCCATCCAAATGTTTAATATATAAACAACTGCATCAATAATATAGAGACCAACCCATATACCATGTTTATATCCCCTGCCACTCAACAGGAAATTTTAAACACAGTTAACCAAATGGATGGCATACGAAGTACTGGCTTAGATAATATACCTATGTTTATTTAAAAAAAATGTATATATAGTATTATTGGACCTGTCGAATATTTAATAAACGAGTCATTGCAAAAAGGAATATTTCCTTCTTGTTTAAAATCAGCCATTGTAAAGCCAATCTACAAATCTGGAGTTACTCTAGATTTTAACAACTATAGACCGGTTAGTCTATTGTCATGTTTCTCCAAAATCATTGAGACAATTATGACTGTTAGATTAACAGATTTTTTCACTAAATTTAACTTATTGTCAACATCACAGCATAGTTTTATCAAAAGGAAAAGTACTGATACAACTCTTTTTGAATTTAATCAGCTAGTGTTAAAAGCTTTGGAAAAAGGAGTACTTCCTTGTGGCGTATTCTTAGATCTCTCTAATGCATTCGACAGCATTAATCATAAAATATTACTGTCAAAAATGCATAAATATGGAATTCGCGGAACGGCGTACAAATGGTTTGCCTCATATCTTCACAATAGAAGTCAGATGGTAGTTCTTAACGGAATTAACGGTAAAGTGTTGTCGGAACTATTAGAAGTTTATCTGGGGGTGCCACAAGGAAGTGTTCTAGGCCCATTACTTTTTAATATCTATATAAATGACATTTTCAAAATAACACAAGAGTCTAATCATAATATCATAAGTTACGCTGATGACACAAATCTCCTAATCTCCGAGCCTAATTTTGTTGATCTAGCCGATAGTAGCTCAAGGCTTATAGTACTAATAAAGAAATGGTTTTTTAACAACCAATTGGTATTAAATGTTAACAAAACTAACTGCATTCTTTTTAAAACCAATGAAAATACTGATACCCCATTTAGTATTAAACTGGATGGAAATGAGGTAAAATTTCAGAAGTGTACAAAATTTTTAGGTATACAAATAGATGACAAGCTAAAGTGGACCGAGCATGTAAAGTATATGTCAACCAAACTTTGCAAAATATGCTACCAATTAAGAGTATTAAAACAAAATTTGACATTTGAAGTACTGAGAATGGCGTACACTGCAAATTTTGTCTTCATTTTTCGGTATGGCATTGTATTCTGGGGAAACATGCCAAACTTACAAAAAATATTTATTCTACAAAAGCAAGCACTTAGAATCATTCTTGGTTTCAAACCAAATGAATCATGCAAATCTCATTTTAGAAAAAATAATTTACTTACTGCTCCTGCAATATATATTTTAGACTGCGTCCTTTTTCTGCTCAAAAATAAACATAAGTATACGGAAAATCAAATTTCTTATTCCTATAACACAAGGCACAAAACCGATCTAATGTTTGAGATTCATAGGCTAACCAGTACTAAAAAAAGCGTTTACTATACCAGCATTCGGTTTTTTAATCATCTACCACCTGAATTAAAATCTGAAGGTAACATTATGGCGTGCAAAAGAAAACTGTCACTCATATTAATTAATTTAGAACCTTATTGTATAGAAGATTTTCTCAATAACAAATTTTAAAGTCTATTTTTGTTTATTAATGCTTTTCTGACACTATTTTATACACTAGGTACCCATTGTAATCTGTTTTTGTTTTGATGTTGTACATATGTATAAAATAAAGAGTATTATTATTATTAATGAAAAACGTGTGTGATGTCCACATTCAATTACAGCATGGAGATTTTTGTCGGCCCAACGATGTGCATTATGAAAATTAACAACTCTATTTCGTGAAAATCCGGCTTCATACGTAAAAAGAATTTTGGCAAGAAACTGCGGGTCTTCAGTATCCTTGCGTAGAAACCAGCGACAAAAAACCAAACGCCAAAGTGCCTGATGATTAGTTAAATTTCAGGCCTGTACTCTAGTAGCACCAATTCCTATCTCGGCTGATATTCTCCGCACACTCGTCTCTGGATTATGCTCTATCCATGATATAATTTCTTGTTCTGTTCTAGGAGTAGATATCGACCTTAGTCTGCCGGAAAGATAGCAATGTTCTCGAAGTGAACCGGTATCTCTCAATCTCTGGTGAATTCTTCCAAACATATGATGTGAAGGAATCTGGCCATTTAGATAAGCTTCTACATAAAGACGTCGTGCTTTGGAGGCAATCCCATTAGCACGACCATACATGAAATGCATGTCGGCTAGTTCTGCATTAGAGTAATCAGCCATAGCAACGAAAACGTGTGCACTAACAAAAACTGTCAAATACTGAATGTTTATTTCACAAAACATCAGCTAACTATGATAAGAAAATGAACTTTTGCAAAATAAAAAATGGAGTGAAAAGAATAATAAAAATAAATAATGTTCCTTATCTCCGAAACCGTTGCTATGACAACTCATGTTTATTAAGACTTTTTATTTGTTGTGGTTTGTACTACCACTCCCTTAAATATTTTACATTATTTTTTGAACACCCTGTATATTAGTGCTGAACATCGTGTATAGAAAAACGAGTACAAATATGACCCAGGTGGAATCATTTTTATTGATGCACTTAAGGTGCAAATTCTAATATCCGCTGAGGTCACATGATGTCTATCGTGGCCCCCAGATATCTTCAGGTTTCCGAATATCTGCCGATGTCTCTCGTCCTACGAAGTATACCGATTTCTTCTGGGTTCCTGGTGTTCTTCAAGGTTCCTGATGTCTTTCGAGCTTTATATAAAATATACGACGAGATTTCATGATGCTTAACAAAGTTTCTGAATATTACTGAGGTCAAAAGTTGTTCTATAACATGTCTCGATCACCTACCTAGGCGTTCTCCCGAGGTTTCTTTAATGACTTATAATGTCTCGCTGTATAAATGAATCCCGAGGTCTAGCGTAACAAGTTTACGAGCTTTAAAAGTCTCTAAAATAACTTATGTTGTCTGCACAATATATTATTAATGTATCTCGTTTGCTATGATCCCTTCTTTTCTATTCGTGCTTATAAGTATAAAGGGGAGATGTGAGAATTCGTTCTAGTCTTATACTAAACGTACTCAACTGAGTTATTAAAATATAATGCAGATGTCGCAAGTATGAGTTCATTAGTTACAGTCGTGTATTGACTATAACAGGTACTTTATTTTTGCCAAGTGAAGTAAGCCAAAATACTCACTTTACCTCACTACCTACAAATATTTGTTTTTTTTTTTTTAATTAAAATTTATTTGTTGTTATTGGTAACAATTTTGTACATTTTAAAATCATTTATTATTTACCTTACTTGGGAAAAGGAAAGCACCTAATATATGTGCATATAGTAGACTCTTGACAGGCATCTACTGATGTTGATACAGAATTATATCAATGTCCACCGCTGACGTTTTTTTAATTGTTTTTTTTTTGCTTTAGATACCCCCGGTAGTGATAAATGACGGTTACGGCACGAGCGGTAGCAGTAAAGACGACTCAAAACCGCCATATTCATATGCACAGTTGATAGTACAAGCAATAGCGAGCGCCAACGAGAAGCAACTCACCCTCAGCGGCATCTATAGTTACATCACAAAGCATTACCCCTATTACCGGACGGCAGACAAGGGCTGGCAGAACTCCATCAGGCATAATCTTAGTCTCAATCGATACTTCATAAAGGTAACAAACAATCCTCAACGTCAATGTTATTTGAATTACAAACTATTCTAGGTACCTCGAAGTCAGGAAGAACCAGGTAAAGGTAGTTTCTGGCGGATAGACCCTCAATCTGAATCAAAATTAATAGAACAAGCATTTAGACGGAGGCGGCAGCGAGGGGTGCCGTGTTTTAGAGCTCCATTTGGTTTAAGTTCCAGGTAAGCTATTATATTTGATTCAGGCTATTGCTTAGAAATTTCAAAATTCGTTTTAAATTAGATGTATTTAAAACTTAAAACAAGACTTTCAGTCATATACTGAGTTATAAAGGGTTTTCCAATAAGAAGTTATTTGGGCAGCTGTCAATTTTGAAGCTATTATCTTTTGACATTTGATAAGTAAAAACTACGCCATTATTAAAAATGGAACGATACACGCTTCAACAACGCATTGAAATTATTAAAATTCACTACAAAAATGGTGAAAATTTTTCAGTTACAGTTCGCAAAACTAAAGCACTTTTTTGTTGTCGTAAAGCACCTTCTTGGTCGGCAATAGTAAACCTGGTAGAAAAAATTGAGCTGTTTGGACAAATTTGTGATGTAAAGAATCGAAACCGTGTGCATCGCTCAAGAACACATGAGACTTAAGTCTTTTAAAGTTCAGTTAACACAAGAACTCAAGCCGGTCGATCATCATAAACGTCGTATCTTCGCTGATTGGGTCCTTCAAATGCATCAAAATGATCCGCAATTTCATCGAAAAATCATCTTCAGTGATGAGTCACATTTTAACCTCGGAGGCTACGTTAATAACCAGAATTGTCGCATTTGGGGCTCAGAAAATCCAAGAATGATTGTTGAAAAGTCTTTGCATTCTCAACGTGTCACTGTTTGGTACGTTTTTTTGGGCTAGCGGTGTGATTGGACCTTACTTTTTCGAAAATGAGGCTGGTGCAACTGTTACGGTGAATGGATGGCGCTACCGAGCTATGATTAATGATTTTTTATGGCCGGAATTGGAAAATATTGATGTGGGCGACGTTTATTTTCAGCAAGACGACAAGCAACGAAACAATCGGAATGTTGCAAGAAAAGTTTCCTGGCCGTGTTATTTCTCGAAGAGGTAATCACAATTGGCCACCGAGATCTTGTGATTTAACACTTTTAGACTTTTTTCTTTGGGTTCACGTGAAAGATAAGGTCTATACCAATGCTCCACAATCGATTCAAGACTTTAAAGGTGGAGTTCGTGAAGTTATCGAGGACATACAGCCGCAATGGTCATGGAAAATTTCATGAAAAGAATGTGGTACTGCAACCGTAACCGTGGCGGCCATTTGACTGATATCGTTTTCAAATGTTAATGGCATATCTTCCTCTATACAATGAAATAAATATTTATTGATTTCTCTTAAAAAATACCCGTTTTTTTAAATATCAAAATGAAACTTCTTATTGGAAAACCCTATATAAGATTAACCTCTCTTAGTTTCAATCGTGCACTGCGCGTATATAGTTGACGTTTGGTTCTAAACCTGTAGTGCTTAATTAACATTCTAGGTTGAAGCTATTAGTACCAGTCGTGTACTGTACATGATGTGCTTACTCTTGTTGGCAGTTTTAGTATAATGAACGTACAGGGAGTTTATAAATGAATGGGATTATGTAATCACTTTAAATGTGCCGCTTTTGTTAAATTGTTTACTAAACTATTTGTTTTGACAGATCAACTTTGACAGCTGTCAAGCAAACATATGAAAACATAAGTAGTATAGTGGACGATTTTAAAAAGGCGGCATATTTAAAGTGATTACATAATCCCATTCATTTATAAACTCCCTGTATAATCATTTATAGTAAGAACGAAGTTATTAATTCCAGTTTATTGGCGTTTTTATGTTTTATTTTAATTTGTGTATGACTATTGCGATTTTAAGAACAACACTATAAGTACGTACTTGTTTGCACACACCGATCGACATTGGCTGAAATTATAATCTTTACAATCACAGTAGAATTTTGACAAAAGTATGTAGATCGGCGCTTGCAAACAAACTTAGTTTTAGCGTATTTTTAGTTCTAGTCGTGTATTGAATGTAATGTAACGTGTAAACGGCAAGAACGATACCGTTATATATTGTATACTCAACATATATCTAATGTATACATTGTACATCTATAACTCATTCTGATTGATTTGTTTCTCTAGAAGTGCACCGGCTTCACCGAGTCATGTAAGCATGTCGGGTTTGATGACGCCGGAATGCTTATCGAGAGAAGGTTCACCGGCTCCCGAGCACATGTTAGAAGTAAGCCAATCCGCTCCGGGAAGTCCCGGAAATGTGGCGTATCCCGGTTCCGGTTCCATGATAGGTCATCAGCAGATGACGTCGTTGGTGGGTGCTACGAAGGCGCGATTGCTGTTACCCCAACGGGACGGCGAGCATATGCAACAAGGTTCATCCGTCGGGCTGCCATCCAACGGACAAGAGCATAGTAACGGTAACCATTTTCTAAATGCAGATTGATAATCTATTTTGTGTGTAATTAGTGAATTATTTTCCAGAAAAGTACCACATAGTCAGTCAGGGTATCGTCGAGGAACGGTCCATGTCGCCCGCAGCATTCTCCCCCCAACCCGTCATCGTGCAAACGGCTAATTATTCACCATATAGGTAATTATTGACTTTATTCAGTCACAATTTTTGACAGCGACAATTTCGGGTGTTATTATGAACTAATGAACATCTAATGGCATTTGACGTCGAATCAACGGGCATTTTGAATATGGAGATGTTACGTGGATATTACGTTAAGTTACTACGTAGCTATAGTATGCCTATAATATAGTGTCTTTACGACATGGCTTTAAATTATCTCAGCGGATTACTTCATTACTAATTGCTTTGGGAAGACAATTATGTTTTTGTTATATACCATAAATAGCTTATAACACCTCGATGTAGAAGAGTTAAAATATTATATAAATATACAATATTTTCACCCTTAAAAATTACTTCAGATTCCAGGTATATAATACAATCATAATTGGTTGCTAATGAAATAATCCGTTGAGATAAATTAAGCCCATGTTGTAAAAACACTATATCTATAGGCATACTATATACATTGTAGTACAACATAAGGGCTTTGTGACAAATGACAATACCACTGAAACCATACAAAGAATATGAATTGTGAAAGTGGTAAAATCGCGCGCGCATTAATTAAATATTTTAAACAAGTAGCGTGAAACGTAGCGTTTATATGAATTTTGTTTTATTAATTGGGTTTGATTGTGTATTTACATTTATTCTTTTATCATACATCAACAATATTTAAGAAGACATATACACCCGCTTTGTATAAAGAAAACTGATGCGCACACATTTTTTACCACTGTGTTGGAATGGTTTCGGCAAGCGGTATAGAACGTTTAAGCATTTTTATAATTACTCTGAAGTGCTATATTTTAACAATACAGATGTTGCTATGAACGTTATGACAATCTAGGAATGTTTTATGCATTCCAATAAGTTATGGATATGACCTGACAAACAAAGGTATTGTAAAAACTACATAGGTACTTGTATTAGAATATAAGGATATTATGACATTTGCAATAAACAAGTCAAGCCATTATGACTGTTTAGGGGCATTATGACAATATAGGGATATTTAATAATAATCAACAATTACTCTGACTATCCAGCGATTACTTGACATGATTAGGGCATTATGATGATCTAGGATAATTGAATAACGGTGGCATTCTTACAAGTTATTAATATTACATGATAATCAAGGGCATTTGTGGAAACTACATAAGTACTTGTGTTACAGTATATGGGCATTATGATCTCGGACGTTGTATTACAATCAAGGGGTATTCAGATATATTACATGTTTATGTAGGGGTATATTTTTTTATGACAATCTATACAAATTTGTGACGGAATTAAAACAATATTCTGATAAGATATTAACACTGTTTTGCGAAAATGTTCTATGGCTGGTTAAATGTCAAAAGTGAAGCATCCTCAAAAATGTTGTTAAAACTGACTTTGTGTGCGTAACTAAGGGCAATTACACTTTTCCACTTTCGACATTTTTGGAGTCAGATTAGTGATACATTTGCGCGCTTAATCGTCAGAGTCGACTGCTAAAAAAATGTTTCCATTGGTTGCATTTATGTTACTTTTCATTAAGTTTCAGATAAACGTTGTTTTGACATATTTTTACACTGACTTAATCGTCGCTTTTGACAGCAACACAATATTTTAACGAAACATTCATAAGCGAGGAACATGTCAATGCTAACGATCACGTTAGCGATATCGCTATCGCGTAGATGTATTCCACGCGTTATCAAGGCTTTATATTCAATGTTGATATTTTTGTTTATTTTTCAGTAATAATCCCGGTTTAGAATTGAAGCGACATATGGAAGAACAAAGTTTGGAAAGTCCGGGAAGTGCGGGCGATAATCAAGATAGTATGCAAGAGCCGGAGATAAAAAGGCCGCGGTCAGAGCAACCCTACGAAACAGAATAGGAATAAAAAAAGAAAGAAATTGCACCGAAGAAACAACGGAAGATTAATTAATTAAAGAAACCAAAATTTCACACACCTCACACTGAAAATCTCACACATACACACACGTAAATTCTTCAACAACAACAACCACCATCTTCTCGATTATGAACGTTTTTTTATTGCCGACTTATCAAGTTTTATTTATATTTGATTTTAAACCGACGTACTATATAAGGTGACTATTATGATTTTTAGGATTATTTTTGTAACTTATTGTTTTATTTATTGAAATTGTAATTTTATATTTTTTTTTGCGACGACATAATTTTTATGGATGATTTTTATTTGATTGGTTACATATAAGCCGAGCGATACACGTTTGCATTAATTGGAGTGCATCGCAAGGGGCTTAATTAATTTTTTTCATTCATTTCGAAGGGGTGACTTTATTTACATATCCCCGAGATTTGGGTGTAAACGTAATAAAACTTGATACGTCGCGCATTGAATCAAGTGTCACTGGTGCATCACACGTGACCACCGGAATTATTATTTTTTACAATATATTTTTTTTGTACTGCGATTTTTAAGTTTGTTGTGTTATTTGCGACTGGTGTCACGAGTGCTGCGCTCGTGTTTTACGCGATTGTTGTTTTTTCCTTTATATATATTATATTATATATTTTTTGTTTAGTTCCATTTTTATTTTACTATTGATAATAACAGGCTGTAGTAGCATTTTTCTTTTGTAAAAATGATTTGGGTGTGAAAAAGCCGGGCGCTTTCGATTAGCTGGTATAGTCGGACGCCTGATCAATCCAGGCCCTTCCTCCATCTTGTTTCCCCCTCTCGCCTCCTATCCTGCATCCCATTGTTTTTTCGATTTTTCACATTGACTACAGGCTGTTTTAGCTATCCTTAAGTCTTTGTTAAATATTGATGTAAATTTATTATATGTATACAATAATAAAAAAGTTATATAATAAGTAACTAATAAAATATTATTGACAGATATGTTTCAGTGCACGTTTTAAGCCAACTGTTCTCTTTTTACCTCCAGAAATAATTGTTGGTGAACCCAGCAGCAGGCTGGTAAGTAAACGACCACCGATATTGCTGGGAGATGAACGAAAGTATTGGAACCGCACTGCTTACGCAGACTTCGCTAGATAGCTGAATCAGCACAGCTTCGATAGCGGGAAATCAAATTGCATTCCAGTGCCTATTTTGCTACGCTAGAAGACCGGACTTTTGCAATTGATCGTTATCAATCATAGTAAGTAACTATAGTATATATGACGCATAATCTGTCGCAGTTAGAATAATTAATCTTTGCGAATATTATATCACGATGACGCGCGGCTAAGCTAAAATATATCTTGATATTTAATCTATTGATTTGACACAATGAAGGTTACGTTAACCGTTAAACTAATACATAACGTCTGCCCTTTTGAAGATCTAACAAGTGGAAGAATTGTCAAACGTCATAATCGAAAGAACCTACTGTGTCCCCGCTTTCGGAGCAGCCAAAGTCTGAGAATGGCTTTTAACAAATACAAATAAACACTTTGAATACTAATTGTTTTCGTGTCAACAACATGCAGAACTGCTAGAATTATTTGTGTTATTATGGAGAACTTTTAGCCATCGAGCTCTAGGTAGTTATTAACAATAGATATGTAATGGGAGATGTAATTATAGTTATAATAGTGTCATGAAAAATGCTTTCGAATAGTATTGGTTAATCCTCGTATAAAGCTTAGATTTATGCAACTCTGTAAACATGCCTGCTGGTATATAATCTAGTTTAATTCTATGGGAAAAAATGTACATAGTACATTAGTTTTTAACAAACAAATTAGTTTATTTATAGACATTAAAAATACTTCTTATTACATAAGTTGTATATAATCGATGCAAATCTTTTTTTATTTAAATTAATTTATTTGTTGCAATAGTGTATTTCATATTAAAACGTTATTATAAATTGAATAAAATACAATTTGATTGAATTTGTTTTTAATGTAAACATATAAAAATGCGTGGAATAAGTTAGAATAGAGTTGTGTCGGCCATGTTTTTTTGAACGAGATTTTGAGAACAAATATTAAATTATGTTTTTCATTTAATTTAACCAATTAGTATAGTACAATGACAATTGATTTGTTCGAAATTATATTAGAGACATATTTTTTATAATATAAAAGGAATGTATAAAAATTATAAATTCTTTGCTATAGTAAAATAAAGATTGATTAATAAGGTCGACTATCAACTGGAAAGCAAAAAAAAGTAACTCTGTCTGTCTTCAGTTTATTGTTAAGTGAAAGTAACTTTCTTTTGCATTTATGTGATAAATTATCTAAATTTAATTAAGTTAGCTTTGTAATTAAGTAATTGGATCGGATCATCATCATGCAAAAAAAACTCAATTCTATTTACTTATTCCATGCATTTATAGAGCTTATTTTTTTCATTTTAAATCTACATTTCATAATATTACAGCAATTTGAATTCTATTTACTATTTAAAATGCCATAATACTAATTTTCAGATTTGTAATACTTCTTCAAATGTCAAAAAACGTTTAAATATTACAAATTAATGTAATGAAGTTAGCAAAAGATGGATGTATTTCTTTGCAAGAGCTTATTTTTGATTACATAGTTTGTATGACATTTGATAGAGTAAATCTATAGAATTTGATATTGAAATTTAAGTGTTTTCCATTTGAACGCTTCATGCACCCGGTGCGTTAGAGAATTTTGAAATTTTGCAGGCAAAAGCATCTTGCACTTGACAAACGCATCAGAAAATATTGGTATTGGAGTCAATCCAACGTGTAGAAGATGTGAAATGGATGACGAGACTATCGAGCACGTGCTATGTACATGCCCGGCCCTCTCATACGATAGAGACTCCATGTTGGGGAGCTGCTGGCTTGACATGGCCAGTATAAGGGAGACCCCTCCAAGCGTTGTACTTGCATATATAAGCCACATAAGGTGGTTGAATGCTAGAACAACGGAGAGAGGTCACCACTGGAGGAGGTACAAAGAGCCTAATAATACCTACGTGCTGTAGACTTTGGTTTACTTTCCAACTTTCAATCCATCCAGAATTCTCTCCATTGGACCAAGTTGAAAGCGTTCTTTATATTGTAGGTGACCAGCACAGCGAATTTTTGTGTAGAGTGCGCAGTTACTTGACCGGCATCTTCCTTGACATGCCACTTTTGGTAGACTTCTCGATTAGTACTAGTTTTGCCTTTTTTCAGCCCGTGTTAAAAATGCATTGTTTGATAAGTTTGTCGTATATCTTCACAGAGAACTGAAGTGTTGCTGTCGCTCTGATTGCTTCCGGAGAACTCATCTTTTTTTCTTTCTACGTTGTTTTGTCTTGGTTCGGAAATAGCTTTCTCATTTTAGCAATTACTTTGTCCCCTATCACTGTTAGAGGAGATTGTTTTTTTGGAGTCTATTATTGCTTCTTTTAGAGCTTATCTTTTAATTGCATATGACTATTGTGCTTGTTGCAGTAGATTGATGTTTCTTGGACTTACCATTTATTCTCGTCACAGACTTTTTGGCTTTTATAGAGCTCCTTCTCTTACCTGCGATATCTTTACATCAGACGTAGTTTGCCTTTTCTTCTTTAATCTTTAGTGTTTTTTGCAGGTTTTAATTATAGTTTTCTTCAGTTTGTTCTCTTGTGTTTTGGTCTAAATTTGCCAGAAATTTTTTTTTTTTGAAGATTTGGTTTCTGTATGTATTTACATGTGGTCACTTAAATTCTTTTCTTTGTCAGCGTGCCAGTTTCTAACTTTTGTTGCCATCTTAGTCGAGCACAGACTGACATTTATAAATGATTTCAACTTCTCCCTATTTAAAATGCAGTGTTTGTTTCGTTTGTTTATTCCGTTAGCATTTTTTTTTTTTGGTTGTCTTTGGGTGAGTCCCATACGCCAGGCTTGACGTTATAATATTATTTTCCTGTGTTATTTTTTCTGCTCAATACTTAGTTCTGTCAGCTACTTTGAATTGCGGTGCTTTTATTTAGTAGTACATAATTGCATCTCGTACCTCCACCCAGATGAAGTCATTACTACTTCCTAATTTTATTTTGTCATATTGCCGTGCTGTTCTATTTGTCCATTATTCTTTCTGCTAACTACCGTTACTTGGTTCCGAGACTAAGGCATAGTCTGCTTCTGTTTTTTGACAATTCCATTCTAGTAAGTCCATTACCGCTCTACATCTGTTTAGGTTAACCTGGATTGCCTTCATTGTCTAGCAGCATTTTCTTTTTATGCGTGCATTAGCTTTCTGAAGGCGTTTTATGCTTTCTGTTTTGTATCCTTTTACCTTGCACAAGTAGCACTCCTGTTTGCTTTTTGCTGTTTATGTAGTGTATCCCAGTGTATCCATAGTTTTGACTTTCTACGTTTTTTTACACTCCGTTTCCGCTGCCTAGACTATGGCATCAAAATTTGGAGAAGAAAAACCTCAATTGGCCGTATCTGTTTCAGCCTGGGCTTATTTTGCTCACAGAAGCATATCTTACTCTATTTTGATAGCTTTTTCTGATTAAACCTTAAACTTTGGTCAGACTAGGAATGTGACTATGTTCGGTTTTGTTTAAACTAAACATGTCAACTAAGTACCACAAATACAATAACTTAAACTTGTAAGCCTCATAGTACGTACGTACGTAGTCTAAAAATTAGTCACAATCATTTATCCACCCTACAAGCAAGCAAACGTTGAAATGTGATGTTACCAAAAGCAACATTTCTTCTGCCAGAAAAAAATGTGTTAGCAGATTGAATTTTTGTATGTTTAACAGTTTATGACTGGATTTCTAAAGTTTTGATATTTCATAACCGGACTTTGCTATTTTTGACATTTGGAAAAAAAAGAAATATTCAATTTCTGGATAACATTTAGGTGGATGGGAGTAGCAAAATCATTTGTCTGCAATCAATGATCTGAGTGCCTTGCTTAAACAATAATTTTTGAATAACAATTGGGTGGTTGGATGTGCACTCCAATTAAAACTACTTGTATGCAATTAATGATCTGAGTGTCTTGCTCCAAAGATTAGATTTGTTACTTTTTTTCCTCACTTTGGATATCTAACACTTTGGTGGGTAAGCGGGGCACTCTAGTTGAAATTATTCGTATGCAATCAATGATTTGAGTGCGCTCACCCATTTAACAGTTTGTTAAGCAAAGATTTAATTTGTAACCCTCTTCTTTCTAACAATTTTTGAATTTTATGGTCAGATTTTACTATTCTTGGCATTTTATAAATAAAATTTTACACTTTTCAACAGTTGACTAGATTTTTGTTTTTCTAACAATATTTTAATATTTGTTTAACATTTTATGAATAGATTTTACGTTTTTATGGCCAGTTTTTTGTGATTTTGACAATATTTTGATATTTTAGAAACGGACTTTAATATTTTTGTCATTTTATGAATAGAATTTTGCACTTTTGGTTCTCTCTGTTTTTTTTTTTAAATATTTTATGAAGGGTTTTTATAATTTTTGACTTTTTATAAATAAAGTTTTGCATTTTAAAATAGTTAATGACCATATTAAGAAAAAATGGCAACATTGCGTACGTTTTTTTTTCAAAACAGTAACGCGGTAACCCAAACTGAACTGAATCATTCGACACTAAGAGTGGGAGATCAATCTATCAACATCAACATTAAAGAATGTTATAACAAAAATTGCTTCTAATATTGGGCGTATTAACACGGCTATTTGTCTAAATTTAATTGGTGGAATATATACTTTCCTAATGGTATTTGATAGCTTAAGGCCAAAGGTTTTTTCTAAAAAGTAAATAACAAAAAACGCAATAAACATAAATGTTAACAATAAAATAAACTTTTTGGGAAAACGGCAGTTTTTTGCACACATTTTTTTTCCGTTTTTAAACCATTATTTTTATTAAACTATATTTGGCTTCTACCTCTTTAAGCGTTGCGATTTGGTTGCCAGTTAAAGTTTATCGATAGTATTCGGTTCTTTGGTTGACACAACAGGACTGAACTACAATCACTTTGCACCTTTGATTATAAAAAAAACATGTTTTTACTTAGTTAACATGACGTCATTAACCTCCACTCAAATAGTATTGGTGTCCTTGGTAATTGTTTGTAAATTTGCGCCTCTTACTTTATGCGTTTAGGTTGTGTTTATTTGTGACAAGTGTCAAATCGGTATCAAATTATGGAACATCACGAGTACAGCAATGAAGAATACGATGTTATCGTTATTGGTGGCGGATTATCAGGCGTAACTGCTGCATACACTATTGTAAATCGTGACCCTAGTTTAGAACTGCTGCTTATAGAAAAAACAGGTTTGTATTAATTAATTTAATAATAAATTAATTAATCAATCAATTCATTAAGATCATTTGGGAGGTCGGAGATATTCAACTGATTCAAACACATTTGCTTTCGTTTCAAACACAAATTACTTCATGAAGGAATTACTGAAAGAGTTAAATATTCCATTAATTAGGAGAAAAATTGTAGGAGCCACTATTGCTGAATTAGAAAGTGGCGTTATACATAAAAGTTGGACTACCGTTCCTCTATTTGGAAATGTTTTAGAAAAAACAAGATTGGAATTGTTTTTAGCTAAGGTATGTGTTTTATATTGACATCCAAAATATAAAGTACGCGTTCAACTGTTTTAACGCAATAACCTAATTATGATTTGATAAAAAAATGATAATTTACTTAATGAATCCAACAATTTTTTTTCAAGGTGGAAGAAATGTGCCGCGAAGTATCAATAACTATACCTCACAGTGTTACTGAAAGTGAAGCTTTGGATAAGATATCAATGGAAACTTTTATTTGTACTCATTTAACAGATGAAATTTCAAGAGTATTTATGCGAAATGTTGTATATGCTGCGATTGGTTATTGATTAAGTTTGAGCAATATACATTTTATTAAACTATTCTTATACAGGTTTAGAAGCAAAAGACATCTCTGCATTGTTTTACATAGCTTACAGCAGCAGTACTTATGGACTGACAAATCAGTACAGCATCACAGAGAATGGAGTGTCCAGTTATATACTGCAGGCACGTATTTGTATTAAACATAATTATTTAGAATTTGGACGCACTGGGGTTGGTGGGAATTTTCCCTTCTTTTTTTTACTAAAATAAAACTTTGCACTTTTGTTTTCTTCTCTTTGTTCTTCCCACCTTGATTCATGTTAGCAATTCACGTCAAGTTTTCTAGCTTTTCTTCCTCTAGTAGAGTTTTGACTTTCTATTCGCTTGTCCGCTTTTCGAAAAGACCGTTAGCTTTTGGCATTTTTGAAATGTGACTTTTAGTTCTAAAAGTTGCTCAGTCGCAATTGCCTCGTTAGCAGTAACAGGATGCACCACGTTAAAGAGAGGTTAACATTTGAGTGGTAGATGCTATTATTGAGACGCATTCTATCTCTTGCACCACGCTTTAAATTAGCATTTTCTAAAATTTAATTTTTTTAATTACATATGCAAGATAGAAGGAAATGTGTATACGCCACAGCAGCGGGTTGCATATTTAAATATTTTGCCAGACTTTTAATCTATGTTACAATACGGTGGTTGCCAAACCAGTATATAAATATCTTTAAGCATTTTGCCGTGAGATACCGTTGACGTTGTGGTATGAAATGTTTTTAAACCGTTGCGTTGTCGCGAGTTACCGGTTATTTACTTTTGACTCCGAATGTACCAACCAGCGAGGTGAATTTAAAACCGTTGTTGGAAGCAGTTTAATAAGTCCGGTATGTCAAATTTAAATATGATAACCTATAAATGAGATGAATTGTCAAGAATGATTATGAAAATAATTAGTAAAAATTGCTATTAAGTATAAATAAAATGAATATTCTTTGCAAGGAAATGAATATATAGCAAATATTTTACAAAATTAATAATAATCTTAAGAAAATTAATGACATGTAACCGTTTACAACCAGTACGTTTTCGTGAGATTTCCGCGATCACCCAAAAATAGAGAGAGATGGAAATAAAACCGCTGTTTGATCGCTGGTATGTACGGTTTCTCACGGCAAAACGCTTTTTGTGTCAAACTGATGTTTGTCATAATAACAAAAAATGGCCGTAAAATTAGCAACAGTTGATAACAAATTGGCGGCAATTAATATAAAATATTATTTTCTTAATTATTACAATGTTTTAGCATATTTTAGGGCGGCGCAACAAAAATATGCGAAGAAATTAAGCATTTATATCTTTTTGATATCAATTATAGAGAAAAAGTAATATCAATAGCTCGCAAAGATCATTGCACATTTGTTGCAACAAACAAGGAACTATTTAAGTAATACCAATCATTATCAAAAGCAACATTTTACAACAATTTTAATTTTGTAGATGTTCACATGTTGTGGTCGCCTTATCACCAACAAGCATTTTTGAAATCAATATTTTACCCGGATTTACTGAAACTAGAACAAAAATGTTGAAAAATATGATTCAAAGCAATGGACGTTTAGTTTTTATAACTTTTAATGATGTAAGTTTATGAATTTTTAAACCTTAAAATGCAGTATTCTTTTTTTTTAGAATATATTTGCAAAAACAAAATTATCAGGCGATATTTTTTGTGGACTTAGTGGACCTTTTATAAGATTCTTAAATACATCCAGTTTTAAACCAAACAGTCTAACAGGAATCACCTGCGAGCCAAGAATAAATTTTCTTCAATTAGAAAAATTTGTTAATAAAGAATTATGTCCTGCTGATGTTACCCACTTAGTAAATCAATCAATAGCTGTGCCAGCAATGGGAGATATGAAATACTTGAATGAAATCCGTAGACCTTTAAGCAGGTAATATGAAATACTGATCAAAATTGTTTAGTTCTGTAGAGTTTTTTGGGCAGGATCATGTACTTCAACAGTTTGGTATGGACATGAAGAAGGTGCCGTGCATTCAGGTATAAGAGCTGGAATAGAATTGTTGTATGATTACAAACCGCAAGCATTATCGGTTGAAGATGTTGTTTCATTGGTGTAAGTGCATGTTGATTTAATTAAGTTTTGTATAAATAGTATTCATTTCAGTCCCAAAAACCCAATGATAGATGTCTATGCAGATTCTTTCGTACCAAACACTTTTGACCATAAAAAGTTGTATCTTATATTGTTAGTTGTTGTTGGTGGTGTTACAGGTTTTTTCATTTTTAGGAAATTTAGACGGATGTAATGTTAATTATTTTTTATTAAAATGATTTTGTAAAAGTGATTATAGTTTGTTATTATTTGAAACTAAGTTTAAAATCACCAGATAAAGTAAAAGCATTAAACATTAAATACTAACCACCGATAGGGAAACGCTTGAATACGTAGAAAAGTATAAAGAATGTATAAGAAGGTTTGAATATTATTGCATTTGCAGAACTGATATTGTATATAGTAATACAATTTGCTTTTTATAAATTTTGTAGCATTTAAATGCTGTAAAAATGTAAGGAGTAAATAAGTTAGAATAGATTTTTGTCGGCCATGTTTGACGTAACGCGATATCGAAATGAGTGCTAGGGGGGTGGCGATATCTCCGATAGCTTTTAAAGACGTCATCATTAATTCAAAAAATCTGCCGGTGATCTCTTTTTGTACTACAGGTAAGTTATTCTGGCATCTTGCAATATCTCTGATCGGTTTAATGACGTTATCATTAATTCAAAAAAATCTGCCAGTGATCTATAGTATACACGACAGTCAAATTTAAAAAAAAGGCAATTAGGAATAGCACAAAAATATGCTGGAAAGAAATGATGGAATCTATAGGCGGTAATCCTTGGGGAAAATAGTACAAAACAGTGATGAACAAACTGGGAGGAAGAGCAAAGGAAATCTACCTAAAAGAAGACGAAGACATAATTAAGAAATTGTTTCTCAAGGGAGAACCGACAGAAGAACCAAAAAAAGAAGAAGAAGAAAAAAAAGTCATAGCAACAGTGGAAGAGATAAAGGAGATCATAAAAGAATTGCTTAACAATAAAGCACCAGGTCCGGACGAAATAACAACAGAGATTGTTCTAAACCGGAACGAGGTAGAAATAACTCAAATAATCAACAGATGCCTGAAAGACAAAATTTTTTCAGAATGTTGGAAAGAAGCCATCTTAGTACTGATTGAGAAAAAGAAAGAAGTAGGAAAAGCAACGTCATACAGTCCAATATGCTTAATAAACACACTAGCTAAAATAATGGAAAAAGTCATTGTACGGAGAATAGAATAGAAATAGAAGAAAAAGGAGGATTGGAAAAGGAACAATACGGGTTTACCAACGGAAGAACAACCTAAGAAGTTGTAGACAAAGTAAAAGCAATTGCAAAAGAAGCAAACAGCGGAACGCAGAGGAAAAGGCAACACTGTGTAATGATAGGGACATGCAGAACGCATTTAACAGCGTGTTATGGGAAGCAATCATAGAGGCGGCAAAGAAAGGAGATCTGAACAAAAAAAACGATCAAGATCATTTGGAGCTACTTACAGAGTCGAAATGACCAAAAAAGGAAGATTCAAACTTACAAGAGGGGTACCACAAGGCTCAGCACTAGGACCAAAACTATGGAACCTTGTTTATAATGAGTTACTTCGAATGAGGTTGCCGGAAGGCGTGACAATAACGGCATTTGCACACGACGTAGCACTAGTAGGTAGGGACGTAGAAATTGAAGTACTAAAAGGAAGACTAGAGCTGGCAATAGATATGATACACTTATGGATGAAAAATAAGGGTTTAAAATTAGCAACACAAAAAACAGAAGCGGCCTGGCTATCGACTAAGAAAACTAATAGAGAAACAGGTAAGATACAGGCGGAAGACCAAGTGATAACCATAAGGAAAAAAATCAAATACCTCGGGATGACACTTAAAGCAAAGGGATGGAATGAACAGGTTAAGGAAGCGGTCATGAGAACAAAGGAAATGGACAGAAAGCTCGGTAGACTCATGCCAAACAACGGAGGTCCAGGAGAAGAAGCCAGAAGGCTAATAGCAAAAGCAGCAAGAAGCAAATTGCGCTACGCGCAGAAACATGGGGAGAACTCATGAAGACAAAAAAAAAACAGGAATAAAATAAGAGGAGCTACAAGAACCAGTTTGTTAAGGATCAGCAAGGCTTACAGAACGGTGTCACAAGACGCAGTAGAGGTGATTGCGGCAACACCTCCCGCGGATATGATGGTAAAAGAAAGGATAAAAACTAAAAAAACTAATAAAAGAAGGAACTACTAAAAAGGAAGCTAAGATAAGAGCAAGAGAGAAAACAATGGAAAGATGGCAGAGACAGTGGAATAGAGGAGAAAAGGGAGAACAAACAATAGAACAAATCCCGGAGATAAAAGAGTGGGTATAGAAGAGAACAAACTTGAGACGTGCTATTATACAACACAAATACTGACCGGACATGGAGACTTTGAAACGTTCTTGCAAAAAATTTAAAAAATCAAGGAAGACGAAAGATGTGGTTGGAAGATAGAAAAGAACTAGAAAAAATACTGGAAAGCAAAATAGACAAAACAACAATCATTAAGAAATGCCTAAGAGATGAAATAAATGGAGGGCGCTAAAAAACTTTGCAACAAGAGTACTAAGAAAAAATAAAGAAGAGTTTGACAATGGAAGAATATAGAAAAAAAAACAAACAATGGAAACAAACACACAAAATAAAAGCCATAGAAGAGAAACGAGAGAAGCAAAATTGAAACAACAAAACAGAGAAAAAGATTAAAAAAAGAAATAAGGAAGGACAGGATAATTATGCATACCAAGAAATAGAAGAACATTTACAGAAACTACGATACCAATTGAAATTGCAGAGATAAGAAGAAAGAGAAAAGAAATGTTGAAGGATTGCAGAATAACAGAAATAGCGAGGCAAATACTAAATGGTAGACACGCTGTCGAGGTTGACGGATAAAGAAACTTTTGATATGGTCAGAATATAGAGAAGTAATCCCAGATGGAGATACACTGGTAAAACTAACAAATTTAGGACTGCCAAAAGGAATACAACTAATGGAACTGCATAAACTATTCATTTCCACAATTCGGATTTGAGAAAGAAGAAAATGTAAAACTGGATGTCAGTGCAGATAAAAAAAGATACAAAAAGGCAAAAGAGACATACAAAAAGTAGGAGCTATAGGGAGAGAGGGACCGGGGACAGCACGTGTGCCACAGATTCTGTGTGAAAATCTGCGAGGCAACATGCCAGAATAACTCATCAACAGGTGCAATGTCTGTGGAGACAAAGAATACGCTTTAGCACAATGTCCAATTAAAGGGAATCCAGTATGTATACATTGTAGTAGGGAACATAAAGCAACTGAACCGAATTGCAAATTTGACAATAGAAAATGCACTAACTTTCTCAAACAAACAAAAATAAGAGAGATTATGAGCCTACACAATTGCTTTTATTGGGTAATACTACCAATTTACAGAAAAAGAGAGACTTTCCAAAATCAAAGATAGGAGAAGAGATAGAATTGGTTAGCAGACTAACTGCGAAGCAAATAGTTAACAAACCACTTTTTTTTTTAATTGTAGGAGACTATCAAGGACCAAGTACCTTAGGACTTAATACAAGCATAAAGAGTCCACCTAGAGTACAGGAACACTCATATGCCTTTAGAGAAAAACCCTCACCGAGAAAACAGAAGAGGGTAAGAGTTTTGGTCACCTTCAAAGAGTAAAAAATTAATTAGAGCTCCGGACACTTTGGCATACATGGCCAGAATAGAAAATGATGTAAAATCCAAACTGGAAAATTTAGTATCTCTTCTAGGAAAGTTTCTTAGACTGGAAATTAATGCTGAAACCAACCAAATTGTAAACTACCTTGTTGACAGGAACGCCACTGAACATTCTACCAAAAATATAAACTATATCTCCAATTATGACTCGCCAGGATCGCTAATGTTTGAGGATGCTATCATGGAATATTAGCTTTTATAATAGTAATAAAGAAGACCTTATTAAATACTGCTATGATGATAACACGGATGTGATAGAAGTGTCTGAAACCTGGTGGTCAGTTAATCGTATCAACAATGCACCAGGTTACCATAATGTGCAGGTTGGGAGAGAAGGGTGCTCTCTGCTAGTGAAAAATTGCCATCGTTTCACCATAGACGTTCCAAACTTTGATCACCCACTTAAGGCTCAATTTGTCAGAATTCGTATTTGCGGGTTGACAGTAGTATCGGGCCATGTACCCCCCGATACGCAAATGAACGCGGACAGTTGGAGGGAGGGGTTAATTTCTTTGTGCCAAACTCCGTTCATCATTATGGGAGACTTTAACGGTCCCAAGATGGGACCACCCGTTCCATAATAGAAATTGTTATGGACGATATGGACTTGGTACTGATGAATTATGAGAAACATACACATTTTACTAACACCGGATCAAGCATCATTGATTTGGTTTACCTGATACTGCCATCAACTTGAGAACAACTACTCTGGATGACAATATGGGAAGTGATCACTTTCCCATATTGACTGAACTAAACTTAGATGAGAATGTGAACACAGTTTTACTTTGACCTGATAGATTGAACCTTAGGAAAAGAGAGAAGTACAAGGTTAATACAGAAGAGTTTACGGAAATTACGTGTGATTCAGCAAAAAAGAGTGCACCTAAATTCAAACCTACAAGCTTTTCTTGGAATCCATGCCCATGGTGGGATGACGAGTGCAGTGGCTTGGTGGAAAAAAGTAAGTGGTTCTTGAAGATCTTCCAAAGAACTGGTAATTTAGAAGACTTGATCAAATTCTAAAAACAAGTGGCTTTAACTAAGACAGGGTTAAAGGAAAAAAAAGGCCAACTTCAGAAAATTTTGTGAATCGTTGAACAGAGAGTCCAGAACTACGGAAGCATGGACAAAAATTAAGAGATTCAATAGGTCTTCTAACCTAGGAGCATTCCCAGTAGCACAGAAGATTGGAAAGAACTTTTCATTCAAAAGATTGCTCTAGACACATCACCTCTTCTTCACAAAATAATACAGACACAACGTCCCCAATCAAGTTTCTCCAAGTATAAGTTAGAGATGTGTCTTAAAACGACTAAAAGCACTGCTCCTGGTGAGGATAATATAGCATATATTATGTTATCTAAACTTTACAGAAAGCAAAATTTATCCTTTGGGAATTCAATAAAATCTTGGAAAAGAGGGAAGTTCCAGACTCTTGAAGAATAGTAAAATTAGTGGCCATAAGAAAGGCTGTTGATTTAGCAGTAAATAAAAAACCTAATTGCAATGTTTTAAGATTTAGAAGTGGCGTATGACCGGGTGGACTTAGACATTTTGGCTGACATTCGCAGAGCAAAAAAATTCAAAATCTACTCTAAAATAAATTGGAATAAGCAAGTGAACAGTATGAGCACGCAGTTAAGGGCTGATTACGTTGAGTCATTTGGGAGTCCAGTAACCATGGCAGTTTTTTATAAGGCATTTATTAGATCTAGGCTAGAATACATTCCGTTAACTCCTTCATTTTGTAGCAAACAAAACAATGCCAAACTCGACAGAATCTATTATGCAGCAATTAAAAGCATTATTGGCGCAATGAGATCAACTCCAAAACTCACATTCTGGAGAGAGAAGCATCCTTAGCGCCTCTACAGCTTTGCAAGGAAATGCTGTTGAAAAAGCAGCTTTGTAAAATGGTGGCAATGAGGACAAACGGTATTAATAAGATTAAACATATGGCAAGAACACTTACAGATAAACCTTTCTGGGTTAGCAGAAGTACTCCATCTTTGGTACTTGCCCTGGAACAGGTAGCACAGTACGAGAACTTGGTGGAATAAAACTAATGTGCAGCAAACATCAACTAATATAGAAGTGTTTTTCAGTAAAGGTAACGACGAAGTATCAGCCCAAACCTATTTCAGGGAATTACGGATAAACAAATGAGCAGAGTTTCACGAAATATTTACGGATAGATCATTTTGAGTAGGTCCGGAAAGATCAGCACGTGGTTTGGATCCCATACTTTCAAGACGAAGAATGGGGCCAACTAACTGAAAAGGCGTCTATTTTTTCAGCAGAATTGTTTGCCGGCAGTACTTAAAATCAGCTCAGACTCTTAACGTGCAGTGGGGGCAATAGGAAGTAAAATTGTTAGTATCAAAGATAATCACCTTGTAGCACTGATTAGACTCAAAATATCAATAATCAATAAAGTAGTTATAGCCTGGATTCCAAGCCAGGTTAGCAGAATTAGGGCATGAGGGCAGCTTAATAACATAAAACTAAGCCATACAGACCTCACATTCTGGCATAAACGCAGCGAAATGGCACACTGGCAATTGCTCTATGAAAATAGATCCCTTCATAAAGGAAAAGAATATTTTGCAAATTTTAGCAATGTTAATAACAAGCCTTGGTACAGCAAAAGATTCACTAGCAGGGAAATGGTGGTTCTAATGTGTAGACTTAGGTCTGAGCACAACAGATCAACTAAATATCTACATAAAATTAAAATAACTGATATTGATTCCTGTGACTGTGGTATAGAAGGAAGTTTTTTTTCTTTTAATGCCACTTACGTAATTCAGGGAGTGTATACTTTCACCTGATCCAACAAGGTGTTATAGCACCCTTAGCATTTCCTTTTATACACAGAGTATGGAAACATACAGTGTTTTATTTAGATGGATTAGACAAAACAATATTATTTAAAATTAATAAATGATGATTTTATGTAAATTTGACAATCAAATTCAAAAATTACTGAATTAGTGCGACTATTTTGTCAAATGGAAAACAGTTATATTGACTTTTAAATATACAATCAACTAAAAGCTTGTTATTGCGTTAACTAATTAATGGTGCCATAGTACAAAAAGAAATCACTGGCAGATTTTTTGAATTATTGATTAAAAGCAATAAACTTTATCGCAAATGTTTGCAGAATAACCTCCATTATGACATGTTAAGTAAATACTTAATTTTATTAAATAATGCAAAAGTATGAAACGCATGGAATAAGTAAGTTAGAATAGAGTTGTGTCGTGTATTTTGCTAAGTAACCCGATGCAATCCGAATAGTTACGAACAAATAATACTAAATTAATTTCATAATAATTCAATCAATTACTTATACTATAATGTTACTTTAATAAAATTCAAACATATTATAATAAAAAATTAGTTTAGAATAATGAAATGTCAAATTAATTACTTGATAAATGATCACAACTCTATCAATGTCAAAATATTGGCATGAAACTATATGTATTGTAGATTAGCAAACTCCTGCATGACAGTGGCAGCTCGTCGTTGAATGCTTGATCTATTGGCGTCTAAAAGGCACAATATGAACAAAGAATGGGTAATAAAAAAAAACATTTATTTCACATATGTTTATTCCAAAGTTAAAAAAATCCGAACAGATAAGTATAAGTAATATAATAACATAGTTTGATTTATTAATAATGTCCTTATTAAGATGGATTTAATAGCTGTTTATGAATACCATGATTAGATTTTTTTTCTTCTAAAATAACATAAATTGGTTACAATTTGATTATAATACTTAAGTATATATTACTTACATTGTCTGACTCTGAGATTTAGTATTAGTAACAGTTACTCCTGAATTAGTTTTTATTCTTTCCTAAAATTAAATAATATTTATCAAAGCATGTTTACTATATCGCTTCAATGAATCTTACTATACAAATTGCGTGCAAGATAAAGTTTGTTTACTTACAGTTTGAGTCACCCGAACAGTACTTTTAACTACTCCAGAGTCTACAGTAACCTAAAATAAAATAATACTATAAATAAGTTGAAAGCTTAATAAAATATGATTACCTTATGAGTCATTTTTACACCTGAATTTGACTTTGGAGCGGAAACAGGCTAAACCAAAATAATATTTTTAATAGATATAAAAGCATTATTATAATTACTGTTTCTTACATAGTTACTTTTAGATACAACAGTTGTGCTGCTATTCTGTTTCTTGGGACCCATCTGAAATTGTAATAGACAAATTGAGTACAAATATACATGAAATAAACATTTATAAACAGATGATTACCATTAACTTTATACTGAATACAATTAAAAAAAATTGAAATTAAATTAAAATCAAACCGTATAATACAAATGAACAGAATTTACTAACTCTCTTGGTGCGAAACTGACTAGACTTTGTGTAAATACACGGGTAACTTTTAACCTACATTTATCTCGACTCGGATTTCCGCACAGATGCAAGATAGCGCTCCTTGGAAACTAATATAACAATAGCCGAAAACAATAAAAACTTTAATTCAATTAGTTAATGACTCTTATCAGGTTCTAGTAAGATATGCAGAGTTAGAATTGGCTTTAAAAAAAGCACAATTTTTTTTAAATTAAGTTATTCTATATTTTTTCTTAGTTTTTAGGTATTATTTATCCAAAGGCTGAAGTGTCAAATGTGATTCACATTATACAGGGTTGGGTAAATTTGTGTGTTTTTAGCTGCATTTTTAGTTTATTTAAAAAATTATCTAAATAAAAGTATTAATGCAACACCTTGTATTTTCTTTATTTTTAGAAAGAGAATTTTTTAACAGTTTTTGAAACATTCATTAAAATAATAAAACAAAAAACGTTTTAAATGATTTATTAAATTTAAATTCTTAATTAATCAGCTACTGAGCTGAACGATGCCCTTTTTACGTACAATATAAAATAAGATCAATAATAAATAAATAAATAAATAATATTGTTGTTTTTCAGAGATGCACACATTGAGGTTAAATAATAATAATCTTATTTTATTGTAGTTCACTTGTTGCTTCAAACATCCACTTATTTTTATGTTTTTTTTTAACTGTATTAAAAATAACAGAGGAACAATAATAAAATTGTTTTTACTTGTTGCTATGGTAACTGGAACGTAATTACTACATTTTGTTTTATTATTGTTGAAAAATTTCTTTCTAAAAATAACCGTAGTGACACTCCGCCGTGCAAATCGCAATCGAATCGAAATGACGTCAGAGAATTTAATCGATCGCTTTAATGATTTTACACCGCCTACTACTACAGAACTAATAGTTCGGAAAAGATCAGTATTGACTTTTAAATAGAGTGAGATGAACATATATAAGTGCATGTGCGAGTAAAGGATCGTTCAAAATATTGCAATAATATGCGCGTTAGTTTCGCCAATATCACTGAAATTTTGATCACTTGGTGATGATAAATTAAACGAATTCGGAGACATAAATTTAAAAATATGGCGAGTATTGAATAAAACAATTTGAGATAAGGTGAAATTGGTCGTTTTTTGTTATGTACCATGTTAAACAATAATTAAGTAATATTTTAGGTCATCACCAGGTGATCAAAATTTCAGTGATATTAGGTCTGTTCCAACATACAATTTGGACAGTTTGCAAACCGTTCAAACTATGCACACAAACAAATTACTGTGTATAAATGATTGCCTAAGGATGACAAATATTTGTTTGTGTGCACAGTTTGGACGGTTTGCAAACTGTCCAAATCGTGTGTTGGAACAGACATATTGGCAAAACGAACGCGCCTAAATAATTACTATATTATTAAATACAATTAAGGTTTCATAATATAAATACATTTGTTGTAGATCGAATAAAAATGTTGTTTTGGCAACGTTGCATTTAATTTGTCGATTCTATCGATAGAATTCCGGTACTCCGTTATTCCTTTCTGTCATAGAATAAGTTACGTATCGTCATTCATACAGGGAGTTTATAAATGAATGGGATTATGTAATCACTTTAAATATGCCGCCTTTTTAAAATCGTCCACTATACTACATATGTTTTCATATGTTTGCTTGACAGCTGTCAAAGTTGATCTGTCAAAACAAATAGTTTAGTGAACAATTTAACAAAAGCGGCACATTTAAAGTGATTACATAATTCCATTCATTTATAAACTCCCTGTAGAACATATATTCATATAGAACGGCAACTCAGCCTCTCTCATGTTTCCACGTTTGCGCCATCACGTCGGAATGAACCAAAACTAATTTGCATTCCGCGGCAAATTTAAACTCTGGAATATATTAATTTTTTATTAAAAATCTATGGACATTGAATTAATAGGCAAGTCTAATTTTTTATTAGACTTGCACACATATGCACTGATGACATATATATTAGATAATAAGCAAATTTACTAACTTATTTAAATGCATAAATGATTAAATTTTCCAATTTAAATAAAAAAGAACATTTACTTACATTTTAATATCGACTTGATGACATCTTTGTATATTCATTATTTATAAAATAACAATCACTCACATTTTATTCCTAATTAGTAATGATAATATAATCAAATCAAATTCTATTCATTCTATTTTTATTTATTTATTTATTATATAATACATTAATAAATAAAAAAATAAGTATTAAATCATCCCAAGAATTATATAATATAGGAGGATTTGATTTATTTTTAATAAAACTTTTTAAATATACTAAATTTAAAATTAATAAACGATAGTAAACCTAAATACTCACTAAAAATTGTCTTATGTATATTACATAAATTATGTTCACAAGAAACACAACACAACCATATAACACAAAAAACACAGTTTCTTTGTTAGTTTGTCCTCACAATAATTATTGTTATTTGTCAGTCATAAGGTCTGTTCCAACCTACGATTTGGACAGTTTGCAAACCGTTCAAACTGTGCACACAATCAAATATTTGTCATCTTTAGGCAATCTTTTATACACAGTAATTGTTTGTGTGCATAGTTCCTGACAGTCCCAAACCGCGTTTGGTGTCGGTTGGAACAAACCTATAGCGAACTATCTGATTTTGAAATTTTTGCGATCGCAGCGCTGTTCAGTAGAATGAACCAACACTAAAGTTATAGATTCAACTTTTTCTAATAACAGTGCGCACCCCATGTCGTCATTAATCCCTAACCTCAAATTGCAACATGAGGGTGAATAGAAAGCATCAACAAATCTTTATTTTTCATATCAAAATTGATCGAAATATTAAATAATTGTAAAACTAAATATATACATGGGTAATTCCATTACTTTTCGACTAATTTGAAAAAGTTGACCTCTTTGATTTTGCTCAAACTTTCAGGGATCAGAATATGTATGAAAAAAAATAAATTCCCAAAATTTTGGACCTTAGAATATTGCCTGTTCAAAATGACACATTTGAAATTCAGAAATTTCACAATAAAACGTCTTTTTTAGCTTATTTTGTATCTCAATTTTTGGGCTTCAGGAAAAAGATAAAAAGGTCCACAACGGCTCAAATTATTCCTTATTACATGTACTTTAAAACCCATATTTTTATGTTTAATATTGTGGCAGTCATTTTGATATATTAAGCTTCAAACATTATTCCAAAATAACCCGTAAATTTAGCAAAATCGTAAAATTTTGCTTTCTTTAAACCGTTCTAACTTTGTCAAATCTTAACAAAATTTGATCCACGAGGTCTAGATTTCTTCGTGTTTAATTTCTTTTTAAAGTGATCACACAAGACTTATAAAATCAATACGTATACATCACTATTTTGATGCAGGAAGTTGCACGTTTCCGCAATCTTCTAAACTTGTACTTTTCAGGTCCCGAAAAAGCGCTGTCACCCTATGTCGATTTTAGTCGCCATTTAAAAAAATTAAGTTGGTTGCCATAGCAACTATACTAAAAATAAAAACAAATATGTGTGTACCTGCCTTTATAATACTCAAAAAACCATTTAAAATGGTTTTTGAATCATATAAATCGGTTAAAAAATAACGGAAATATTTAGCCGTACGTTTTTTGTCTAACACCCTGTATATATACATATATGTATATAGTTAATTATAAAGAATATAAAAATATCTCATTGTAAAAAGTAAACTGAAAAACTTGTTTAAAGTATCAGTTTCATTATGAAAATAAATATTGAAATTTCTGGGCTTTACAAATAATAAAATTTATATTTATTATATTAGGTAATGCCTTTTAATTTTCTGTTAATTTGATTGAATTAACAATAGTGAATATGATTTCAGTTTTTTTATCACATATTTTTTTATTATTAACCATATTTAAAATTATTGTTAACATTTAAAATTTTTACAATATATTAAAATAAAAGCACGATATTATTTACTAGATCTCCGTTTTTTTTATACAAAAAATAATTATTTTCTATTTGGGAAATTTGACTAAAAGTAACGTTTAATTGAAATTCCGATATAAAATTGTAACGGAGTCAAAAAATTAATAAATTATTTAATAAAAATTACATACTAAATTTTTATTAAATTATTTATTAATTTTTTGACGTTTTATTTTCCGTTACAATTTTTTATAAATATATATTATACGTCAATTAAAATAAAATATAAATATAATAAAATTATATATAATTTTAAATCTAAAATATTTTTATTAATTATTAAATTAATATAAAATTGTTAAACCTTTCAACAATGTAGCAGAATAACAAAATTTAATTGTTGCTATTACGATTCAACCGCTAGTGTTTTTGTTTTATTGTAATTAGAACAACAGAACGTTGGTCTCACTATTCCCGTGAAAAGGAAATAGAGCAATCAGTAGTAAGTAAACGTTGTTGGTTAGCAAGTCTGATGTCGATTGATAAATTAACAATATTAACAATATGAAGCGGAGGGTTGCAAAAGCCTAAGGCATTAGGTTCGTCCTTTTAATTTAAAAAATGAAGTAAAAGGTTTAAATTTTTTTACCAAATCATTCAAAGTATATATTCTTGAAATATTGAGACCATGCATTGTTAAAAACAATACAACATTTAGAGATGCAATTAGTGCAGAGGAAAGATTAACATTGTTTTGACAATTTTGTTTTAAACAGTTTCAAACATGTTTAAAACATTGTTTTTTTAATATTTGATTATTTATTTCCGAAAAACATGAAGCAGTTGATTTGATTTGACAATTTTAGCAATAAAAACGCTCCAAGCGGTTCAGCTACGCTATCTCTTGTCAAAACAAAACATTTTCTGCTTGCTTACGAGAAACAATTCTAAATTATTATATATTACATATGTTTAAAACATGCTCTAAACATGATTTTTATTTATTTTATTTTAAACTTTTTTAAACAAAACAAAACATCAATAACTTTTTGTTTTTTTTTGTAAAAAATAATTTTTTTCAACCCTATTTTTTGCTCTACATGCGGTTGTCCGGCGCTGCTGCAGCAACATGCGGTGGCGTCCGGAGGATGCGTTGAAAACGCACATATAACTAAATTATATATTTTATAAATTTACAATTAATTTTTTTAAATATTTTTATTTTATAAAAAGACAAATATATATTTATAAACATAATTAATATTATGGCATGTATAATTTTTGTTTATGAACTTATTTTAAAAATGTAAACATTTTTATTAATTATTAAATTCATACAAAATTGATGAATATTTCATCGGCAAAAAAAAATAGCTAAATTTAATTATATCACGTTCATGATTTTTTTAATTTTGTGTTTTTGCTGTCTTGCCCAAGCTGCGGCAGCTACATGCGGTGGCGTCCGGTGGATGCGTTAAAAACGCACATATGTGTCGCCACTCATTTAAAACCATGCTCGGTCGGCATCCTTCCCACCGGATGCGTTTTCACCGGAGCGTTTTTAACGCATAGTGTGACACCACACTAAGATTTCTATCGAATATTTTGTCATGACGGAGTACCAAAGCTGAACACGATCGAATCACTGTCGTCATCTCAATACGATCGCTAAAACAACAAAGCTATTTCTTTTTAATTATTGTAAAATGAGTTAAACATTTTATTTAATTTTGGATGTTCAATCATAATAAGAGATCAAGAAATAAAAATTAAGGCGGAATATATGTTTTTTATTAATTGAGAATTAAATAGAATGAAACGTCACATTGACGTCATTGCGATTCGATTGCGATGCAATAGGTATGGCGGAGAACTCGCGTTTATAAAGTGACGCAAAATATTGCGTCGGCCATTTTGTGAGTGACTTGATAATACTAAATATGTATTAAAAACATTTTACATTTCATTTTAGTTTTTTAAACATTTAAAATATGCATTATATGCTACTACCATTGTAAACTAACTACATATTAAAATGTTCTGGACAACAATTAGTTAATTGGATCCAAAGTTAAAACCAATAATGTGTTTGTGATAAAAAATTAATATCTTTTAAACGAATCAACCAACTTGAACCAAATTTTAAATCAACATTACTACACGTATTGCTGACGTTTTACTATCATAGTTAAACTTGGTATATACAAGGGTTTTTGGGGTATAGTAATTTTAAAAAAATTAACCTATAAATTCATTTTTACAAAAAAACAATACAAAAATCGGCAACAATCGTAAAGCATCATCAAACATATGCAATTTACGTAAAGCATTTAGATTTTTATTTGTAAACTTTATGTGCGTGCCATCTGCAATGGAAGTGATTTTTTATATGTTTAATAAACAGAATTAATTTTTCTATTTTAAGGTAATTATCAATCAAAATAAGTTTTAACATTGTATACATTATATGCATTATGTATACGATGATAACGTTGAAGTTTTGTAAAAGTTTCAAGAAAATTTGTTTGTAAATAAATTAGTGGCGTGCAAAAGATCAAAATAAGATTTAAATTTCAAAATAACAATTTTTGTTCTTTTGCACGTTACTGTTTTATTTGCAAAACAATTATTTTGAAATTTTCACAAAACTTCAACGTTATTACCATATACGTAATGCATATAATGTATACAATGTTAAAACTTATTTTAGTTGATAATTACTCTGGAGGAATTAATTCAGTATGCTGCGCATATAAAACATTACTTCCATTGCAGATGGCACGCGCAGAAAGTCACCAATTAAAAATCTAATTACACCATGTAAATGGCTTATATTTTGTGCTAATTTACGATTGTTGCCGGTTTTTGTACTATTCTTCATAAAAAAGTTGTGCAGGTTTACATTATTTAGGAAGTGTTTTTTTTTTTCAAGTTATTGTACTGCAAAAACCATTGCATATACAAAGTTTGACTATGATAATAAAACATCAGTAATACGTGTAATAATGTTGTCAATTTTTTTTGCTTAAGTTGGTAAGTCAATTTAAAAAATATTAATTGTTTATTAAAAACACGTTTTTTGTCTTAACTTCGGATCCAATAAACCAATTTTTGTCCGGATCATTTAAATGGTTTTTTGTTACTATTAGTGACATATAATGTATGTTTTAAATGTATAGAACTCTAAAATTATAAAATGTAAGAAATATAGTGTTCCATTTAAATAAACTAATGACATCATACCACGCAAAACATGGCTTGTTTGAAAATCAAACTTATCAAACTATTCATTATATATAAACTATAGATTATTTTGAAAAAAAATTAAAATGCAATTTTAATGAAATTGGGCGTTCCCACACATTTACCCAACACTATTTGTAGACAAATGTTATTTTGCTCAACATAACAAATATTAATCCATTAAGTATTTTATTACTGTATTGCTATCAGATAAAATTGAGTAAACTAGTAAACATGATATTAAAGTCATAAATATTACTAAAGTTGTGCGTTCGACGTGCTATATTACAAGTCAAAAGATTGAATATACAATAAGAGATTTCGGAATTATTAACCAAGAAGAGACTATCAGACCTATATTTAATTTAATTAACTTAATTCATACGCTCAAACATGTTTTTGTCACTATTTAACATAGTCACCATTAAAGCATTGCAACTAAAATTCTATTTAAATATTTATTAAAGAGAAATATATTTCAGTATTTTAATGCCATTAAATAATAAAAAAAATGAAATGAATACAAGATTTCATCAAATCAAATCATTAATTATTAAAGCATTAAAAATATTTATTCATTAAACTATGATTTCATTTTAATCGTAAAATGTATTTTATATTTTTTAAACAAAATTGTTTACGGTGCTGAGAAATGAGGATGTATTCTTCCAAAACTTAAAAAACACTTAAATATTCTTATTTATTTAGTTATTATTTTTTTATAGGTTGTGATACATATATCCAAAATCATACAGTAGTATAGGACTATTTATTTAATTTCTACACAACAAAAAAACTGACAAACGTTTCAAAAAGTCGCATAATGCTGTCTTTTGGAAATATGTTATCAAGGACGTTAAAGAAATAAAAACATTAATTATTTTGTATGGTTAAACATTATTCTAATCATCCCTATTTTATATTTATATTTATTCAAAATACAAGAGAATTTACCTTAAATCGTTTGATCTATAATATTATACAGGTTATACTGCGTTTGCGTTTGAGAAGTGCGACTTGGAACTGCGGAGCACAATAAACAAAGCTTTTGCACGCGGCACGATTCTCACTTCTCAGAATTCTCACAACACAACGCTGACAAAGCTATTCAACTCAAATACGCACCAAACACGTATTGTAATATAATGAAGTCGCTAATTCTCCGTCAAAGTAGGTCAATAACAGTGATACAAGTGAGTACTTAACAATCTCCCATCTTTTATACCTGCACTAAGGGGGTAAAACAATTTTTTCAAAAGAAAACAAACAGTCATTTTGCTAAATCAACTTATAATATCAATTTTTATTTGTGAGGCATCAGAGAAGTAAAAGACTCCAATCTAATAATCTTTGTAGTAACTCTTGTTGATTGTTGTGGTTGTTGTTATTTAATTAAAACTTCACTTTAATACTTTAATATTATTTATTAATAATTAATTCTTCACTTGAGCCTTGCGGCTCAAGCTCAGAGCTACCGCTCTTTTCAATACTTAAATATCAAACTCGCTTAAAACTATTCCTCTCGCATATTTATATTGGTAGATAGGGATGAAACCGACCCTTGACCATAAACAGATGGTTTACAATCTTAATGGGTTTTTAAGTCATAAAATCGGATTGGGACACAACATCTTATAAATATAATATTTTTTTTAGTTGACTTTCAAAGTTGTTTTATACTTACTGGCAGTCCTCAATAACCTTCAAAAATTATGCAGCGTAAGACGTCGGAACAAACTCCTTATTTGCTCAAAAAATAAATAATTATAAAACTACGTTGTATTGGAGTGCATTCTCGTAATATTTATGTTACGTCGGGTGTTCCACAAAGGTCACATCTTGAACCTCTACTATTCTTTATCAATAATGTGTACACTGTTTTTCTAATGCGCGTTGTTAATTGTTTGCTAACAATATAAAAATTCAGTCTTTAGATGATGCTGTACTACTACATTTTCTAGACGGCAGTCCACGGTGATGTATACTTATTCTCTCATGAATGAAATATTGTCGAGAGTTAACGCTATTCGTGATTTAGGCATTACGTTTGATTCAAGCCTATCATATACAAATTGCTACTGTCTTGGCTAAAACTTATCAGCATTTAGAGTTTGTCAAGCGTTACTCTAAGGAATTTTGTAACCCTGGTACTCTTATTACTATCGTTTACAATGCTCTAATAAGCTCCCATCTCAAGTATTGCTTAAACATTTAATATGACCAGATAGTTATATACAGTAGTAATGAGACACATTATTACATACGAAACTCTGCTAATAACAAGTAGCTATGAAAACGATGCTCAAACAGCGTATTAACCACAGATAAATAAACAGACTGTGCATCTCTAAACGCAACAGTCTAGTGCAAAAACTGTTGAGCAGGCACCCTGTATTCCCAATAATGCAGCGGAAATTTGTCAAATATATTTTGATGCAGTTGTGTCTTTTGCAAAACAATAGGAACCCAGCAAAGCATCTGCTAATAAACCTTCTAGTAGTGTAATTTGTATTCACCTTACACTGTAAGTTCCGCATGTTTGTGAGAACTATTACCGCACACCACAAAAATACAAAACGACGCCTACGATCATAACAAACACAGCGTTCTAAAAAAAAAAACCTCTCTGAACTTCAAACCAGGAATAACAAATATGTTACTTAAAAAAACACTAAAGATGTGATCAGACTTCATAAAAGGTTGTTGCATAAAGAAGTTAATGTGATAATACCATCGTAAAACAAGGTGGTCTTTGATAACGTTATCCTTAAACCACATTTTTTAAGCAGATATTACTGGAATAACATTTTAACGTAGCAATAACTATCATGTTGGAGAATCAAGCGGCACTACAGGCTATAGGCTTCAATAAAATCTAAACTGTTGATAGCATAACCAATCTTAAAGCATTAGCCTAATCTAGATACCCTTTTGGTATACAGATCACGTTAATGATTTCAGATTAGTTATGTCATCAAATCATAAAACCGTAAAGATTAGCCAAACAAATCTGCAAAATCCAAAATATTATTGAATGATTCATTTGAAAGTACTTTTTCCAGTAAAGATTTTATGACAGTTTAAGCGAGCGCCAAGTCAAACAATCATGAAATTTTTGTTCAGATTCTTTGACGTTTTATCATGTAAAGATTTAGCCCGGCACAGCGTTTACAAATTATTCAGCTGTATTACAAAAATTAGCGCTTTGCCAGACCACATACCAAACGCACAATTTGCTGTACCATCAAACAATTTAAAACTCTATGTTGTTACAAATCAAGAGTTCAGCTAAACTAACAATATATTGCAACACTAAACCCTTAACCCGTAACCTCCTTAAAAATAATCTTTACAAACGAATATTTCATTTTTTTTAACTGTGATAGTATCCCAAGACTAGGACTAGGTATCAAATAAACCAACAAGCTTTTTACATATTGTTTTACGTTTAATTTATGTATTTAATACTAATTTAATACTAAAAATAAAAATAAAATAAAAATTTTTGGTAAACACTAAAGAGGTCACGTATAGGTAACAAGTGCATAGCTCAGGTTATTAAAAAAACCGTTAAAAATCCACTTTAACTTTGTTGGCATATCGCAAAATACGTGTAGAAGCAGAGTGCAGCCCATAATCTGTACGTTTATACGGTATATGAATTAAATTAATTCAAGTCATTGCGTAAAATTCTATATAGCTGAAAGCATTTTAAAGATCTGTTTATTTTTTCCTTAATCACATTTAAGCAATACTTGATAATTGTACACGATTCACATTTTGTCCGAATAAATTTGCAAAAGCAAAACAAATTTTAAATATCACTTTTAAGATAACAATAACGATTTAAAGAAACAAAGTGGAGCAAGCAATAACAATTTTATTTTTAAAATGTAATTTGCTTTGAAATAGTAAACAATGTTACGATATCTAAAAACCCAAGGATATAAAAGACGCAGTGGGGTTTTAAGAGGAAAACAAACCTAATTTAGGACCGGGTTTTAATTGTATCTTCCTTGCGTTATTGCACATCCAGCCAAAGATCTTTAAAACAAGCTTAAAACAACTCATATTGTGGAGATATCTGTCACACAGAAGACTTGTGCAAAAACTTGTTTAACTTGGTACCACATAAGGTATTGTTTACATTTTGCTTGTAAACGTGTCGCATGGCAACTTCGACAGTGGAGACCAGTACTCTTCACAGATGAGTCACGATTTTGTTTAACTTGTTGTGATAATCGAGTACGTACATACTGTCAATATGAGCGCCATTCTGCACAAACCATACAAGAAGTCGAAAAATATGGTGCTGGATCTGTGATGGTTTGGGGCGGAATTTATCTTAATTAAAGAAGATAGCTTGTGCTAGTTCCAGGAAAATTAAAGAATGAACGGTACATCAATTTTGTTCTGGAGGATTATATTATAAGCCGTTTATGGTGTAGGCCCAAGTTTTGTGTTTTGTGGCGTAATTTCTCACTTCTTAGGAGAGGATGGGAGAGCTAGGGTGGTTTAGTCAACCAAGAAAGTGCCTGCCGGCTCAGTGAAGACGGGCTGGTATAATAGTGAGCGCCACGAGCTTGTTACTAATGTAGACTCTCGGTGATGCCGGTCTTCGTGGGAAAAGCTCGAACCCACTTATTCCTGTAAATCCCCTTCTCAAGAAAACAAAAATATAGTCGGTGGTCTGCTTGAAAAGTGTGGCACACACTATATATTTAATAACATAAAACATTAAATATACAAAAAACAAGTTTGGGTTGGGTCATACGCCCAAGGTACAATGAGCAGCTAATAACCGAACATGCAAGCTTTCTGTTTAAGTGATCTTCTGGTCCGCGAATAATCGTGAGACGAAAGCGGTGAAAAGCGTAGCGCCAATAGCGACCCCGATTCCGAAAATTTACTATTCAGTATCAAATTCTAAACAAGCAACGAAGCCCCTTGCACGAGGTTTACAATGTACATTGGTTTAAACATTATATATATATATATATATATATATATACTTATACATGATGGTATGAAAGTGAAGATTGTTGTGTACATCTTAATCTCAGGATTATTGTAACAAAACATATTTGCTTATTAATATATACTAAAATAGTTTCGTAAACCTTTTGCTAATTGCCAATGTAAACATTGATTTGTAAAGTAAGGTATTTGTCGAGATATTTCATATTTTACAATGCTACTGTTCTACATAAAGTGAAGATTATTATGTGTAATGTTAGTTGCATACTGTTGGAAGTCCAGTTTAAAATTGAATTTTGTTGCCACTGACGTAACGGTAAAACTAGTTAAGTACAGTGTGTACACTTAATATTAGATGGCGTTATATTCAACAATAAAATTTGATAATACAACTGGTAGTAGCGTTACTAAGAGTACATCCCCTTTAAGAATTTTTTAAAAGCAAGCTGGTTGAAAAGTATGAGTGGTCAAGGGTAGAAGATTTACTATATGAATAGCGGAAATAATTTTCATTTAATATTGACATTTCAGAGATTTTTAATTTGAAATATATTTGTATTTAATATTCGATTTTTTTTAATTTTACATTTAAATCGCAGTTATATTAAATTATTGATAATTTTATTTAATACGTGTTTGATTGTTAAGTTTTATATAAAAATAAATTACTATTTTATAAAAGAATAGAAAAGGTTTGGCAACTTTGTTTCATATTTACATTAAAATAGATATAATCACTAAATATTATAAATTTCCAAGTTAATGTAAATTTACTTGCACTGTTCTAAAATACATTGCAAGTAAATTTATTAGTTAGCATCATGATAGTTTTTTTTTCTGTTTGTTGCAAATTTAGTAACTGTACAATTATTTTATAACACTCTTGAATGTTGTAGGGTACAGAATTGCTTCGCCCTCTCTTAATAAATTAAGAGTACAAGTTTTATTCAAATCTAAGATCAAATGAGAGCAAATATCGTAATTTGTACAATTGTTTTATAGTGGTCTTAGACTAATTTGTCTCTGCAGCTGCACCCTAAACATTGTACCCAATCGTCGTTTCAACTCAATAAATTAAAGGTACAACACACAAATGTATATAAAATGCATTTCTCATGTTTATGTAAAAATGATTTGATTTGACGGTTTTGAGACACGTTATCCATGTTTAAATGTTACTGAAACTGATCATAAAATTTTATTATTAATTATTTCGCTAACTGCGAGTAATTATATTAAACCAAGTGAAGTCATATAAATCCAAACAAATCATTTGGAAACTATAAATATTATAATAATGCTCAAGAGCATATATTTTGTGTTATTTGTTTGAAATCACATTTATATTTTGCTTGCTTGGCCTTGCCACACAAAAAAGGCCTCTCAATTGGGTATTCAATCTTAAAGTAAACATTTTTTTGTAGGCATTTATCTTTTTATAGCTTTCCGTTCTCACATTCCTTATTAAGCAAATATTTTAAATGTTATATTTAAGAAGAAATATGTAGAATGAATAGTAAATATTTAAGTATGCCGATTTCAATAGATATAATTAAAATTGCAAGTTGACGTCGTTTATGATGTTAATGCAAAACATATATAAATATAGTTTAAACAATGTTTATGAAAATTATTTTATAGTGCCCCAAAACATTGTACCCTTCCGTCCCTCTTATTTAATAAATTAAGGGTACAAAATTGCACAAATGTAATATAGGTATCAAATGAAAGCAAATATAGTAGGTTATACAATTATTTTATGTTATCCTAGAACATTGTAACCTATCGGGCCCCTGTTAAACAATTAAAGGTACAATATTGCATAAATGTAGTATGGGTATCAAATGAAAGAAAATATGGTAACATATATAGTTATTTTATAGTACCCTAGAACATTATACCCTATTGTTCCCCAGCTAAACAAATAAAAGTACAATATTAAACAAATGTAATATGGGTATCAAATGAAAGCAAATGTGGTAACTTAAATAATTATTTTAAAGTACCCTAAAACATTGTACCCTATTGTCCCTAGCTAAACAAATGAAAGCAAATATTATAACAAACAATTATTTTATAACAACCCAAAACATTGTACCTTATTGTCTCCCTGCTAAACAAATAAAGGTTCAAATATTGCCTAATAGTAATATGGGTATCAAATGAAAGCAAATACGTTAACTTACAATTCCAATTGTTTACCGTAAAACTTAAAAAACTTAAAGATCTGCAACATTACGTCAACGTTGTAAAGTATTTAATCATTTGTCAATTTTGAATAAAAAATAATTTAAATAACTTGTTTTTAATAAAATATATAATATTCCAATACAGAATTGTACAAAACTATAAAAAAAACTATTTACGTCCATTTAGAAATTCTAGTATTTTAAATATATAGCCAATCCAAAAAAAGAAGTAATTAGAAAGAAGATTTGATATACATTTGTTGTTTCATTTAATACGTTACGTCTGATACCTCAAAATTTAATTTTAAAACATTGAAAAGTTAAAATTGGCTTAGTTGAGAGTACTACAGTCAGATATTCTTTCAAAGTCTTTATTAATTATTAAATATTGGTACAGATTCTAACCTAGTACACAACTCTAATACGCTCTGACAAGTTTGTCGATATTGTCTTCGGAAACCAGCATTTATTATTTTGAAGACAGACATTAAACAATCAATTCTAGAAATAATACTTTTGTTGTCAAAAAATCAATTGACAAAATTTACAGATTTATGATCAAGATATGACCTTGTTATTAAAATTCGGATGCCAAACCTTATCAAATAAGTTTGAAATTTCCAGAACTATTGCAAGATAGAAATATCTGTTTTTTCCTTTTAATTAGTAACTAATTTGTTTTGTTTAAAAGAAGGTCTTACAAATTTTGAACAACCTTGCAATAAAATTATTGTTTTATGTATTCCTGTCAACTCACTTGTATCATATTGTATTACGTTATCATAATCTGCAAACAATTAATTATTTTTTGTTAAATGCTTTACGCTTAATATGAACTGTTTTTTGTTTTGGTTTAATAATAAAAAATAGAATTTATTTTTTTATGTGAACTTTTGGATTATAAGAAATGTGTAAAATGTGAAATTAGTAAAAAAAATTTTTATTTTGAAATAACTTTAGATGAAGCGCGGCTTAAGTTCAGTAATAATAACAACAGTAATAAGCAAATGTTTCTAAAACAGCCTCAACAGTAGTTGTAATCTCTGAAATAATATGAGAAAAATGGGTGAGTTTCTAAACAAGTTGAGTAAGGTTATGAGAACTAGGCAAACAAACACGTTTTTTGGGCGGATACTGTTGTAAACGATAAGTGACTTAATCATTCAGTATTATGTATATTAAAACCTCCTAACAAACTATATAATTGATAAAATATTAAACTTTTTTAAGATGCATTAAAAAAGCTTGTCAAAACTTGCGAACAAATTATCCAAAAAGGTTTATAGTTGCTTTATTTTGAAAATAGTATAAGAATTTACTTTTTATTAGGTATATCATATTGTTTGCGATACAATGCTATTATTTCTTACATGTCATAAAACAAAGATTTATGTTAATTGAATTTTATAACATTTGTAAGTACCTGCTGTTAAGTGGGTGCACGTGTTTGGTTTTTACTAAATCCCCTTCAAAGAGGCTTAAATTCCTGGAATTATGAATTAGCCCTTGTAATTAGCCATCTGTTGTGTCCCACCACTATCAGACATGAATTTACCTTTTTTGTATTTGTACAACTTACGAGCAGTTCCGTTTCTACACTTGTACTAGCTACACTTGTAACAAACTTGTAATCAGACTTGCAATACAATAAATGCTTTTTATGTGAAAGTTATTTTTATTTTAACGTTATATTAATGTTTGTGACATCAATAATTAGATGTAAAAGTTGTTAAGACAACAGTTAATTTACATCGCAAACGCAATCCACGGCCGTCTTCTGAACCAGGAAGAATATCAACTGCCGTACACAAATCATAGTCCTTCGAACCGGATGCAGCAAGTATTGTTGAAATCCTTATGTTGTATTGCAAATCAACATTTGTAAGAAGCTGTTAGCGACGCCATATTTGTCCACTGCCGTCTTACAAAGAAGAAGTTTGAGCAAATTCTCCATCTCTCTCGTCAGCGATTTACATCTATCACGAGAAAGTTATCTAATACGTTGTTTACGGACCACTCTACCAGCGACGCCAATCGTCCATCATTGAGGAAGCCGTTAGGTGAAATCAACAGCAACCATACATCTCCACAGTATCAATCAGTAAGCATTATCACACCACTCTTTCCTATATATTCTTTTATTTTGTGTCAAGTAACATATTAAAATGCCTCCAAAAGCTTCTCTTTTATCAAAACAAGAAAAGTTTGCAGCAATTTTAAAACAAGCTGAAATATTTTATAATAATTCTATTCAAGCGGGCATAACAATTGAAATTGTTAATAATTTAGAGTCGCGTCTCAGTGAAATTGGGCCTACGTTAGATAAACACAACGAGTTATTAGATGAAATTGAAATCATTGATTCAGAAAACTTAGAGGAATATAATAAATTAAGGGAAGAATTTGAAAACTTGTTTCATTCAATTAAGGCGAAATGTATGACAGTCATTAATACAAATCTAGTAAAGCTTGGCTCAGATAATCATGCAGCAATTGTAGAACTAGCGCCTTCTATAAAACTACCAACTATAAACTTGCCAAGTTTTGATGGTTCATATGATATGTGGGGTCAATTCTCAGAAACATTTTTATCATTGATACATTCAAATAATACAATCAGTAACATACAAAAATTTTATTATTTGCGGTCATGCTTATCAAACGAAGCAGCTAATGTAATAAAATCATTAAACATATCAGCAGTCAATTATGATATTGCCTGGAAATTATTAAATAATCGTTTTAATAATAAGCGACTAGCAATTCACAAGCATGTTAAGTCAATTTTTGAAGTTAACTTGATCCATATGGAATCTCATGTGGCATTAAGAACGTTACTAGACACAGTTTTAGCTAATCTAAGAGCATTGGGTGCACTTGGTGAACCGGTTGACAGTTGGGATACAATACTTGTATACTTAATTTCTTCAAAGTTAGATGTAATAACTCGCCGCGAATGGGAATGTCATGTCAATTCAACCGAGCCTGCTAAATTTAAAACCTTGTCTGATTTTTTAACAAAACGTTGTGAATTGTTAGATACTCTCCATAATGAAACTTCCAATAAGTCAAACAATTTTAAACAGTTGCAAAAAGCTAGCGTTAATATTGCCATTAGCAAATTTAAATGTGCACTTTGTGAAAGCACGTCTCATTCAATTCATTCTTGTAGCAAATTTCTCGGTCTTAACGTAAGCTCGAGATTAGAGAAAATAAAAAAATTAAATTTGTGTACCAATTGTTTAGGCCGAGCTCATTCAAATAAACAATGCAAAAGCAAATACACATTTTGCAAGAACCCTCAACATCAATGATAGCAAATCACTCCTCTACAGCATCAATTCAAACCATTTTATCTACAGCTTGTGTGAAAGTAGTCGATAAATGTGGCAAATCACAAAATTGTCGTGCTTTACTTGATTCCGGATCACAATCAAACTTTGTAACCTCAAAAATGCGCAAATTGTTAGATATTTCTATTTCTAAAGTAAACATATCAATTTCGGGTATTAATCAAAGTACATCAAATATCACAGGAAGATGTAATATTTCAATTTATTCAAATAATAGCAAGTTTGAGTCAAATATTTCATGTCTAATTTTAGACAAAATAACTGAAAGATTGCCTGCAGTGTCTTTTAATAAATCATTTTTAAATATTCCAAAAAACTTGCCACTAGCCGATCCATCATTTGATAAAAACGGAGATATAGATATGCTGTTAGGGGCTGATATATTTTGGAATCTAATTTGTATTGGCCAAGTTCAATTAGGAAAAAATCTTCCATTATTACAGAAAACTAAATTGGGTTGGGTTCTAGCTGGGTCAGTACCTGTTGTTTACTTATCTAATGTGTCAATATCGTCCAATTTAAGCATAGATAATATAGATATCAACAAATCAATTGCTAAATTCTGGGAAATTGAGGAAAGTTTTGTATCTTCTCCTCTTACACTTGAGGAAAAGGAATGCGAAAGTCATTTTGTTAGTACCACCAAACGGGATTGTAATGGGCGGTTTGTAGTTAGCTTGCCATTAAATGATAATGTAAATCAATTGGGGGAGTCAAAGACTCTTGCATTAATAAGATTTGTTAGCTTAGAAAGAAAATTAAATAATAATCATAGCATTCGAGAACCTTACATAAAGTTTATGAAGGAGTATCATAAGCTAGGACATATGACAAAAATAGATTAATCAAAACCTCAACCAAATATATTATACTATTTATCTCACCATCCAGTCTTAAAGGATACCAGCATTACAACTAAACTTAGAGTAGTTTTTGATGGCTCAGCCAAAACAAATACGGCATTATCTCTGAATTGCGTTCAAAAGGTTGGACCTACAATTCAACGCGACTTGTTTTCAATTCTATTAAGATTTCGACGGCACTTTATTGTATTATCGGCAGATATTGCCAAAATGTATCGTCAAATACTAATAACAAAAGAGCATCGTCCATTGCAACGTATTCTTTGGCGATCATCACCTTCCGAGGAAATAGGTTGTTTTGAATTAAACACAGTCACTTATGGAACCGCATCTGCATAATTTTTGGCTATAAGATGTCTAAAGCAGTTAGCACTTGAAAATAAAGTCAAACTTCCACTAGCATGTTCTATCATTGAAAACGATTTTTATGTTGACGACCTACTCACAGGGTGCAACACTGCTCAAGAAGCAATCATTATTCGCGACGAAATTTCTTCTATATTAGATTCAGCCGGTTTTCCTCTTCGGAAATGGGCTTCTAACGACCCAACCGCTTTAACAGGATTATCAGATAACTGCTCAGTTGATGAATTTGTAAAACTAACTAATTCAACGGAAATAAAAACTTTAGGTATTTTATGGAGCCCCAAAGCCGATCAATTTCGATACAAATCTCAGAATTTTATAGGCGCTCGTGTTACAAAAAGAACTATATTATCAGCAATTGCAAAAATCTATGATCCCTTGGGATTAATTGCACCAATTGTGATTGTTGCTAAATTAATAATGCAAAGTCTTTGGCAAAATAAACTTCATTGGGATAAATCGATTCCTATAGATTTACACACAAAATGGCTAGATTTTGTTAGAAATTTAAAAGATTTAGAGGCCATTCACTTTGATCGACATGTGCTATGTCATAATTATATTAAAATCGAATTGCACGGTTTTTGTGATGCATCTGACGTTGCATACGGAGCGTGTATTTACATTAAATCATTTGATTATGCAGGCAATTCAAATATTTGTCTTTTATGCGCCAAATCTAAAGTAGCTCCATTGCAAAAAATATCAATACCACGACTTGAGCTTTGCGGTGCGTTGTTATTAGTACGATTGTTACAAAAGGTTTGTACTGCTTTGGAATTATCATTTGACAAAGAATATCTTTGGTGCGATTCAACAATTGTTCTAAGTTGGATTAATGCTCCTTGCAATAAATGGAAATTTTTTGTAGCAAATCGTGTAAGCGAAATTCAAGAGTTAACTAGCATTAGCACCTGGAAACATGTAAGAACACATGATAACCCTGCCGATTTAATATCTCGTGGAGTCAGCGCAGATAAATTAAATTTATCCAAACTTTGGATTTCAGGCCCAGAATGGTTACATCAAGATTATACTCATTGGCCGACTATCTATTTATCTAATATGACAGATGTACCTGAGTGCCAAAAAGTAAATATATGCACAGCCGCTACTGAATTATTACCTTTTTCAATATTCATAAAATTTTCTAATTTTACATCATTGCAACGTGTCACATCCTATATCTTACGATTTATTCATAATTCATCATGTAATCGAGAATTGCGACGCGTGGGTCCTTTAACAGTCAATGAACTTAATAAATCAGTTATTGCACTTATAAAGCAAGCGCAACTTGAGCATTTTCAAAAAGAAGTTTGTGATCTAAAAAGCGCCAAACCTGTTCATTGCAAAAGTCAGTTACTCTCACTATATCCCATACTAGATGACGATGGTTTAATTCGCGTGGAAGGACGTTTGAATAATTCAACATTTGCTTTTAATAAAAAACATCAAATTATTTTGCCTAATAAACACAAATTAACTTACTTAATGTTGCAATATGAACATATTAAGCAACTGCATTGCGGCTCGGAAGCTTTATTAGCATCAGTTCGTAGTCAATATTGGCCAATTTCTGGCAGAAATATATGTAAAAGAGTTATTCATAATTGCTTGAAATGTTTTCGATCAAACCCTCCAAAGACCGCACATATCATGGGCCAACTACCACCTTCTCGAGTTAATCCTGCGCCTCCGTTTCATATATGTGGAGTAGATTACGCCGGACCGTTTTCAATAAAAGATAGAAAGGGTAGAGGTTCAAAATTATCAAAGGCATACATATGTTTATTTGTATGTTTTACAAGAAAGGCCATACATGTTGAACTAGCATGTGATTTAACAGCTGAATGCTTTATAGCCGCGATGCGTAGATTTGTTGCAAGACGAAGCAAACCGTTACATGTTTATTCTGACAACGGCACCAATTTTGTTGGGGCAAACTCAGAACTTAAAGATTTGTCAAACTTTATTAAAGCAAGCATTAACCAAACTGCAATAATAGATGCTGATAGTAAATCAGATATTCAGTGGCATTTTATACCGCCGCGATCGCCCCATTTTGGAGGTCTTTGGGAAGCCGGGGTAAAGTCAATTAAATCTCATTTAAAAAGAGTTGCTGCAAACGCAAGGCTTACCTATGAGGAGTTTTATACTTGCTTGACACAGATAGAAGCTGTCCTTAATTCCCGTCCTTTATCCCCATTATCTAGCGATCCAAACGACCTAGAACCACTGACGCCAGGTCATTTTTAAATTGGAAGGCCAATGACTGCCTTGCCAGACGCCAACATGATGAACTTACCGGAAAATCGCCTGTCCAGATTTCAGTTAATTCAAAGAATCACCCAGCATTTCTGGAAGCGATGGTCTGCCGAATACATAACTGGACTCCAGCAAAGGCCCAAATGGAAACAAAATGCAACTCGAAATATACAAGTTAACGACTTGGTTTTATTACGAGAAGACAATTATCCTCCTCTTCAATGGAAGTTGGGACGAGTTACTGAAACTCATCCAGGACCTGACGACATCGTTCGCGTAGCTACCGTTAAGACTTCAACCGGGGTTTTGAAACGGGCTGTGAAAACCTTGTGTACCCTCCCAATTGACGCTCAGTGAAGTGATTGACTGTATCAACAGCTTTATTTTATTATGTTTTCTTTATATTTATTATTTGTATTATACTTTATATTTTAAGTTCCCATATTGTTACATGTTGATTCGCATAACTATTCTTTTATCTGTATTGTTATTTTCTAATCCATTCATGTTTATTTCAAAAAACTTCAGTTTTTCAAGGCGGGCGGCATGTTTGCGATACAATGCTATTATTTCTTACATGTCATAAAACAAAGATTTATGTTAATTGAATTTTATAACATTTGTAAGTACCTGCTGTTAAGTGGGTGCACGTGTTTGGTTTTTACTAAATCCCCTTCAAAGAGGCTTAAATTCCTGGAATTATGAATTAGCCCTTGTAATTAGCCATCTGTTGTGTCCCACCACTATCAGACATGAATTTACCTTTTTTGTATTTGTACAATTTACGAGCAGTTCCGTTTCTACACTTGTACTAGCTACACTTGTAACAAACTTGTAATCAGACTTGCAATACAATAAATGCTTTTTATGTGAAAGTTATTCTTATTTTAACGTTATATTAATGTTTGTGACATCAATAATTAGATGTAAAAGTTGTTAAGACAACAGTTAATTTACATCGCAAACGCAATCCACGGCCGTCTTCTGAACCAGGAAGAATATCAACTGCCGTACACAAAACACATATCATATTACATTTGAGCAATAATTATAGTCTAATTTATATAGCTGAGAAAATAATAGGGTACAAAGTTCAATGAAAATATAATATAATTTTACAACTTATTATATTTGCTTTTATTTGATAACAATATTAAATTTGAGCAATAATTGTACTCTTAATTCATTTACTTAGAAGGACAATAGGGTACAAATATAATTTTACAACTTACTATATTTGCTTTTATTTGATACTCATATTAAATCTGAGCAATAATTCTACCTTTAATTCATTTAGCTGGGAGACAATAGTGTACAAAGTTTAAGAGTACTATAAAAAAAAAATAATATAAAAAATAAAAAAAAAAAAAAAATAAATAAATAAAAATAGTATATATGTTACCATATTTTCTTTCATTTGATACCTATATTACATTTATGCAGTTAGCGAAATAATTAATAATAAAATTTTATGATCAGTTTCAGTAACATTTAAACATGGATAACGTGTCTCAAAACCGTCAAATCAAATCATTTTGACATAAACATGAGAAATGCATTTTATATACATTTGTGTATTGTACCTTTAATTTATTGAGTTGAAACGACGATTGGGTACAATATTTAGGGTGCAGCTGCAGAGACAAATTAGTCTAAGACCACTATAAAACAATTGTACAAATTACGATATTTGCTCTCATTTGATCTTAGATTTGAATAAAACTTGTACTCTTAATTTATTAAGAGAGGGCGACGCAATTCTGTACCCTACAACATTCAAGAGTGTTATAAAATAATTGTACAGTTACTAAATTTGCAACAAACAGAAAAAAAAAACTATCATGATGCTAACTAATAAATTTACTTGCAATGAATTTTAGAACAGTGCAAGTAAATTTACATTAACTTGGAAATTTATAATATTTAGTGATTATATCTATTTTAATGTAAATATGGAACAAAGTTGCCAAACCTTTTCTATTCTTTTATAAAATAGTAATTTATTTTTATATAAAACTTAACAATCAAACACGTATTAAATAAAATTATCAATAATTTAATATAACTGCGATTTAAATGTAAAATAAAAAAAAATCAAATATTAAATACAAATATATTTCAAAATAAAAATCTCTGAAATGTCATTAATAAATGAAAATTATTTCCGCTATTCATATAGTAAATCTTCTACCCTTGACCACTCATACTTTTCAACCAGCTTGCTTTTAAAAAATTCTTAAAGGGGATGTACTCTTGTAACGCTACTACCAGTTGTACTATCAAATATTTATTGTTGAATATAACGCCATCTAATATTAAGTGTACACACTGTACTTAACTAGTTTTACCGCTACGTCAGTGGCAACAAAATACATACAATTTTAAACTGGACTTCCAACAGTATGCAACTAACATTACACATAATAATCTTCACTTTATGTGGAACAGTAGCATTGTAAAATATGAAATATCTCGACAAATACCTTACTTTACAAATCAATTTTTACATTGGCAATTAGCAAAAGGTTTACGAAACTATTTTAGTATATATTAATAAGCAAATATGTTTTGTTACAATAATCCTGAGATTAAGATGTACACAACGATCTTCACTTTCATACCATCATGTATAAGTATATATATATATACAGGGTGTCCGGAAAATACGTGTACAACGTTTGACGACAGACTCCTGACGTCAAAATAGGTCGATCTAAGCCGACTTAGTTATATCCAAAATTGTCTCGTTTAGCCGGTAGAGGGCGTCAACCGTGAACTGTAGTATAGCTCTATTAAACTCAATAGGATAAGCATGCAGTTAGACGCCCCTAAACATGACTAATTTGTAGTTTTGGGGGCGTTTAGCCATAACTGTAAATAACTTAGACAAGAACCAAATGTATTAAAATAAAATAGGTTTCTAATTTAACCTTTCGGCAAAATAACGAATTGCTTGATAATTTTTCAAATTTATTTTGCAAATTATTTATTAATCTTCTAATTTAATAATAAATTGTTGTTGTTTTGTTATATATATATATGGGTAATTCCATTACTTTTCGACCAATTTAAAAAAGTCGACCTCTTTGATTTTGCTCAAATTTTCAGGGATCAAAATATAGATGAAAAAAATGAGATTCCCAAAATTTTGGACCTTAGAATAATGCCTGTTCAAAATGACACACATTTGAAGGGCAGAAATTTTACAATAAAACGTCTTTTTTAGCTTATTTTGTATCTCAATTTTTGGGCTTCTAGAAAAAGATAAAAAGGTCCACGATGTCTCAAATTATTTCTTATTACATGTACTTCAAAACCCATATTTTTATGTTTAATATCGTGGCAGTCATTTTGATATATTAAGCTTCAAACGTTATTCCAAAAAAACCCGTAAATTTAGCAGAATCGCAAAACTTTGCTATCTTTAAACCGTTCTAACTTTGTCAAATCTTTACAAAATTTAATCCACAAGGTCTAGATTTCTTCGTGTTTAATTTCTTTTTAAAGTGATCACACAAGACTTATAGAATCAATACGTATACACCACTATTTTGATGCAGGAAGTTGCACATATTTTCGCGATCTTCAAAACTTGTAATTTTCAGGTCCCAAAAAAGCTTTGTCACCCTATGTCAATTTTAGTCAAAATTTCAGTAAATACTCTTTGAAGCAAAAGAAAAAAGGGTGTCTATATGAGAAATGGTATATTGGGCATTATCAAGAATTTTTTAATATTCAAAAATTGTCAAAATTGGCAAACCGCACATTTTTGTATCTCAGTTTTTGGGCCTTTAGAAAAAGATAAGAAGGTCCACGATGGCTCAAAATATTCCTTATTGCATGTACTTTAAAACCCATATTTGTCTATTTAATGTTAGGGCAGTCATTTTGATACATCAAGGTTCAAACATTATTCCAAAAAAAACCGTAAATTTAGCAAAACTGCAAAATTATGCTTTGTTTAAACCGTTCTAACTTTGTTAAATTTTAAAGAAATTTGATCCACCAGGTCTATATTTCTTTGTATTCAATCTATCTTTAAAATGATTACATAAGACTTATAAAATCTATACATATTCACCACTAATTTGATGCAGGAAGTTGCACATGTTTTTGCGATCTTCAAAACTTGTAATTTTTAGGTATCGAAAAACCGCTGTCACCTTATGTCGATTTCAGTCAAAATTTCAGTAAATACTCTTAAGACCACAAATAAAAGGTTATTTATATGAAAAATGGTATATTGGGCATTATCAAGAGTTTTCTTATATTCAAAAATCGTCAAAATTCAGAAAATCTAAATCACTTTTTGTCTATCTTGCTTTGTTTTTGAGATAGTCAACAAATACAAAATATTTAAAAAAACTTTTTATTTAGCAAAAAAACACAAACAAAACAACATTACTTTAACAAGTGTGCATTGATGCAAGCTTTTGATCCTTGTTAAAACAGTTTTTTTGGTTCGGTTAGTGAAATTTGATAAAAATGCTGTTCAACATAAAGAATACGCAAATATCATTTTTGTTTACGGACTCTGTAATGGTAAAGCTCTAGCAATTGAGATTTCCTGACAGAAAACAACTTTTTTGACGCGTTTTTTAGTGAAAATGTTCACCCATATTATTATCAAAAGTAAAACACCTACAACCAGGCGACGTAGCACAACGACTTGCATTTTCTCAATGGCTTCTTGATAATTCCCAATATACCATTTTTCATATAAATAACCTTTTTCTTGTAGTCTGAAGAGTATTTACTGAAATTTTGACTAAAATCGACATAGGGTGACAGCGTTTTTTCGGACCTAAAAATTACAAGTTTTGAAAATAGCAAAAACATGTGCAACTTCCTGCATCAAAATAGTGGTGAATATAAATTGATTCTATAAGTCTAGTGTAATTACTTTAAAGAAAGATTGAACACAAAGAAATCTAGACCTCGTGGATCAATTTTCTTCAAGATTTGACAAAGTTAGAACGGTTTAAACAAAGCATAATTTAGCAATTTTTCAAAATTTACGTTTTTTTTTTTAATTAATAATTAAAGCTTGATATATCAAAATGACTGCCCCAACATTAAATATACGAATATGGGTTTTAAAGTACATGCAATAAGGAATATTTTAAGCCAACGTAGACCTTCTTATCTTTTTCCAGAGGCCCAAAAATTGAGATACAAAAATGTGCGGTTTGCCGATTTTGACAATTTTTGAATATTAAAAATTTCTTGATAATGCCCGATATACCATTTCTCATATAAATAACCTTTTTTCTTGTGTTCTAAAGAGTATTTACTGAAATTTTGACTAAAATCGACATAGGGTGACAGCGCTTTTTCGGGACCTGAAAATTACAAGTTTTGAAGATCGCCAAAACATGTGCAACTTCTTGCATCAAAATAATGGTGTATACGTATTGATTCTATAAGTATTGTGTGATCACTTCAAAAAGAGATTAAACACGAGGAAATCTAGACCTTGCAAATCAAATTTTGTTAAGATTTGACAAAGTTAGAACGGTTTAAAGAAAGCAAAGTTTTGCGATTTTGCTAAATTTACGGGTTTTTTTGGAAAAATGTTTAAGGCTTAATATATCAAAATGACTGCCACGATATTAAACATAATAATATGGGTTTTAAAGTACATGTAATAAGGAATAATTTGAGCTATCGTAGACCTTTTTATCATTTTCCAGAAGCCCAAAAATTGAGATACAAATTAAGCTAAAAATTACGTTTTATTGTAAAATTTCTGACCTTCAAATGTGTGTCATTTTGAACAGGCAATATTCTAAGGTCCAAAATTTTGGAAATCTCATTTTTTTTATCTATATTTTGATCCCTGAAAATTTGAGCAAAATCAAAGAGGTCGACTTTTTCAAATTGGTCAAAAAGTAATGGAATTACCCATATATATATATATGGAGATATATATATATATATATATATATATATACTTATAAATTAATATCTACTTACAATATATACTCCAATTTTCATTAGAGGGGTAAAGAAAACTCACTTATTAATTTATGCATATTTCAAGCATATGCATGGTATAACCAGAGATCCACCCGAATGGCGACATGTATATAATAAGTGGAGATCCTTAGTATATTTTAAAGAAACCTAAAATGAAAAACGAGATCCTGCAACGTTGCCGCGTCATTATCAAATCGGTTCGTGCGTTCTTATAGTTTTCCCATGCAATCTCACATCAGTTTGATGATTTTCTATTTTTGAAGAAATGTATCTAAATATTTTCTTATTATTTAAGGTTATTATTTTTTTTAATTTAAGGTATGCGTAAAAAAGGGTAGGTTGAAGACAATTGTTTTATAGTTAATATTCTAAAAAAATCTTAAAAATTTCTGAATTAATGCAAACGTATCCATAATTTTAATAATTAATATTTTCTTTATTAATTTGGTAGAAAATCTTTATGTTCAATTTATTTATTAATAATTAAAATATTCTACTTTAATATATTTCTTTATTTAAGGCAAACTAGCTTCGCAAACTAAATTTGCATTTTCAATGCAGTTTATAATTGATTAATTAATAATATTTACAATTTGTTTCTTCCCGCCACACAAATTTCCTGTTTTAAATTTAAATTTGTTTTTTCCGCTAACCCAGATTTCCTGTTTTGAATTGGTCGATAGAGTATAAAAACGCTAATTTCATTTTTTTATAATAAATTTATTTTAATAACATGTCTAATATTAAAGAATTATATAAGTCGAATTGTTTGTTAATTACTTTATAATTTGGATTTTTTAAATGTTTTTTTTAATTTCTAAGTCTTCCAGACATCGAAATAATGTAAATTGTAATGTTTATTAAAAAAAAGAAAAAACAAGGTGCATGAAGTATGACATATAATGCAGTAATATGGTTTGTCAGGTGATATTGTTAGTCAGTCGTTGTCATTAGTGAGAGTCAGGATATGTTGGAATACTAAAAGAGAAAGTCATTTATATTCTGCAATAACCCCAAGGATTCTAGAAATTATTAGATTATCTAGAATCTCCGAGTTGTTAGAATTATTTGCAAATTTGATTTGATAATTTTTGATCTTTTGTAAAAGGGGATGAGGTTGTTTTTTTCATAAAGTAGTTTGTTTGAAAGATTATGAAGAGGGATATGGGATGTCGGATTTTGGTAATAGTTCGAAGGGATGCTCTTTCTCTTACAAACATGGGATTAATAGTTGGTTTATTGGAGTTTAGGAATATTATGGATGCGTAGTCAAAGATTAGGCGGCAGATCGTCTTGCATATGTCCGTGGCACATTTAATTTCAATTTCATTGTTTCTATACGTAAGGAATCGGAAATGTTTTGCTCAAAATCTAATTTTACATTTACTGGAATTAGTATGAAACTTGAAACTCAGTTTAGGATCAAAGTTTAGTCCTAGATATTTACATACATATATGGGATGGGCTTAAGGATTGTTGGTTCATTTAGACACTAAGTGAATTTACATGGAGTTTGTGATAAAGGATTTGTAGTTAGGTTTTTAATGGGTTTGTAAAAAGGCGCCATTTATTGAACCATAATTTTATTGCAGGATGTAGGAGTTTGGATTAAAACTGGACGGGTTAGAACTATATATATCAGAACCAAAAATATTATATAGGAGAAGTCAAAAAAGATCCTTGTGAAACATCTTGTTGTAGAGTGAATAAATCGGAGTATGTGTTGGCTATGCAAACCTTAAGAGTTCAGTGTTATAAAAAAACCTACTATTATTTTAATTAGATGGTTAGGCATAACTAAAACTGATAGCTTAAACAGGAGGCCTCTATGCTAGACAGAGTCAAATGCCTTGTTTATGTCCATAATGGATGTTGGATGTCAGGATAGTTAATAGGTAGCATGTTGATCTATTTTTTATAAAACCAAATTGTGTTATTAGTATTTTATTGTTAATAAATTTTAAGAGTTTCTTTTTTAATATACCTTCAAATAGTTTACCAAAAACTGGAAGTAGTGTGATAGAGCGGTAACTAGCTCGGTAAGAGAGATTAGCATCATTTTCAGGGTTGCATAAAATTGTTTCCATTTTCCATTCATTAGGAAAATATTGGTGAAATATCGTTTTCTATTATGTGGTTATGAACGTCGTTATTGAACTGTTTTAAAATTTGTCTAGTTAGTAGATCATGTCTTGGTGCTAAATTTTTACTTTTATTTAAGAAGTCGTGATAGTCGTCTTTGTGTATTGCTTCGCCCAAAGGAGTATCGTCTGTCTACAAAATATGTCATACAAAGTGTTTACGTTTTCTAAATGAATTTTGTCAAAATTGTCACAGTTGGAGAAGGCAAATGCGTGGTTAAAGTGTCTTTGAAAAGTATTAGCAATGTCAATGCCAGATAAAAAACTATCTATATCTATATCTTGGAAATCAGGTATGTTATTGATTGTATGTATAATGTACGTTTGTATTTGTGGTTGTTTAAAATCAAATGTTTTGAAATATTAGATTTTTTTGTATCTTTATTTCTAAAGGCTTTTATATGCTCTTTATACCTAATATTAAAGTTTCTAATGGTTTGTCCAATATACACTGCGCGTCAGAGAAAACATGCCACCCAAAAAATTCACGTGTGTTTTTAATTAAATAAATCAAGTTAGTATGTATACTGCAAAAACAAGTGGCCATGTAAACAGTAGAAACAAATTGACGGACCAAAAAAAAAACTCAAACTGTCATAAAATTGTAAAATACTCTTTACAACACGTTTGTTGAAATTGATAAGTTTACAAGCTCTATGCTCTAATACTACACAGGCTTTTGTAGAATACAGTGTAATCCGTAATAATGGATGCAAAATATCGAAGAACAGTACAAATAGTGACATTGCTGAAAATTGGAGTAAGTCAACGGGATTTGGCAAGACAACTAAATGTTAGTCGCTTGACTATGCAAAAAACACACCAATGGTTTTTTGCAACTGGCTCTTATCACCGGGCCGTCGTGAAAAGAAAAACAACGCCCAGAGCTGTTTGTTTTGTCATCATTTGTGCATTGAGAGATCGAACACAAACCGCTAGAATGCTCCAAATCAACCTTCAGCAAGTTCAAGAAACAACAGTAAACGTTTCCACTGTTTGACAAAGGTTAAGAAAAAGTGGTTTAACAGCTTTCAGTCCAGTTACAGAACCGTTGCTTACTGCAGCTCACAAAAGACGTAGACTTCTTTTTGCTCGAGAACGCATTAATTGGACAGTGGACGACTCAACACGTATTGTTCACGGATAAGTGCAGAATATGTCTTTATGGCAAAAATGGTCGAAATAAAACATTCAGAGGAGCTGGCAAACGTTATGACTGACTGTACTCGGTCACATCGAGTTGCTTTTAGCGATGGTTAAATAATGTTTTGAGCAGGATTTTTTTTAGGCACACACGGATTTTGCTCGGATTGTCAGAGGCGCATTAACAGCACGACAATACTTAGCAGAGATAATGCCTTATGCTGGATTTGTTGGCAATGGTTTTCTGTTTATGCAGGATAACGCACGACCACACACGGCAAAGATTGTATTACAGTACATTGAAGAAGTGGGTATTTCAAAAATGGACTGGCGTGGTTAAAGCCCGAATCTTAATTCTATTAAACATATTTGAGATCAGCTCAAAAAGCGTGTAAGAGGTCGCGTACCTGCTGCAAAAACACGTGAAGAGCTCCGATTGGCATTTATTGAGAAATTTTTGTTAAGCAAGCATACACGACGTGCTAATCTCTATGCCAAATTGAATAAGCAGTGTCATCAAGAATAGATACGCCAAACTAATTTTCATCACTTCTTGCCTCTTCAGTTCAATTTGTTATAAAGTAAACTATAAGTGAATTTTCTCAATAAATTAAAAAAATCTCCAATTTTTGCTTAGTTGCCGCTTGTAAAAGAATTATTGAATCAGTATAGATTATATTTATTGCAATAAAAGTAAGCAATATTTCAAAAGGTATCATAATCATAATCATATTTATTTCTTGTTAATACCTACAAGGTTTACAATTGTCATAATTAAATATATCATTTAAAATAAATATACAACGGTAATAAAACTCAAATATACATATAAAACATATTAAAAAAGTATGCATAGACTAATAAAATCAAAAAAATAGTTATAAAATCAACCATTTTAAATAAAAGACAAAAAAAACAGTAAATTATCTAAAAAATGTAGTTACAAACATGTTCAAAAAATTCATTAGTGCTATAGAAAACTTGGTTTATTAGATATTTTTTAATGGTACTTTTAAATATTTTAAAATCTAAACAACGCACTTTACTTGGTAAAGCATTAAAAAATTTTGGAGCGTAATAGGTGCGTTTTGCCAGTCTTGAAAATGTTGGACGAATATCATTATTTTTTCTTGTTTCGTAGTTGTGGAAATTTTTGTTTATTGAGTAATTGTTTGTGTTCCTTTTTACCCAAAGTAAACAATCAAAAATATATTGACCTGGTACAGTTATAATGTTTAATTTATTAAACTCGCTTCTACAATTTTCTCTATATTTCAAATTGGAAATTACTCGAATGGCTTTTCTTTGTAGTGCAAATATCCTATTGCTTATAGATGAGTGCTCCCATACTAGTATTCCATAAGACATGAGGGAATGACATAGAGCGTAATACGCGGTTTTTACGACTGGTGCTGACAGACAACGCATTAAATTTCTAAGGTAAACATTTTTTTAAATTTTGCCAGACAGAATTACACCGTGAATTTTTTTTTTAAGACGTAGTGAGTTGTTGGCTCTTAACAAGTGGCCCTTAAGAATAACTTACGCATGGTAATACCTTCCGGTTTTCTTCTCTGCGCAAATCCTGTTGTTATAATGTCCCTGTCTAAACTAACCTACATTTTGTACTAGTTTGAGGCGGGCTGGTTTTTGCTTCGCGGATTTTCACGCATCATCTGCGGCACGCATGCTGTCCCCGGCCTCTCTCTCCCTATAGCCCCTACCTTTGTCTGTCTCTTTTGTCATTTTGCCTTTTCTTATCTGCAATGGCATCTACCTCTGCATTCTCTTCTTTCTCCCATCTTTGTGTTATTTACTCTAATTATATAATTTGTTCTCAGATGTGCTCTTAGCTTACTAAGGTCTTCGTTCACTTCTTATTTATCGTATCCCCTCTCCTTCATGAATAACTTATGCAGTTCCATCAGTTGTATTCCTTTTGGCAGTCCTAGATTTGTAAGTTTTACCTCCAGTGATATCTTTGTATCTCCATCTGGAATTACTTCTTCATGTCCTCTCGTTGCCAGGTATATTCTGACTATCTGAAAGGTTGCGTTCTCAGTCATCCTCGAGATAGCATATCTACCATTTGGTATTTGCCTTGTTATTTCTGTTATTCTGCTTTCCTTCAATATTTCTATTCTCCTTCTCCTTATCTCTGCAATTTCGTTTGGTATCGTAGTCTCTGTAAATGATCTTCTTTTTTCTTCTGTTTCTTGGTATGCACAATTGTCATGTCCTTTCTTATTTTTTTCTTTTTGATCTTTTTCTCTGTTTTCTTGTTTTCATTTAGCTTCTCTAATCTCTTTCCTTTCTCTTCTATGGCTTTTAGTTTGTGTGTTTGTTTCCATTGTTTGTTTTTCTATATTCTTCTATTGTCAAACTCTTCAATATTTTTTTTATTACACTTGTTGCAAAGTTTTTTAGCGCTTTCCATTTATTTTTATCTTTTAAGCATTTGTTAATGATTGCTGTTTTATCCACTTTGCTTCCTAGTATATATTCTAGTTTTGTTCTATCTTCCTCCCACGCCTCGCATTCTACTAGAGTGTGTTCTGCGTTATCGTGTGTTTCTTCCTGACAGAATGTACACCTTTCTTCTTCATTTATTTTTTTAATTTTTTGCAAGAATTTTCCAAATGCTCCGTGCCCGGTCAGTATTTGTGTTGTATAATAGCACGTCTCGAGTTTCTTCTCTACCCATTCTTTTATGTCTGGAATTAATTCTCTCGTCCATTTCCCTTTTTCTCCTGTATCCCATTTTCTCTGCCATCTTTCCATAGTCTTCTCTTTTGCTCTTATCTTTGCTTCTTTTTTACTCGTTCCTTCTTTTACAAGTTTTTTTATTTCTATTCTTTCCTCCACCATCATATCCGCGGGAGGTGTTGCCGCAATTACCTCTACTGCCTCTTGTGACACTGTTCTGTAAGCTCTACAAATCCTTAGCAAGCTTGCTCTTGTGGCTCCTCTTACTTCCTTTCTGTTTTTTTTTTGTTTTCATGGCTTCTCCCCATGTTTCTGCGGCGTACAGCAATTTGCTTCTTGCTGCCGTTGCTATTAGCCTTCTGCTTTCTTCTCCTGGACCTCCGTTGTTTGGCATAAGTCTACCAAGCTTTCTCTCAATTTCCTTTGTTCCAATGACCGCTTCCTTAACCTGTTCATTCCATTCCTTTGCTTCGAGTGTCACTTCAAGGTATTTGATTTTTTTTCCTATGTTTATCTCTTGATCTCGCACCTGTATCTTACCTGTTCCTCTATTATTCCTATTAGTCGATAGCCATGCCGTCTCAGTTTTTTGTGTTGCTAGTTTTAAGCCCTTACTTCTCATGCATATTTGTATCATATCAATTGCCAGCTCTAATCTTCCTTTTAGTACTTCTATTTCTACGTCTCTACCTACTACTGCTATGTCGTCCGCAAATGCTATTATTGATACGCCTTCCGGCATCTTCATTCGAAGTAACTCGTAATAGACAAGGTTCCACAGTTTTGGTCCCAATGCTGAGCCCTGCGGTACCCCTCTGGTAAGTTTGAATCTTCCATTTTTGGTCACTAGGTTTCTGTCCTGTAAGTAGCTCCATATAATCTTGATTGTTTTTCTGTTCAGTTTTTTCTTCTTTGCCGCCTCTATGATTGCTGCCCATGATACGCTATTAAACGCGTTCTGTATGTCCAACGCTATCATTACACAGTGTTGCCTTTTCCTCTGCGTTCCGCTGTTTGCTTCTTTTGCTATTGCTTTCACTTTTTCAATAGCTCCTAAGGTTGTTTTTCCTTTGGTAAATCCGCATTGTTCTTTTTCCTATCCTCCTTTTTCTTCTATTTCTTGTTCTATTCTCCGTACAATAACTTTCTCCATTATTTTAGCCAGTGTGTTGATTAAGCATATTGGTCTGTATGACGTTGCTATTCCTACTTCTTTTTTTTTTTCTCAATCGGTACCAGAGTGGCTTCTTTTCAACATCTTGGGAAAGTTCCTTCTTTTAGGCACCTGTTGATTATTTGAGTTATTTCTATCTCGTTTCCGTCTAAAGCTGCTTTAACAATCTCTGTTGTTATTTCGTCCGGACCCGGTGCTTTGTTGTTAGACAATTCTTTTATGATCTCTTTGATCTCTTCCACTGTTGCCATAACTGTTTCTTCTTTTTCTTTTGTTTTTGGTTTTTCTACTGGTTCTCCCTTGGGAAATAGTTTTTTAATTATGACTTCTTCTTCTTCGTCTTCAATGTTAAGACCAAGAAATTTTGTAGAAGTAGTTAATTTTAACTCGTGTTGTTTTCTAAGTGTAAATAACATTCTGACGGTTTTGTCCTGATTTAAACATAATCGGTTATTATCAAACCATTTTTTAGCATTCGTTAATGTATTTTCTTCTAACAATACTAACTCTTGCAAAGAGTTAGATGTGTTTGACATTGTCGTGTCGTCTGCAAATAATACTACATTTGCGTTTTGGAGCAAAGAAGGAAAATCATTAATGTATATTAGAAAAAGAATTGGACCTAAATGAGATCCTTGAAGTACACCGCAATCAATAATAATTTCATCAGACATTTCTTTTCCCAACGCAACTACTTGTTTTCTGCTGCAGAGGTAAGACATTATCATTTTACAACTACTTGGCATAAAGTTGTAACAATATAATTTTTGTAGTAATATAGAATGGGACACACAATCAAATGCCTTTGACAAACCAATAAAATTAGAAATTGAATAGCGTTTTTTTTTCAATAGAATTATGTATATTACCAACAAATTTTATTATTGCTTGAATAGTAGATCAGCCACAACGAAATCCATTCTGTGCAGATGAGAATAAATTATTATCTTCAAAAAAATAACATATTTGTTTTAACATTACTATTTCAAAATTTGTTGAGATTGCTGGTATTAAAGATATTGGTCGATAATTACTTACGTTGTCGCCTTTCTTAAATAATGGTATACATTTTGCTATTTTAAGACAGTCCGGAAATATACTATCACGTATACAAATATTAATTAATTTTGTTAACGGAGATATTATTACGTCTTTAATAGATTTAAGCACTATTGTGCTAAGCTCATAAACGTCCATTGATGATTTATTTTTTAACTGACTTATTATGTCTCTAACTTCCGAACAAGTTTTTTGTTTAAAAAAAAATGTCGATCTTATTTCATGATGCGACATCAACATAATAGGGTCGTCTTGGATTGCGTTTAAATGTTTTACTGTATTTTTTGCCACGTTTGCAAAATGTACATTAAAATCACCTGCAGTAATTTGTAGTTGGCATTTCATCATGGTAAACGTTGTTTTGTTTGTTATTTATTAAGTTCCACATGCATTTTTAATTGTTATTTGATTTTTTTATATACTCGTCATTAGTATGGATTTTTGCATCTCTTATTGCTTTTCTGTATTCAATTCTTAACTTATTCCGCAAAGATTTAAGATCTTCAGTTTGGTATTTAATGAATGCATTATGTACAGTAGTAGTAATATTACGCATATTACGCAGATTGTCATTATACCAATGAACGCTACAGTTATTTTTTCAGGAAAACATACTTTAAAATTGTTTATTATAATGTTTAAAAAATAATTTGTTTTCTGCTCACAGTTCCAAGATACATCATGTATTAGACTCCAATCAGTATGTTCAATTCTCTCATAAAATTTTATTTTACCTATTGTGGTAATGGGTCTTATTGTTTTTTATTTTGTTTTAAGTATTGTTTTACATTTAATTGGTACACTAATACTTATTCCGTTGTGATCTGAAAAAGGTGGTTTAACTTGGTTTACATTTAGAAAGTCGGCGGGGTAGTTACTGAAGACATTATCAATGCAGTTTTCATATCTAGTTGGAAATGTTACCAATTTTTGCAATCCATATTCACCACATAAATCACAAAGTGTTTGTGAGTTCTTATCATTTACACCGAATTGCACATTAAAATCTCCAGCTATAATAATATTGTAATTTTTACTATGCAATTTATCCAACAACTCACAAAATATGTATAAAAAATTGTCAAAGTAGATATTTACATAAATTTTTTAAGTGACGCGCAGTGTATATTGAATGCAATCACTACAATTTTGTTTATAAATGCCACTTATATCCCAAATAAGTGTTTTTTCTTTTGTATTTAATAATATTGATTTTAAATTAATAAATGTTTTAAATGCTACTGTAATTTTGAAATGTTTATTTAAATAACAAGATAATTTTTCAGAAATATTACCAAAATAAGTTAATGAACAATATTTCTTATTTATTTATTTAGTGAATGGAAATATTTTACTAATACAAATTTTAAATTGCTTTTTGTTTGAAGTTTTAACAATTATAGATTATTGTATCCATTATTTGTAACTATCTTTTAATAATACTATTTTTTTTATTAAAATTTTCTTTGTTTAATGTTAAAAAAGTTGTTCTGTTGGTTAAGCAGTTAAACATTGATAATTTTTGATTTAATGGATGAAATTAATCTTTTGAAATAATTATATGTTGATAAGTTAGTTTTTATAAATTTCAAAGTTAAATTTTGATTCAATTTGTGAAATAGTTATATCTAAATAAATAATTTGTTTGTTTTCTTTAATTTCTAATTTAAATTTAATTGTTTTATGAATATTATTTAGAAAATTTAATATATTATCCAAATCATTTTCATGTCCTTTAAAATAAATAAGAATATCATCAACATACCTATACCAAAATTTAATATTTTCATTAAAATTAGAATTTATTATATTAATTTATAAATGTTCCATAAAAATTTGCTTGAGATATTGGACTTTCTATTGGTAAACCATAATTTGAAAATAAAATTTATTGTTATATAAAAAGTAATTTAAACAAAATTATATTCTAATAAATTTATAATTTCGTTAATTTTAAATAAACTTTTTTTTTCATTTAATTTTTTTTAAATTAAATTAATACATTTATTTGCCGTAATTTTGGAAAACATATTACATACATCTAAACTTATTAATTTACATTCAATTTCAGTTTTATGATTTTCTAATTTTTTAGATAGGTCTAAAGTATTTTTTATGCTAAATTTTGGATTATAATCATATGGTATAATCAATTTTTGTTCAGTTTACATATTTTGATAATTTATAATTTGGACACACATAAGATACTACTGGTCTTATAGAAAAACCAGTTTTATGTGTTTATATTAAACCATATTGTTTTGGATGTTGTGGATTTCGTACCGTACGATTGTTAATTTCAAAATTAGATAATAAAATTATTGAAATTTAAAGGCTTTTTCTAATTTTCGTTTTAAATGGTTCTTTTGGATTTTTGAAAAATCAAAGAAATAAATAAATGTTTGGTAATTATATCTAAATCTTTATATAATGACAAAATTAATGAACTTATTTCAAGTAAACTATCTTATGTTAACTGTTAATATTTAATAAAAATGCCTATTGTTGTATAATGTTTGTTTTACTAGCATTCTTAATTTTTAAAATTAAGATAATATTTTCTTTGAGTAATATTATATCAAGTAATTCTAAGATATAATATTATTTCTAATAACTATTGCACTAATTTTTGTTAAATCAGACTAAACGCAATTTACATTCACGCATTGCACAATAAATTTCTGGGAGTAATTTATAGATGTGTTGTCGCTAGTTGGTGTGCGAGCAGGACAGATATATTTAAAAGAACAGCAAAACTAGAATACTACGTCATTGCGATGTTGCCGCGCTCTGGATCTCATGTAAATACATTACTATAGGAGAGCGTAGAGGATCTCGTACTTTGCTTTGGATATACCTAGCGTGTATATTGTATATTTACTGCTAGACCTCTTGCGGATGTTTTTAGAACCAAATTGTAAGTTTTGGAGATACAAACCGTCAAGATGGGATCATATAAAAAAATTTAGGAATCATTTTTTTATACTTATTTTAGCATCTAGAATGCAATATACAGGTTTTTAAAAATGAGATCCAAAATCGGATCTCATCTTCAAAAACTGGAGTTCACCTTGTACTGTATATATGCTAAACGGATCTCATTGCATACCATTGACCACTCTATATATATATATATATATATATATATATATATATATAAGTGTGTAAACATGTCATGTGATGCATGGCAAGTTTGTGTGAAGCACAACATAAATATTAATTATAACATGTAATTTTGTATATTAAGCCTTGACTTCCTGCGATGATCCTCAGCTCCAGATCGTCCTCCTTGGCATTCGAAATCCCAAATATATTTTATTCAAAGTGATGATTGATCCAACCGAATGTTTCGGTATATAGATAGAATGTCCAATATTCGAGTCCTCAGAGCAGAAATCCCATCTTGATATCACGAACGTACGTATTAGTCTCAATGACCAAAGTACCCAAACAAACTTAAAGAAAAGAAAGAAAACCTAAAACCATACGTACAATTACCACACAACAGTGGGTAAGAGCAAGTCGATAGCCTCCATACGGTTATGTATATATACATATGTTCCAAGTTGATCTTTGTCGGACGCCCATATAATATTTGCCACGAGGTGTGGGTAGTGAAAAATCCGCACAGCGGTAGGATTAATTTTCCGCTCCAATAATTAGCGGGTGCGTTCCATATAGCACTTAACCCGTCATAGATTCACTGGTACATACCATAAAATGGCCACAAGCCGTGAGGTTATCGGTCGGTATTCAATTACCAGCGAACACACTACCACACTTCGAGCACCGGATGAGAAAGAACCTCTATGTTAAAGTTTTACATGGACACCCTAAACCAACAATCAGTGTTGCCAATCGTGAATTATTACATGTTCCCAAAAGTAAGTACCATTATAATATATCTGTGTCATTACTGGAGATCTTAGAAATCACCATTTGTAAGTCCCCAGTACTCAATCAATCCATCCTGTACTCTCCCAATCCACATAACCTCCAACCAATAACAAACAAAACATTCAACGTAAAATCTCTTAATACATCCCCCCCGTTCCCTACATAGCAATAAAGCCATTCTCCGAGTAAGATCTATCAACATTTATTTCTAAAATTAACTCCAAAACTAGTTTCAACCTTACTCCGAGAGAAAATAACCCTACTCGTAACCGCCAATACTAACATCACATAATTCCACCTATATCCTTGTAATAATCATAGTCCCACATATATATTGATAATTTCATATTCCAGAATACACCACAAGAAAAGGCTGAAATAGCCGAAATAATTAGTCGGGATCAACTCACATGGTAAGTGTCAACCATTCTCTTAAACGTTAACAATTACTAACAAAAGTTAATTAGGACATATAGCAACTAACATGTAACACTCCCACACTGACTTAATTAGTGTGAGTACAATTATAAATATTCATAACACAATCCTCAATGTCCGGCTACCGGATTAATCATAGTGTATGTTGGGTTGTCTATGTTACATCCCCAATAACCAAGGATGTTATACTATATACTGGATTGGCAACCAAGCCCCTTAAAGTGAGGAAAAATATCGAAATATGCTACCCGCCGTTGTGCCGCTTTAGCATCTCTTTTTATCTCACAGTCGTATACGAGGCAAGAGAGACAGAATTTTAGAAAAATTGATTTAAAACAATAATTACAAACTGTATTTTACTATTTTATATATCAAATTATACTACCAAGTATTACTAATCTTTCTCATAAAAAAAAGTAACATAATTTCAATTATTAATGACTTTAATAAGATTTATAAAAAAATAAAACAAACTTTCTTATTACAGACACTCAATATATTCAAGAATAATAATAAAAAAGTAAAACTAACTTGTACATTTGTTTAAAATATAAAATATATTGACAAATATACATAATATAGTACTCACATAATAATTCGTTATGTAACAAGCACATTTAAGATGTATAGGTAATAACACTACCCTGTTACTAAGAAGTCCCAAATATATTAATCTGGTTATTTCCCCAAAGTTATATTAACGACATAATCTGGATATTTCCAATAACTAATTAAGCAACGGACGCGACAGATTATAATAATCCGGATATTTCCAGCAGCTGTGCTGGAATATATTTTATAGTGGGAAAATGTAGTATATAAGTATTTTGTAAAACATTATTTAGGCAGTTAAGATTTCATTCTTGTTACATTGTTAGACGATTATTATTATTTCACTGTTGATTAAACATTATTCACGAAGAACCACGTTATTATTATTATAACCCTACAACACCCTGTTACAATTGGAGCCCAACTTAGTGGCTCGTGATTAAAAAGATTATCAACGTGCTATAAAACGGCGTCTTACAATTTGAGAAGCAAGATGTCCTTATCACAGGAACAGCTCCTAGCTGTAATGGAAAGCATGAAAAGAGTTTTTAGTGATTTGGTAAAATCGGCTCAAACACCTGCACCAGCACAAGAGCAGAAGATGACCCTTGCCACCTGCAGATCGAGATTCGCCGGAGATGAAGCCGATGATGTAGATGCCTTTATCGATGCAGTCAACATATATAAAGATTGCATGAGAATTGACGATGAAAGCGCATTAAACGGATTTCCGATGTTGTTAGATGGTGCAGCGAGAACGTGGTGGAAAGGAATAAAAAGAAGTGTTTCAGGATGGAAAGAAGCACTCGACGCCCTACGCCACGCATATGGGTACAACAAACCTCGATTTATGGTATTCGAGGAACTTTTTTCATGGAAGCAAAACAAAAATATGCCGACAGATTTGTTTGTGAGTAAAGCACGAGCACTACTATCACATTTGCCAAATGATCCAGAGCTGCCCGAGATGTATCAGATAGACATGGTATACTCACGTTTAAACTTGAATATTAGAAAAAGGCTATCACGCGAGTCAGTGAAAACGTTTAACGAGTTGATTATTCAAGCTCGAGCCATTGAAATGATGGAGGAAGATCCACCAAGAAGGAACAATGAAACATTGAATAATGCAAGAACAAGTCGCCCAAGATGCAATTTCTGTAAAAAGTTTGGACACGATGAATTTATTTGTAGGCAAAAACAAAATGCAACAAACCAAGTGCCGCCAGCACCTAACACAACACTTATATGTTTTGGTTGCGGAAAACCCGGACATATCCGCAGTCAGTGCCAGGATGCACAAATACCATCTACAAGTATTAACAACGCATCAAGTTTTGATTTCTCCGCCGCCGATTTTGAAGCAAAATATGGACGTCCAAGTATATATGTAACGAAAGTATACTTTCTTTGATTTAAGTTGGCCGTGCTTCTGACTTTTAATTGACAGAAGTCACGACGTAATTATAATAAAAAGATATATTGTAATTAATTTAAGTAGTGCATAGAGAAGCGGTAATAGAAAACTTTAATTGTCGTTTCTTTGTTCACAGGTAAGATTGTAAATAATTGTTAAATAATAAATAAAACTCAAACTTTGTTCACAGAGAAACATATTTTGGTTTATTTTATGCCGTATAATTTATTGTCTTATAAAACGACAATTTTTGTTTATAATGACAAGAAAATTGCAGTTTGCATTCCAATATGTGGTATCGCCGAGGGACAAGAAGACAAGTATTGTTGCCATAACTTCAATTACAACAGAGGAAAAGAAGGAATATGTGTTGCCACAGGAAATGGGATTTATAAGCGAACATGAAGAACTGATGAACACAGACGTTTATAAAAGAGTTAAAAAAAGTCTTACTCAAAGAGGTCAAAACAGAACAGTGTGGATCACACTAACAAAGGAAATGGAACAGAAATATTTTGATGAAGATGGTAATATAATGTTTAATAACTTATATTTAGAACAAATAATAAAAACAGACGTAGTAGAATCAACTCAGAAGAAAGAAAGTCAACTTAATTTAAAACACATAACAGAAAAGTTTATGATTGAAAAATTTACATGTAAAAATTCAAATGCAAAACAATGGCTAGAAACATTTGAAAAAGAATGTAAAAGGTTTGAAATCAATGAAGATAATATAAAGATTGAGATATTAAGGCTAGTCTTGGATAAGTCATGTTCAGATTGGCACTCAGCAACTCTCACAATATTGACAATGGAAGCTCGATGGTCTGAATGGAAAGAGAGATTTCTGGAGTCATTTGCAGACAATGGATGGAGTACAGGAATGTACGCTATATATTATAGGTATAAAGAAGGTTCATTGATTGAATATGCTATAAGAAAAGAGAAGCTACTACTAGATATGGACAATGATATTAGTTCAAAGACTCTAGTGTTGCTTATAGCAGCAGGATTACCTGAGTTGGTTAGAAATAAGATAGATAAAGAAAATTGTAAAAAGTCAACTGAATTATTGCATGACATCAGAAAATGTGAAAATTTAGTAAATAAAAATAGTTTTACGAAAAAGAAAGATGATAAATATGATAACAAGAAAAGATTTGAAGGAAAACAGCCATGTAAAAATTGTGAAAACTTAAATAAAGGTGTTAGATATCATCCTGAAAACTCATGTTGGTTCAAGAATAAAGAAAGAAAAGAAGGTGGAGTAATAGAGAGTAACTCAGTCATAGAAGTAAATCTAAATACAGAATCAAAAAACGAATAATCACACCATTGATTAAACTAAAAATATTATTAGAAGATAAGTTAGAGGTAAACGGAACATATGATTCAGGTTCCCAAGTCTCCCTAATAAATCCAAAATTAGTTAGAATAAAGAGGAAGGCAAAAGATGTAAATAAAATATTTTTAAAAACAGTCAATGGTGTGACACAAACAAAAGGTTTAATAACTATGAAAGTAAAAATCTTTGACATAGAGGAATACATTGATGTATTCATTACAGAGAGAGACGATGTTGAAGATTTCCTCGTAGGATTAGATATGATAAAGAAATTCAGATTAATTCAAAATGAGAATCTACAAATATTACAAAAAAAATTGGATAATAAAATTGAACAATATTCAGTTAATTTTAATGAACACATAGAGAAAGATGACTTTCAGATAAGACTAGAACATCTAGATAATACAAAAAAAAATAAAATAGAAAAAATTATTGAAAAATATAAAAGTGTATTTGCAAAAGACAAATACGATATTGGCACGGTAAAAGATTATGAGGCAAGAATCGAATTAATAGTAGACAAATATTGTAGTAAAAGACCATACAGGTGTACAATAGAAGATAAAAAAGAAATAGAAACACAAGTGGCAATGCTATTAGAAAAGAATTTGATTGAAGAATCCTACAGTCCATTTGCCGCACCTGTAACACTGGCGTATAAAAGAGACGAAGGAAGGAAAAATCGCCTGTGTATTGATTTTAGAGATCTAAACAAGAATATTGTACCACAAGCTCAACCATTTCCACTTATAGATGACCTAATAATTAAAACTAGAAACTGCAAATATTTTACAACACTGGATATAAACTCTGCCTTTTGGTCAATTCCACTCCGAATCGAGGACAAAAAAAAGACTGGTTTCGTAACGCAAGAAGGACAATATCAATGGACGTGTTTACCATTTGGTCTAAAAACGGCACCAGCAATATTCCAAAGGATTTTGAGTAGCATATTAAGAAAAAATAAATTGAGAGAATTTACAGAAAATTATATTGACGATATATTAATTTATTCACAAACTTTTGAAGAACATATCAGACATATAGAACAGGTATTAGCAGCAATTATAAGAGAAGGATTTAGATTAAAATTCAAAAAATGCTCATTTGCAGCAAACTCTGTAAAATACCTGGGCCATATCATAGAAAATAACACAGTAAGACCAATAAAAGACAATCTAATTTCAATTCAAAATTTTCCAACTCCCAAAACTCAAAAAAATATTAGACAATTTTTAGGAAAGATTAATTTTTACCATGAATACATACCAAATAGCTCAATAACGTTGGATCCATTACATAAATTATTAAGAAAAGAAACAAAATTTATATGGTCAGAAGAATGTGAGAAGGCTTTTACAGAAATGAAGAAATTATTATGTTCTCAACCGGTATTAGAAATATTTGATAAGGATTTGCCAATAAAAATTTACACAGATGCATCGCTAGAAGGAATTGGGGCAATACTAAAGCAATTACAAATAGATGGACGAGAAAAACCTGTAGCATATTTCTCAAAAAAATTGAATGAGGTACAAAAAAGAAAGAAAGCAATATATCTGGAGTGCTTGGCAATCAAAGAAGCAGTAAAATATTGGCAACATTGGTTGATTGGAAGATGGTTTGAGGTATACTCAGATCACAAACCGCTTGAAAATTTGAACATAAAAGCAAGAACAGACGAAGAATTAGGTGAGTTAACCTATTATTTGTCACAATATAACTTCCAAATAAAATATGTACCTGGTAAAGATAACGCTGAAGCGGACTGCTTAAGCCGAAATCCAGTACTAGAACCGTCTGAAAACACTGAAGAGGTTCTAACAATAGTAAACCTGACACAAACAGATGAAATAAGAACGGATCAAGAAAAAAACGAAATAATTCGAAAGATGAAATCAAAACTAATAAGAAATAACGGAATATTTTATAAGAAAGTTAGAAATAAGGAGAAAATAATCTTATCAGAAGAATTTAGCATCAAATTAATAAAAGACATACATAGGGAATGGTGCCATACAGGCATTAGACAAACTATATACAGAATATGTCCCTACTATACATCAAAGAATTTAATAGAAAACATTAAGAAAATATGTAAAGATTGTGACATATGCATAAAAAATAAAACAAGAGGCCAAAGCAAATTTGGATTAATGTCTCACTTAGGACCAGCCACTGAACCATATGAAATAATGTCTATAGATACCATTGGAGGATTTGGAGGACAAAGATCAACAAAAAAATACCTTCACTTACTCGTCGACCACTACACGAGATACGCATTTGTTTCAACCTCAAAGACACAAAACGCCACAGATTTTATAAAGTTAGCTCAAAACGTGTTAGAAACGGAAAAAATTGGAATGATACTAACGGATCAATATCCGGGAATAAACTCAAAAGAATTTAAAGAATTCCTAGAAAAAAAGAACGTTAAACTGACATTTACAGCAGTTAATGCACCATTTTCAAATGGCTTAAACGAGAGACTAAACCAGACTCTAGTCAATAAAATAAGATGTAAAATAAATGAAAAAGAAAACAAAAGAGCTTGGACAACGGTTGCTAGAGAATGTGTAGATAGATATAATAAGATAGAACACTCAGTCACTGGTTTTGCACCAGAGTATTTATTAAATGGCACGGACACAAGTGTCATACCAGAAGAATTAAAAAGGAAAAAAAACAAAGATGATTGGTCTAATGATAAAAAATTAGCGTTAGAGAGATCAATAAAATCACATAATTACAATAAAAAACTTTATGATAAAAATAGAAAACATCATGAGTACAGTGCAGGAGACATGGTATATATCGAAAATGGCAACAGACTAAATAGAAAAAAGCTAGACCATCTTAGAATAGGACCATTCGAAATAATAGAAAAAATATCAAACACTCTATACAAAGTCAAGACTAACAAGAAAAAGTCAGAAACAAGTTTATTCCATATATCAAAACTAATACCAACAGAAGAAGATGATATAGATGATTTATAGAGAAAATATGTCCAAGAAATCTTACCATGAGAGGGGGGGGGGGGGGAGATGTAACGAAAGTATACTTTCTTTGATTTAAGTTGGCCGTGCTTCTGACTTTTAATTGACAGAAGTCACGACGTAATTATAATAAAAAGATATATTGTAATTAATTTAAGTAGTGCATAGAGAAGCGGTAATAGAAAACTTTAATTGTCGTTTCTTTGTTCACAGGTAAGATTGTAAATAATTGTTAAATAATAAATAAAACTCAAACTTTGTTCACAGAGAAACATATTTTGGTTTATTTTATGCCGTATAATTTATTGTCTTATATATATATTACTGCAGCAAACCATACCGATCTGGTAATAATAGATACTGGCGCAAATGGCTGCGTTGCAGGACGACAACTGAATGATCATCTTGAAGAACTTAATTATCCATTCCAGTACGACCAAATTTACATGTCACTTGCGGACGGAGTAAAGAAAACGCGAGACGTAAGACGTTATGAGTTACCAGTTACGGTAGAAAACAAAACTGTAATGGTTCCGTTTATTGCTGTCCCAGAATTTACCGAAGCAAGAACTCTGATGGGACAAGATTTTATTCGAAAAACAAATATGGTTTTAAATGTTCCCCGAAACAAATTTTATTTTGATGAAAATCCAGAGAACTGTTTTGCATTAATACCTGAAGGTGAAGAAAATGATATAAAAATAGCAGTAGAAGAATCTACCGAAAATCAGATTCAGAAGCTAAGCGACGCTGATCAACAAAAACTAGATAATTTGTTGAAAGAGCACCAGGAAGTGTTCACACGGCCTGATCAAGCAACCCCGTTTGCAGAACACGCAATTCGGCTATCATCAAATGAACCAATTGCTGTTCCGCCATATAGAATGTCTCCTGAGAAAAAGAAGTTTCTCGAAAAAGAAATAGACAGACTACTAGAAGAGGATATTATAGAAGAGTGCGAATCCCCATATGCAGCCCCTGTAGTATTAGTACCAAAAAAGACGGGAGAATATAGGCTATGTGTGGATTATAGAAAACTAAACTCCGTAACTATAGCAGACACCTATCCTCTACCCAGGATTGACGATTTACTTCATACTGCCCCAAAAACTCTTTTTATGACGACATTGGATCTAAAAGCAGGATATCACCAAGTAGCTGTAAAAATAGAGGATAGAGACCGTACCGCTTTCATTTCCCCAGTTGGAACCTTTCGATTCAAACGAATGTCATTTGGTCTTCGCAATGCCCCAGCGACATTTCAACGGCTCATTGACCGATTCCGGAGCGGACTCAAAAACATTATTATTCTTGCCTATCTGGATGACATAATCATCTTGTCCACAACTTTTGAAAAGCACCTACAAGATCTAGATGAAGTATTTCAACGGTTAAAATTGTTTAAACTCCAAGTCAACAAAGAAAAATGTGAATTTGTACGTGATCGAGTAAAATACCTAGGACACATATTAACACCCAGAGGAATAGAACCGGATCCCCAAAAAGTGAGTGCAATAGAAGAAATGAAGCGACCTGGGAATGAGAAACAAATTAGATCATTTTTGCAAACCTGCTCCTGGTTTAGAAGATTTATACCAGATTTTTCAAATATATCTCAACCGCTAAGCAGGCTATTGAAAAAGAATGCAAAATTCCACTGGGACGAATCGCAAGAAATTGCGTTCAAAGAGTTAAAAATGAGACTGATAAATTATCCTATACTACGATCGGTTGATCCTAGTTTGCCATACACCCTAAAAACTGACGCAAGCGCCTACGCTTTAGGAGCTGTTTTGCTCCAGGGGGAGGGTGCCGACGAGAGACCAATAGAATATGCAAGCCGACTACTGACACCCGCAGAACAAAATTATTCGACAACGGAACGAGAAGCTTTGGCTGTGGTATGGGCCTGCAATAAATATCGAGGATATATAGAAGGAGCCGTAATTAATGTCAAAACTGATCACCAACCATTAAAATGGTTGATGTCATTGAAATCGCCTAATGGAAGACTAGCACGATGGGCATTAACTTTACAATCATATAATCTAGTTATAGACTATTTACCGGGAAAAGCTAATCTAGTCGCAGATACGCTATCAAGACCTCCATGTCATGACGCCGCTGAAATTGACTGCCCTATCTGTTATACTTCGATCGACATGCCCACAGAAATGCTTGCCAAGATTCGAGATAAACAAATTGAAGACCCTGAACTAAAGAATATAATAGACTGTTTTGAGGACAATGACAAGAAGGATACGGTTAACCATAGAAAATGGACAGGCCGCGGATTTATCATGCAAAATGGAATACTTTATCATTATTCATGGGATGACGACATCGAAGAAGCTCAAGAAGTAGTTCCCGAAGAAGAAATTTTACGAGTGTTGCGAGAATATCATGATATTCCCACAGCCGGTCACTATGGGATTGAAAAAACATACAAACGTATAGCATCTCGATATTATTGGACCGGAATGCGACGTCGAATTACCGAATATATTTCAAAATGTGTCGAATGTCAACGGTACAAACCTACTAACTTGAAACCCGCTGGGTTATTACAAACTCCTGTACCGGCACGACGCTTTGAAGTAATATCTATTGATTTGTTTGGGCCTCTCCCGGAAACAGAAAATAAACTAAAATGGATCTTTATCATTGAAGACACAACAACAAAATGGGTAGAATTGTTACCACTAGAAGTAGCTACAGCGGAAGCTTGTGCAAATGCTTTAATCAACGAAATTATACTACGATATGGAACACCACGAAGAATAATTAGCGACAATGGACCACAATTTGTTACAAATGTGATGCAACAAGTGGCACACGTATTTGGATTCCAACAAAACCTTATACCCGTATATCACCCAGAAGCAAATCCAGTAGAAAGAAAAAATAGAGATCTAAAAACACAATTAGCTATACTATCCGAGATAGAACACACCATGTGGTACAAGTATTTACCGACGATAAGATTTGCGATGAACACCATAACATGCGATTCAACAGGGTTTACCCCAGCTTTCCTAATGTTTGGAAGAGAAATGAGGACGCCTGAAGATGTACATCATGATTTTAGGCAAATTGTAAACAACGAAACATTTGTACCACAGATTACAGCACACCTTAAGAAAATTGCTGACTGGCTATCTACCGCTAGAGAAACACAAGAAAAACAGCAAGATAGATGGAAAAAAGTAGCAGACAAAAAAAGAAGAGAAGTATTACCATACGGACCAGGAGATTTGGTATTGGTCAATACACACACCAGAAGCAAAGCAGCCAACAACTACACATCAAAATTTGCTCCTAAACGAGATGGACCATATATAATAAAGCGACTTGTAAGTCCAACAACATATGAAGTGGCTTCTCCAGAAAATCCAGCAGTTTCTTTGGGAACATACCATACAAATGCACTGACTCCATTTAAAGAAGACATTACACCCATACCGATACCTGTAAAGCCAATTCGCAGAAGAGGACGGCCGAGAAAACAATAAAAGCACTTTCGAGGACGTTGAAGCACTTTTAAGGGGGAGTATGTAACAAGCACATTTAAGATGTATAGGTAATAACACTACCCTGTTACTAAGAAGTCCCAAATATATTAATCTGGTTATTTCCCCAAAGTTATATTAACGACATAATCTGGATATTTCCAATAACTAATTAAGCAACGGACGCGACAGATTATAATAATCCGGATATTTCCAGCAGCTGTGCTGGAATATATTTTATAGTGGGAAAATGTAGTATATAAGTATTTTGTAAAACATTATTTAGGCAGTTAAGATTTCATTCTTGTTACATTGTTAGACGATTATTATTATTTCACTGTTGATTAAACATTATTCACGAAGAACCACGTTATTATTATTATAACCCTACAACACCCTGTTACAGTTAACCAAACCGTGAATAATGCGTGCTTTAAAGTTACGCATTTGTATGTCAGTTTTTACTTGTATCTGATACATCTTACAAATTTTTTTTATTTATTAACTCTTAAGTTACTTAATAGAAACAGTTTTGGATTTCTTACACGGTTAAAAAATTAGAGTTAGTAATTTTTAAAAAAGTACTAATTTTATTATATTTTATTACAAATACTTTTAAAAAAGTGCATAAACTCGAAAGTAAAGTATTAATAATAAGCTACATTGAGTCTAAATGTATTAAACATAAAGATCTACTTTATAAAATTATTACAACTACAATGATATAAATATTAATAGAATGATCAAAAACAACAATTAATCACAATACAAAATGTTTGTTGTGAACTTTTGCATATATTTTATATATAAGATATTTAAGGGGAAGGTAATAATTATTTTAAATAAAATTAAAACACAAAACTAGCATATAAAAGTATAATTATTACCCGACAATATTGTTTACTTGCTTTTAATATAATTTTTATATTAAACAGCATAACATATTTTAATTGCAAATGCTTACTAATGAAATTAAATTCCATTTCCTATTTGTTTCAAAGATTTACATTCAAATGCAACCCAGTATTTAACCATTATTTCGCTTGTTAATATTGCTCATTTAAACCGTATATGGCGTAGTGACTAGTGCGACAGAGTAAAACATACAAATTTATACGGCACAACGGCAAGTTGCCTACCCACGGATTTGGACACACTATTTCCCTATGTTAATATACGGTGGTTGCCAATCCAGTATATAGTATAACATCCTTGCCAATAACTTCCAACAGTTACCTCGGTTGCCTATCTTAAATTATAATATATACTTTATTTGTTTTAGGAAACCAGCCGGCAGCTTCTACGGCGAAAACGTGATGCTACAAACTCCCCCTTTACTCTCGCGAAGAAAAATTCTAAAAGAATTTCTTTCGAAGAAACAGAACGGAGTCTGAGTCTGCGCAAAGCATCTAAGCCAATGACAAAAATAAACAAATAAAAAAAAAACTGAGTCTACCAAGACCCCAAAACTACGCAATCAAGCATACCTAAACAAACAATCCCCCAAAAAAAGAAACAAAATAATAAAACTAATAAAAAATGTTTAGAAAAGAACCAATTATTTCTGAGTAGTGCAAACATGAAACAGCCCAAAAGGAAAAAAGAAAAGAGTTGACCACAGACAGTCGAAGAAAGAGTACCTATAGTAGAGTACCAAAAAAATACCGTAGTCCAACATTCATCCCCTAGCCTAAAGACTTCTTTGACACCTTCCCTCGGGGTTGTAGCTCGGCGAATTGTTGGTCGGCGAAAGGAAGAAAAGAAAAAAGTAAGGGGTGCTGCCCATGTCCACTACCATACATCAAATCAAATTCAAAACTATCAAAAAACCATAATCAAAAGCCAAAGTCGTTATACTAGGATACGCGGGTGTCTCCCCGTACCCTCGGACCAAACAAAACTCTGGGCCCCTCCCCACGCCTCTATTCAAAGAATAGGAAACACACACGAACAATCACAAGGACATACACACGTTGCCATCGGAAATCGACTTATTGGTAAACGCAACTCTGGGTCATTAAAGGGACTCTTACCTCACGCAGTATCACGGATGCCCTATTCTCATGGCGGGATCAACACAGCTAATACGTGTTAAGAATCGTCATTGCCTGCTGAACCTTTCAGGTCTTTGACGTTCCACACTCTTTTAAATTTATCACTCTCATCTCTTAACTCATACGTCCATGGAGAAACTTTTCTTTCGACATAAAAAGGACCTATAAACTTCGGTGCAAATTTAGCAGTAAAGAATTTATGAGCGTCTGACAATGCCTTATTTCGTCTCCAAACTAACTGATTGGGTAGAAAAGCAACATGTCGACGTCGTAGATCGTAAGATTTCTTGGACCTTTCAGCCGCAACTTTTAGTTTTTCACAAACATCCCTAAACAAAGAAGCTAAAGCGGAAGATCGTTTACCGTAATCTACATATTCGGGAAGTACCTTCTCAGTTTGATGATTGCGTTCCGATAAAATTATTTCTCTACCAACATTGATAAACAAAGGTGTGGCTTTTGTCGCTTCGTGCTTGGCAGTCCTCATGGCGCAAGCAACCTTAGGTAGAAGATCGTCCCACAGTTGATGATTTTTGCTCACAAAAGAAACCAGCATAGTCTTTAAAATACGGTTAACATGTTCCGTCGGATTAGCTTGTGGGTGATAGTAAGCATTATATGTTATTTTAACCTCATACGCCTAGGTGGCTGAAGTTAGCGTTGGTTTTGTATTTGCCTTAGCGTTGCTTTTTGTTCGGGTACGTCTGTTCTTGGTTCATGCGTTAGCGTGCGTTACAGCTGCTCAGCAAAATAATGTTTAATCAGAAAACTAGGCAACTTATCATACACAAACTAATGTTTGCTCTCTCGCACTCATGCCTCACGTGTTTTATTTTTCTCTCACAATTACATTCTTACATTTTATGAGCCAAAGATATTAGAATTAATAAAGCGCTCATTTTGATTAAAACAATTCGTATCGTTATTAACAAACAATTGATTTTTAAATTACCAGCATTTGTTTCTAAACAAAATGATAGATGCAATCAGAAATAGAAAATTTTCAATCAGTCGATATTTACAGACATTTTAATTAATCGAGCCGACTTAATTAATTTGATCATAAAAACGTTATAAGAAAAAACATTCTTTTTAAATTTGCATCGTTTGTTTGTTACTGGTTAAGGAAGTGATAAAATCAATCAAAAATTAAAAATTTATGGGTCGTCGGTATTTATAGACATTTTAATTAATCGAGCGCCTTGATTAATTTTGATCATAAAAACGTTATAAGAAAAAACATCATTTTTAAATTTGCATCATTTGTTTGTTACTGATTAAGGAAGCGATAAAATCAATCAAAAATTAAAAATTTATGGGTCGTCGGTATTTATAGACATTTTAATTAATCGAGCGCCTTGATTAATTTTGATCATAAAATCGTTATAAGAAAAAACATCATTTTTAAATTTGCATCATTTGTTTGTTACTGATTAAGGAAGTGATAAAATCAATCAAAAATTAAAAATTTATGGGTCGTCGATATTTATAGACATTTTAATTAATCGAGCGCCTTGATTAATTTTGATCATAAAATCGTTATAAGAAAAAACATCATTTTTAAATTTCCATCATTTGTTTGTTACTGATTAAGGAAGTGATAAAATCAATCAAAAATTAAAAATTTATGGGTCGTCGGTATTTATACATTTTAATTAATCGAGCGCCTTGATTAATTTTGATCATAAATTCGTTATAAGAAAAAACATCATTTTTAAATTTGCATCATTTGTTTGTTACTGATTAAGGAAGTGATAAAATCAATCAAAAATTAAAAATTTATGGGTCGTCGGTATTTATAGACATTTTAATTAATCGAGCGCCTTGATTAATTTTGATCATAAAATCGTTATAAGAAAAAACATCATTTTTAAATTTGCATCATTTGTTTGTTACTGATTAAGGAAGTGATAAAATTAATCAAAAATTAAAAATTTATGGGTCGTCGGTATTTATAGACATTTTAATTAATCGAGCGCCTTGATTAATTTTGATCATAAAAACGTTATAAGAAAAAACATTCTTTTTAAATTTGCATCATTTGTTTGTTACTGATTAAGGAAGTGATAAAATCAATCAAAAATTAAAAATTTATGGGTCGTCGATATTTATAGACATTTTAATTAATCGAGCGCCTTGATTAATTTTGATCATAAAATCGTTATAAAAAAAAACATCATTTTTAAATTTGCATCATTTGTTTGTTACTGATTAAGGAAGTGATAAAATCAATCAAAAATTAAAAATTTATGGGTCGTCGGTATTTATAGACATTTTAATTAATCGAGCGCCTTGATTAATTTTGATCATAAAAACGTTATAAGAAAAAACATTCTTTTTAAATTTGCATCATTTGTTTGTTACTGGTTAAGGAAGTGATAAAATCAATCAAAAATTAAAAATTTATGGGTCCTCGGTATTTATAGACATTTTAATTAATCGAGCGCCTTGATTAATTTTGATCATAAAAACGTTATAAGAAAAAACATTCTTTTTAAATTTGCATCATTTGTTTGTTACTGGTTAAGGAAGTGATAAAATCAATCAAAAATTAAAAATTTATGGGTCGTCGGTATTTATAGACATTTTAATTAATCGAGCGCCTTGATTAATTTTGATCATAAAATCGTTATAAGAAAAAACATCATTTTTAAATTTGCATCATTTGTTTGTTACTGATTAAGGAAGTGATAAAATCAATCAAAAATTAAAAATTTATGGGTCGTCGGTATTTATAGACATTTTAATTAATCGAGCGCCTTGATTAATTTTGATCATAAAAACGTTATAAGAAAAAACATTCTTTTTAAATTTGCATCATTTGTTTGTTACTGGTTAAGGAAGTGATAAAATCAATCAAAAATTAAAAATTTATGGGTCGTCGGTATTTATAGACATTTTAATTAATCGAGCGCCTTGATTAATTTTGATCATAAAAACGTTATAAGAAAAAACATTCTTTTTAAATTTGCATCATTTGTTTGTTACTGATTAAGGAAGTGATAAAATCAATCAAAAATTAAAAATTTATGGGTCGTCGGTATTTATAGACATTTTAATTAATCGAGCGCCTTGATTAATTTTGATCATAAAATCGTTATAAGAAAAAACATCATTTTTAAATTTGCATCATTTGTTTGTTACTGATTAAGGAAGTGATAAAATCAATCAAAAATTAAAAATTTATGGGTCGTCGATATTTATAGACATTTTAATTAATCGAGCGCCTTGATTAATTTTGATCATAAAATCGTTATAAAAAAAAACATCATTTTTAAATTTGCATCATTTGTTTGTTACTGATTAAGGAAGTGATAAAATCAATCAAAAATTAAAAATTTATGGGTCGTCGGTATTTATAGACATTTTAATTAATCGAGCGCCTTGATTAATTTTGATCATAAAATCGTTATAAGAAAAAACATCATTTTTAAATTTGCATCATTTGTTTGTTACTGATTTAGGAAGTGATAAAATCAATCAAAAATTAAAAATTTATGGGTCGTCGGTATTTATAGACATTTTAATTAATCGAGCGCCTTGATTAATTTTGATCATAAAAACGTTATAAGAAAAAACATTCTTTTTAAATTTGCATCATTTGTTTGTTACTGATTAAGGAAGTGATAAAATCAATCAAAAATTAAAAATTTATGGGTCGTCGGTATTTATAGACATTTTAATTAATCGAGCGCCTTGATTAATTTTGATCATAAAATCGTTATAAGAAAAAACATCATTTTTAAATTTGCATCATTTGTTTGTTACTGATTAAGGAAGTGATAAAATCAATCAAAAATTAAAAATTTATGGGTCGTCGATATTTATAGACATTTTAATTAATCGAGCGCCTTGATTAATTTTGATCATAAAATCGTTATAAGAAAAAACATCATTTTTAAATTTGCATCATTTGTTTGTTACTGATTAAGGAAGTGATAAAATCAATCAAAAATTAAAAATTTATGGGTCGTCGGTATTTATAGACATTTTAATTAATCGAGCGCCTTGATTAATTTTGATTATAAAAACGTTATAAGAAAAAACATTCTTTTTAAATTTGCATCATTTGTTTGTTACTGATTAAGGAAGTGATAAAATCAATCAAAAATTAAAAATTTATGGGTCGTCGGTATTTATAGACATTTTAATTAATCGAGCGCCTTGATTAATTTTGATCATAAAATCGTTATAAGAAAAAACATCATTTTTAAATTTGCATCATTTGTTTGTTACTGATTAAGGAAGTGATAAAATCAATCAAAAATTAAAAATTTATGGGTCGTCGATATTTATAGACATTTTAATTAATCGAGCGCCTTGATTAATTTTGATCATAAAATCGTTATAAAAAAAAACATCATTTTTAAATTTGCATCATTTGTTTGTTACTGATTAAGGAAGTGATAAAATCAATCAAAAATTAAAAATTTATGGGTCGTCGATATTTATAGACATTTTAATTAATCGAGCGCCTTGATTAATTTTGATCATAAAAACGTTATAAGAAAAAACATTCTTTTTAAATTTGCATCATTTGTTTGTTACTGGTTAAGGAAGTGATAAAATCAATCAAAAATTAAAAATTTATGGGTCGTCGGTATTTATAGACATTTTAATTAATCAAGCGCGTTCATTAATTTTGATCATAAAAACGTTATTAGAAAAAACATTCTTTTTAAATTTGCATCATTTGTTTGTTAGTAGTTACCAAATTGTTTTGAAGTAGAATTTATTTATAAATCGCCTGCCTAATAAAAACATATTTTTTTGCTTGGTTTTATGGTCGTAATCACATAAATGAGTATGTATGAAAATATGTTTTGTAGTAATAAAGAAAATGTAACCTTGTGATGAAAAAGCCGAAACGGAAATAGTTTTTTTATTATGCTATTTCTTGTCATCCATTTAATAAAAATTGTTTTTTTTAACGTATAATAGTTTATTAAAAAGCAAACAATAATACGTTTATCAAAATACATACTTAAAATTAAACAACAAACATAAATTTTAAATAATAGAATAAAGAAAAATGAATTATAATAAAAATTAAATAATATATGAATGACATAGGTTTGGTAAAATTAATTTTAATAAGTTTTAGACTGACCTTTCAGTCTAAAAGTTATTAAAAAACCAAGATTTAAAATATACAAATCAATTTAATTCAATTACAATGATTTTAATTAACTAGTTAGACTATTTAGCATTACCCAGGTTGCACCACGAGGAGGCAGTCTAATTTACAACCCAAAATATATTATTTGTGAGAACCAGCTCAACATTTTTAAATAAATTAAAGCAAATGAGATTAAAGAAACAAAAAAATAAACAACCGAAATAGTTATTAAAACCTGTAAATATAAAATACTACCGATAATATAAATGAATAAATAGTTTTACATGGTTTTACTATTAACATGTAGATTCATAAATATCATTAAAACTATAACTACTTGGCGGTACTTCTAAACCATAGTTTTGATCATCCATTAAGTCATTGCTATTCTTCCCAAATATTGTAAGTAGTATCTGATCACATATGTAAGGTAGTAGAATTAAACAAGAAAACATTCTGTCGTCACAAACATGTGAAGTAATATAGTTGCACATGAATACCATATCTGTAAAAGAAAATATTTCTGTACAATAATCTGCCAATATTTTGATTAGCTTATTTCCTGAGAGAGACATGTATCTCGATGCCATGGAATGAGTAATTCTTTGCTCATATATTTCTTTTAAGGTATCTTCGTTATCTTTTATATATTTTTCATAATCCATCTTCTGTAAATATACTTTAAATAGAGAAATGTTTGGCCATGAATAATTTTCACATAAAATACAGTTATTAGTACAGGTAGTGTTACATTTAAAATGAATTAATCTTCCGCAAGTTTGACAATTCGCCATAGACTTCTCTTTAACATTGTCAGTAATGCCACATATGACACATAAGTTTTTTACGCACATAGAATGTATCAAAAGTGAATTTTGAAGTGATACTCTATAATCTTCCGCATCAAATTTTAAATTGCATTTTTTAAAAAAATCCTCCATTGTTTTCGATTCGGATAACTTATGAATATAATATATTATAAATACGCCACAGTTGAAGGAATCTTTTTGTAATGGAAGTAAGCCATTTGTTCCAATTTTCCAAGCTCGAAAATTTAACTTTTTATGCTTTGTATTTCTGTCTTTTGTTTCTAAAAATCTCTTAATTTTAGATAATATTAGATTATTTTCATAATCAGAAACAGGACCAAATGGATCTAAAAAATATACCAACTTGTTTTTAATATCTAAAACTATTAGAGTCCAATGGTTTTGATTTTTATTATACGGAATGATAATAAACAACTTGTTATTCATTTCGATCTTAAAACAATCCATTCTTGTATCCATATTTCCACTAAATATTATGGCTGTGGCAATACAATCTATATAATATAAACTGTTTTTATTATGAAGAAACATAATAGCAGCCGAGTCAATAATATGATCCGTAAGCCACTTTTCACTTACATTTTTCTCCTGGTTTAACGTGTAATAATCTACAACACCTAATTTGACCGACAAACGTCCATATGTATAATGACACATTTTAATCATTTTTTGACTACGACTTTTAAAATAATATTCAGAATTTAAATATAAACCATTTGGTAGCAGTTTCAATCCGTTTGATTTTAATTCCGAACAATTATCTGAAATTTTTGTCGGCGTTTGTTCCTTTTTGATATCTGACTTGGCTAGCATCGATTCGGCGCGCTGAAAATAAGAATTTGTTTTTTTTGGCCGTTTTTGCCAAAATTCGGTAGCAGTTACGTCATCCACTTTTTCTTCATTGCTACAGTGCACCTTATTTTTTCTTTTACTGTCTTTCATTGATTTGGTAATATCAAGTTCAATGTCTTTAATATCTGCGTATATTTTTCTTTTGAGTATTTCAATTAATCTTCCCACTTTCAAATTTGTTTTTCCTTGTAAAACATCTTTTTTTAAAATTTTCATCCAACATTCTACATTGGAATTCGAAAATCGACACTTTCTAATAATAGATGTCCACAAAGAAACATATGGCATATAATGTAATAAAATGTAATCTGCAAACTCAACACAATAAAAAACATTTTTCTCTTTCTCCACTTGATCTAAATTGATAGAAGATTCAACATCTACGTAAATTTTTTGGAAATGTTTATAAAAATAAGTTTCAATAATTTTACCATCTTTAAATTCATTGTCATCATGTTCTAAAATAATTGAATTTTCAATCAACAAATTATTTATATTTAAATCAATAATATCGGATAATGCATCTTTAACTTCTTGATTTTGTGTTGGAGATAGTAATATAATCAAGAAGTGCTTGTAGTATTCACAAAGTTCTTGAAAACATTTGCAATTTATTAACAACGCTATAAATTTAAGCATGGTAGATTTTACCATCTTATTAACACCCATCTTGGTTAATCTGTTAGATACCATTTTCATAAAATGAGCGCAACATGTAAAAATCATTACTATATTTGAAATGTCAACATTATTAGTGAGATATTTATAAGTAAATTGCAGATAACCAAACAATGAAGTGCGATTAAATACTAAGCACGCCGACATTATGCTAGCAACACTCCAATCAACTACAAAGTTTTGAAAACAAGGCCACTTTTTATTGCAAGTGGACTCACAAAACTGTTTAAAATTTAAAAAGAAACTACTGATTGAAGAATGATTATGCTTTGATGATATAAATTCTAATACAGGAACAATTTTATTGTTAACATTTACAACGCCAGCATAGTAATAAATACGTTTACCAATTTCAAAAGGCATTGGTTTAACTATAGATCCTGTAGCATCAAAATATATAGTAGTAGGCTGTAAACTATATTTTAATAATACCTTGACTTGCTCTTTGCTAAACAAGTGTACACACATACGACCATCTGGCAAACGAATGTAATTGAAAGTGGTATTATCCATGGCTCGTTTTAATAAATCTAAATAAGGATGAACATCCAAATCGTTTTTTGCCAATGCTTCCGATTTAGCTTTATGTAAAACATTTAGTTTTCTGATTTGTTGCATGTTTCCGCTTTGAATAACTTCTGGATCTGCAGCTATAATAGCATTTTCCAGTATTTTATTTGCTGGTAGTTGCATCAATTTTAATTGTTCAATACTTCTTTCGTCTCCTCTCAACTGATAAAATAAACGTTTATCTCCATGATTCTCAGAGCCTCTTGAGAAAATATGAAATGTAACAATATCTGAATATTTTTTCATCTCTATTTTATATGTCCTACAATTAGAGTGTTTACATTTTATATAATCCACAACTTTCTTCATTCTGGGTTGGGAAGTATAAAATATTAGTACACATGTAATTCCAATGTTTAGCAATCTTGTTTTAAAAAATGTTCTTCTGCTTGCAACATCAAATACATTCAAACGGATTGCCTCTTCCATAGGAATATAAAACTTATTTTTTAAATAATAGGAAGAGTTATTAGAATTAGCTGAATTGTTTTCATTTTTCTCTATTGTATTTTCTATACCAATAAAATTATTAGAATTTACCGGACTGATATCATTTCTCTGTATTGTATTTTCTATAGAATTCGAATTACTATAGTTTAGCGGACTGTTTTCGTTTCTCATAACTGTATTTTCTATACAATTAGTATTTTCTAAACTGTTTTCATCATCCTCTAATCTTGTATTTTCTATACTATTAGAATTTAATGAATTATTTTTATTTTCCTCATCCATTGTATTATTTGCAGAATTATTCGTAGAACTTGCAGAACAGTTTGTTTTTTCTTTTTCTTTAATAAATACAACTTTTTTAGAAATATTAAAATATTTTGCAATTAATTTATGAACTCTTAATTTAAAAAAATCTTTTAAATTTTTTGATTTTGTTTTAGAACAACGCCTTTTTAGCAATTTAGAATTGTGTAACTGTTCAACAATTAAACTAACTAGATGAGCATAATTTGTACATTTTTCTTGACTATTCGGAATCCATTGTCTAGAAGCAATAAATTTGTCAATGTAACTGTAAATTAAATCATCAGAAACAATACGTTTATTAATAGGCATTTTAAATAAAAATGTGTTGTCTAAATTTTAAAAATAATAAAATTCTAACAAAATGATTATTTCTAAAAAAATAATTCAAATAATTACTAAAAAAAAATTATGTTAAAAAAGAAACTTAATACTACTAAAAACAACTATTAATTTAATTCCTAAGTTCCTAAAAAATAAGTTATTAATTCCTAAAAAAATAAAACTATTAATTGCTAAAAAAATAAAATTATTAGTTGCTAAAAAAAATAAAATTATTAATTAAAAAAAAATAATTATTATTAATTCCTAAAAAAATAAACTTATTAGTGGCAAAAAAATATTTTAAAAAATAAGCTAAATATTTATTCCTAAAAAAGTAAAACTATTAATTGCTAAAACAATAAAATTATTAGTTCTTAAAAAAAAAAATTATAAAAAAATTATTATTTCCTAAAAATTAAATTTTATTAGTTGCAAAAAAATATATATAATTTCTAAAAAAATAAAATTATTAGTTGCTAAAAAAAATAAAATAATTAATTTATAAAATATATAATTTATAAAAAAATATTATTATTTCCTAAAAAAATAAATTTATTAGTTGCAAAAGAATATATATAATTTCTAAAAAAATAAGTTATTAATTTCACAAAAAAAAACAATTAATTCCTAAAAAAATAAAATAATTAATTCCTAAAAAAATAAAATTATTAACTCCTAAAAAAATAAAACTATTAATTGCTAAAAAATAAAATAATTAGTTTCTGAAAAAAAAACTATTAGTTGATGAAAAAATAAAAAAAAATTGTTCTAAAAAAAGATTATTAATTATTTATTAATTCCTAAAAAAATAAATCTATTAAAACCTACAAAAATATAGTTATTTGTTGCTGAAAAATAAAAAAAATTGTTTCTAAAAAAAAGTTATTTATTATTTATTATATCTTAAAAAAATAAATCTATTAAAACCTAAAAAATAGTTATTAGTTGCTAAAAAATAAAACTATATTAAATGCTAAAAATAAAATAATTAATTTCTAAAAAAATAAGTTATTAGTTTCTGAAAAATAAAACTATATTAAATGCTAAGAAATAAAATAATTAATTTAAAAAAAAATAAAATATTAGTTTCTGGAAAAATAAAACTATTAATTGCTGAAAAAATAAAAAAATTAGTTCCTAAAAAATAAAACTATATTAAATGCTAAAAAATAAAATGATTAATTTAAAAAAAAAATAAGTTATTAATTTCTGAAAAATAAAACTATTAGTTGCTGAAAAAAACAAAAAAAAATTGTTCCTAAAAAAAGTTATTTATTATTTACCAATTTCTAAAAAAATAAAACTATTAATTGCTAAAAAATAAAATAAGTAATTCCTAAAAAATAAAATAATTAGTTTCTGAAAAAATTAGTTAATAGTTTCTGAAAAATAAAACTATTAATTGCTGAAAAATAAAAAAAATTAGTTCCTAAAAAATAAAACTATATTAAATGCTAAAAAATAAAATAATTAATTTCTAAAAAAAATAAGTTATTAGTTTATGAAAAATAAAACTATTAGTTGCTGAAAAAACAAAAAAAATTAGTTCCTAAAAAAAGTTATTTATTATTTATCAATTTCTAAAAAAAAAATAAAACTATTAATTGCTAAAAAATAAAATAAGTAATTTCTAAAAAGTAAAATAATTAGTTTCTAAAAAATAAAACTATTAATTGCTGAAAAAATAAAAAAAAAGTTCTAAAAAAAAATTATTTATTATTTATTAATTCCTAAAAAAATAAATCTATTAAAACCTACGAAAATATAGTTATTAGTTGCTGAAAAAATAAATAAATTGTTTCTAAAAAAAAGTTAATTATTATTATATCTTAAAAAAATAAATCTATTAAAACCTAAAAAAATATAGTTATTAGTTGCTAAAAAATAAAATAATTAATTTCTAAAAAAATAAGTTAATAGTTTCTGAAAAATAAAACTATTAATTGCTGAAAAATAAAAAAATTAGTTCCTAAAAAATAAAACTATATTAAATGCTAAAAAATGAAATAATTAATTTCTAAAAAAATAAGTTATTAGTTTCTGAAAAATAAAACTATTAGTTGCTGAAAAAACAAAAAAAAATAGTTCCTAAAAAAAGTTATTTATTATTTATCAATTTCTAAAAAAAATAAAACTATTAATTGCTAAAAAATTAAATAAGCAATTCCTAAAAAATAAAATAATTAGTTTCTGAAAAATAAAATTATTAGTTGCTGAAAAAATAAATAAAAAAGTTCCTAAAAAAGTTATTTATTGTTTATTAATTCCTAAAAAAATAACTATAAAAACCTAAAAAAATATAGTTATTAGTTCCTAAAAATAAAATAATTATTTGTTAAAAAATAAAACAATTAATTCTTAAAAAAATAAGTTATTAGTTCCTAAAAAATAAAATTATATTAAATGCTAAAAAATAAAATAATTAATTTCTAAAAAATAAAACTATTAACTGCTAGAAAATAAAATAATTAATTCCTAAAGAATAAAATAATTAATTCCTAAAAAAATAAAACTATAAAAACCTAAAAAAATATAGTTATTAGTTGCTAAAAAATAAAATAAATAATTGTTAAAAAATAAAACAAATAATTCTTAAAAAAATAAGCTATTAGTTCCTCAAAAATAAAATTATATTAAATGCTAAAAAATAAAATAATTAATTTCAAAAAAATAAAACTATTAACTGCTAGAAAATAAAATAATTAATTCCTAAAGAATAAAATAATTAATTCCTAAAAAAATAAGTTATTAGTTCCTAAAAAATATAATTATTAGTTGCTAAAAAATTAAATAATTAACTGCTAAAAAAATAAAATATTTAATTTCTAAAAATAAATTATTAAATTCTAATAAAATGTATTTAAAAATAACTTTAAAAAAATGCCAACAATATAGTGGCGGTCAAAATCAACCTTTATCAGATCAAAAAAAAACTTACATACAAAATCTTAATACAAGATTAGTCAAATATCCAAAAATCCTCAAGATTCCAATACTGCATACATCAATGAGTGATCTCTTCGATAAAAGAATTATTTAAAAATCAATCTAAAAAGAATAAAACGCATATTGTAAATAACTATATTAAACAGTAATAAGAGATATAATTTATTTTTTTATAAAAAAGCCTAAAAAGAAAACATATATTATATTTTTGAGATTCTGATTTGACTTTCTTTTTCATAATTAAATTAATCAGATAAATCCATTTAATAAACATGCTATTTGTTTTTCATTTAAAATCTGCCGTTGAAATAAAATAAAAATAATATTTTTTAGTAGCTTAAATAATGACTAATTGAAATTAATTGTTCCTTTAAATTTTATATATTTATTATGTGATAGCAATATAAAACCTTAAAAACAAAATTTCAAGGTTAAAACAAATCACATATTCTATATATTTATGGTAAAATACTGTTATAAGATGTAGGCACATTGTTGAATTTAGAATGACAAAAATTCTAAAAAAAAAACGTAAAGTTGGTTTTATTGTTATCGGTTGACATAACAAAGTTATTCAGCCGTACGGTTTTTATTTGACACCTTGTGTACTAATATCTAAAAACTATTCATTTTGTTGATTAAAATAAAAGATTGCTCAAAATCATGTTAACTAGAAAAATGCCATAGCGCATACGAAACTGCCAAAAAAGCAGTGGAGATGCTTGGACGTACAATATTTTCTTAAAAAATATTATGGTTATTCTAGCCAAAACAATTTTAATAGATAGATAAAAAGAATTGTTTGAATGGACGTGAGCGGTCCGCTTTTTTTTAGCGGTACTTGTTCCCGGAAATAAACAACAAAAAAACCAACTCAGAGCTATAATATAATATAATATAATATACCAATTCTTCACGGAAGGTTGCTATTGTGAAAAGTTTCTTTTTTTGTGCTTGTTTGGTAGCGGCGGGAATCAAGTGTTAATGTTCAAAATGAATTCTTTGATAGAAAATTTAAATGATATAATTGAATTACCATATAATAATATAATATAAAACGTAGTGATAGTAGGGAAAATCACCTACAATAACAAGATTCATATTTTTGTATAAATATTATTTATTGATGGTTGGTGATAATACAAAAAAAGCGAATCCGAAACGGACCGCTCCCTAAAAAGCGAAAACCTTCCTGTACACAACCAATGTTATTAGAAAGATAAATGCACATATTAAATAGTTTTGTTTTAATTATGATTCTAACAAATTATGCAATACTCTAATTAGTTATGATATATTAAAATAAAATCCAAAATTATGTTAAGTGTACTTATTTGTTATTTGAGTTTATCAATTTTATAATTTTAATTTGTTAATTATATTTTATTTTATTTAGTAGTAAGTTCGGTCTAGTTTATTCTATAAAGATTTTTTTGTTGCACTCGTTAAATATATTATCATGACAGCTGTAGTTGGTATCGAAAATTTATGGCTTTCCTACTGATCTTCGAGAAATATGTATATTTAAAATCAAGAAATGCTAAAAATTGTTTACTATAAACTATCAAATAATTATTAATCAAAGCGTTCCTCATTTTATGCAACATACGGCATAACCTCAGCGTAAAATTTTCTTTCAGAATCTGCAATGTAACCCTTAATTACTTAATTATTAAACGAGTTAGAGCGTTATAACTATTTTTTTACGTATTTTTGTAAACTAATTAATAATTAAAAAACTACTGGCATAAATCTGGCATTCGGCATAAATTCAGCGTGCTTTTCTGAATCTAATGAACTGATTATATTTTAGTTTTAATTATGAATTCACACTAAAGTATTATGTTTTATTTTATTGCTGAAACCTCGGCTGAAACTTATTAAAACTTATTGCTGTTTTCTCGCCGCCGGTGCGAATATTTCAGTAGAGAAATATATGCAATTATCAGTAGTAATAGCATACGTGCATTTAAAACTTGCCATAACAACTTGGTAATATTTGACAATATAAATCGCATCGCGCTAATTTCAAATGCACGAAGGTAATTTTACATTTTAACTTGAAACATTTTGCTAAAGTCAACCATCGGAAAAAGTGTCGAAAAAAGTGTAAATATTGCAATAGCATCAAAACTAATTGTTTGGTCTGTTTGACAGATTTATAAATAATCATTGTTGCTAAATATTTAAATGTTTCTTGCTTTTAATTTATTGTATGCATTAATTCGCTTTTTTTAATATTTTGTTTTGCCTTGTTTTCTTTATTATAATCGTGCTTGTGTTGTTTAAACACTGCTGCGAAGTTGGAAACAAATTTTAAAAAAACCTAGCACAACAAATATACTCTCACAAAAATGGTATTATCTCCCTTATTATGAGACCTAGGTCAATTATAAATACACCGTTAGATCGGCAAGAAAAAAACACATATTTTTATAGCAAATGCAAGCAATAATTAATGAGCATTAACTAACTAATTGAGTATTTAATTAATTAACAGTAATTGTTTAGCACAGCTTTTACCCAAGGTCAAATCTTAGTTCTGAGTACGGCATTTAAATATTTTTTCACATAGATTGCACGCGCCGAAATGACAGATCTTTAAAATAATTAATTACCGAGATTAGACTAATTCAAGTAAAAAGACAAACAAGTGTTAATTCGGTTATTTATCAACTTATTTTAAATTTGAAAATCAATTTTGAATGATAAAACAAGTACCTTAAACATGTATCGATGACCCAAATCAGATTTAATTAATTACTGAGATATGAACCGATAAAGTGCGCGCTAATATAAAACTGTTGCCACTTTTGTTGCCAGGTTATTTAAGGGTAATAGAATTTGATAAAATTAAATTTTGAAAACTGCATTCGATAGATAAAACATGTAAAATGATCATATATCAATGACGCAAATCAGATTTAATTAATTACTGAGATATGAACCGCCGTAATTAAATACATACTAAATCACTTACTAAACTGTTCCCGAATTTTAAAATGATTCTGTTGTATTGTAATAGCACAGTGATAGAGCAGTTGCTTCGCAGTCTAAAGGTCCACTATTCGATCCCCGAGTAAACAACTTTTTTTTAATTAAATATTTTTTAACATTTTTACAATGGATTTTATGTAATTATTTTAACTGTAAAATTGATACAATTAAATTGCATAAATTACTATTAAAATTTATTAATTGTTAAAAAATCATAAAACGCCAAATGCTGTACTTTTATATCGAATACACAAGTTTAATTTATTTTAAAACCGTACAAACAAGCAAAATAAAAAAAACTATTCATTAATAGAAATGAAAACGAGATTTGTTTGTTTATTACTTTACACCGACTTTATTCCTACGGGGAACCGCAAAGTATGTCATTACCATTTAAAATGCGAAAATTTATTACTACGTTCATTCATATACATATTTTTTTTAATTCACTCATAATAACAAAGAAAAATATACAAAGAATAACCTGCACCTACTGTATTAACATAATGTACAAAAAACTACCTATTGTATATATAAATTAATTGCATTTTTATTTGAAATTCACAAAAGCTATTTTATTTTTAATAAACTGATTAATGTTTTTATTAAGTACTATTTTTTAACATCCATTTTTATGTACTAATTTTATTTGTAGTGCATTTTTTTTATTCTAAACAGGTTTCTTTCAAATAATTATTGATCAAATTTAATAAAAAACTTATTAAATTAATATTAAACGCAATAAAAGTACAAGCCTGCAATTCTTCAACGGCAGAACAACGGCTGCCAATTTGAGGACTCTGCGTAGTTGAAAAATAATCCTAACGGCATTTAAAACAATCGACCGAAAGTCTTGCAAGATTAGCATTCTTTACCTGAAAGAGGTAATGTACCTGTATAGGATTATCCAATACTAGTTTTTATGTAATTGTTTATCTTTTTTTAATTTATGACATACTATATTGTACATTGCACAATTTTAATAAAATAAATATTATTTTAAATTATCGCGGGGTTGTTACGTTTTCTATATTATGGGTAATCAAATTATGTACTTAAATTTTTTTTATGACCAAACTTTTCTTGTCTAACACACTAAATAATTGGATTATCTTTAACATATTAAACATGGAAAAACATTTATCAAAATGTATGATTAGTGAAAAAACAAACATAATTGGAATGTTCGAAATTTGATCAATATTCTATAAAAAAGACAGTAATGACGTAATAATATATAGAAAATATGTTTTTGATTTCTAGTGAAAAAATATCCAAACTTGAAATTTTCTTATGTTTCTTATTTTTTATTGATAAATAAAATTTTACTTTATACAACATCATTAAACAAGTATAGACAAAGAAACTTTTCTTATGCGTTGCTTAATAAAAAGTTTTTTATTACAATTGTAACAATTACTACTTTTATACTCTAATTAGTTATGATATAAATTAACAATTTATTCAAACTTAATCTAGCTAATTCTTTTTTAGTACACTATTATTATACTGCACAAAAGTTATTCCTTAAGAATAATCCAATACGCAATACGTATATTAAGATTTAATTTTAATTAGAACTGAAACATGTGGTCTAAATAAAAAAACTAAAAATTATGTTAAATGTACTTATTTATTTATCATTTAAGTTTATCAATTTTATAATTTGATTTGTTAAAGTTTATAAGATCGGTGTCTTTTATTCTAAAAAAGGTTTCATTTTTTTGCAGTCGTAAAATATATTATCATGACAACGGCTGTCGATACTGAGTACGGCACTCGGTATCGAAAATTTATGGCTTTCTTACTTCCCTTGGAATAATATGTATATTTAAAACCAAGAAATGCTAAAAATTGTTTACTACAAACTATCAAATTATTATTATCTATTGTTTCTCATTTCATGGGAAATGTGCTATAACCTCAGCGTAAAATTCTCTTTCAAAATCTGCAATGTAACCCTTAATTACTTAATTATTAAACGAGCTATGGCGTTATAACTATATACGTATTTTCCTAAACTAATTAATAACAACAAAATTACTGGCTTTTGATTAAATCTGAATCTAATGAACTGATTTTAATTTTAATTATGAATTCACACAAAACATTATGTTTTATTAAAATTGTTTACTATAACTATCAAATATGTATATTGTTTGATAAAAAAATTATCAATTACAATCAAACAAAATCGCAATGATCTCAATACTCCTGCAGATAAATCTATAACCTTTTTTTTTACTTTTGTTAACTGTTTTATATTATTAATGTTTTTGACACTTCTTATTTATGATATATTTTATATATTTTGTACTTTTTATGTATGGGTGCTAATAATACTACAAAAAAAATGAACTTATGTTTTTTAACGTGAAACACAATAAATTGAGTTTTAGAAAATTTATATCAATTATTTGTTATTAAAAACTCATTTTCGTAAAAATATCAGATTAGCTCAAACCAATAATAAAAAAATTATTTAATTTTTTAAGTATTTATAATTTTAAACTAGTTCTAAAGTAAATGACTAGTTTCTAGAAATTGTCCTGTAAAATTAATTTAATGTATGTATGTACTTACATTCAATCGTAATAGAAAAACACACAGAAACCATACGATACAAATACTAATATAAATTCAAAACAATTAGTTTTTGGTATTTATTGCATTTTCTAACTAGAGTGGGAGATTATTGTTAGTGGTAGGAAAAAATTAATACGTTTTCTATTAATGTTAATCAAGTTAACTGTAAAACAAAGGATTATAGATTATTATTTGCAGTATAATACAATACTTTACCAGTTTGGGAATTTACGGGTTTATAGATTAAATTAGTTCTTAAGAGTAACAACATTATAAAAAAAGGAACTAATTCATAACTACTAAAGTAAATATAACCGCATTACTAATCTAAAAACTTAACGACTTCATACATAATGCAATGCATTTTTTGGAAACCATTTACCTGTTTATAATATCTTTTAGAAATACCTACATTTTTAAATTGATTTAAACCAGTCACAAAATTTAGTATTAGCATAACTGATTCAATTAAAAAAGTTGTTAAGAACATTTGAATCAATATCGAAGGGATCGATTAATTAAAGTGTAAAAATAAACAACCCCACCAACATTTTCAATTTTTGATTGAATCTTTCACTTCCTTAATTGATAACAAACAAATGATGCAAATTTTAAAAAGGTGTTTTTTATAACGATTTTGTGACTAATATAAACCAAGGCGCTCGAATAATTAAAGTGTAAAAATAAACAACGACCCCACCAAAATTTTCAATTTTTGATTCGATCTATCACTTCCTTAACTGATAACAAACAAATGATGCAAATTTAAAAAAGGTGTTTTTTCTTATAACAATATTATGATCAATATTAAGGCGCTCGATTAATTAAAGTGTAAAAATAAACAACTACCCTACCAAAAATTTTAATTTTTGATTTGATCTATCACTTCTTTAATTAATAACAAACAAATTATGCAAATTTAAAAAGGGTGTTACTTCTTATAACGATTTTATGATCAATATTAATCAAAGCGCTCGATTAATTAAAGCGTAAAAATAATCAACAACCCTACTAAAATTTTTGATTAGATCTATCACTTCTTTAATTAATAACAAACAAATTTTGCAAATTTAGAGAGGGTGTTATTTCTTATAACGATTTTATAATCAATATTAATCAAAGCGCTCGATTAATTAAAGCGTACAAATAAACAACGACCCCACTAAAATTTTTAATTTCTGATTGGATCTATCACTTTCTTAATAAATAACAATCAACTGATGCAAATTTAAAAAGGGTGTTTTTTCTTATAATGATTTTATAATCAAAATTAATCAAGCCGGCTCGATTAATTAAAATGATTCTATGTTGACTGCCCAAAAATGTTTAATTTTTGATTGGATCTGTCACTTTCTTAATTGTTTACAAACAAATGATAATAATTTAAAAGTTAAATGTTTATTTATAACGATGCTATGATTATTTTAATAAAAATGATTAATTCGGTCTTCGGCTTATAGAATGTGATCGTGAGAAAAGAATAAAACACGCAAAGCATGAGTGCAACGGAGAAATCTTTAGTTTCTGTATCACAAGTTGCCTAGTTTTTTGGTTAAACATTATTTTGCTGAGCAGCTGTAACGCACGCAACCGCATGAACCAAGCACGGACGTACCCGTCCAAAAACCAACGATCAAGCAAATACAAAACCAACGCTAACTTCAGCCACCTCATACGCCTCCGCTAACTTCTTAAATTTGCGACTCTGGTATTGCACGCCGTTATCGCAGAGGGTCGTGTGCGGAGCTCCATACACAAGAAAAACCTCTTTCTCGATTTTCTTGGTGACCGCCGTGGCTGTAGCCTATCCTTTAAGAAAGGCTACAACATAACGAAAATTTAAAGAAGTTGTCGGTTATGATCAATATGTAGAAATTTAAGTCGGTCGATACTATCTGCCAAGGTCGTACAGGCGTTTGACGAGTTGCCATTAAACCATGCGGTCTTTGATTGTCGCTCTTATGCTGAATACAAATTTTACAACGTGAAACCTAGCGACTGACATCGGTTCTCATCCGTGGCCATTAAAATTTTCCTGCTATCCTTGAGTAAGTCTTATACACTCCTCCATGTCCAGAAGTCGGGACATTGTGAGCTTGCCGCAAAATCTCATACCGTTCCATCTTACATATAACACGCTTCCAACTATCATTACCCTCCATTAGTCCAGGAAAACGCACCAAAACATATTTAATCAGTTTTTCATCTTCTACACGCCACTCCGCGTACTTCAAAAAATTCGAGAACACCAAACTAACCATCTTTACATACCACTTGTCAGACGTAACGTCCACTTCGCAACACATAACATAATCCAATACAGGTACAGACCGGAACAGAGCATCGGGTACCACATGTTCTCTACCCTTCTTGTGGGTTACCACAAAATCATACTGTTGTAGTTTGACAGCTCAGCGTGCCAAACGTCCATTGGGTTGGGATTTTTCAAATTATGGAGCCAAACCAAATAATGATGGTCTTAATGACCTGAAATGGGACGCCTTCCAAATACGGACGACACTTCTCAATCGCCCACAAGACGGCCAAACACTCTCGTTCCGTGGTAGCATAATTTTTCTTTGCCCTACTCATAGATCTACTGAGGTAATTAAGCACTTTTTCTTTACCATCCATGGTTTGCGACAGTACAGCTCCAAGCCCAAATCCCGAAGCGTCGGTTTACAACACAAATGGCTGGTTAAAGTCCGGACAAGATAACATCGGAGCCGAAATCAATTAATCTTTCAATTCCCTAAATGCATCTTTGCACTCGACTGTCCACAGGAATTTTACCTTTTTACGAGTCAGATTGGTCAGTGGAGCCACGAGCGTCGAAAAGTTGGGTACAAACTTCCTGTACCAAGAGGCAACACCGATTACGCTTCTGACGTCCGTCGCATTCTTGGGGGTTGGCAATCTCAAAATTGCCTTGACTTTGTCGGGATCTATAATTTGTAAGATCCCAATGGATCGTGAGGACAATTATAAATATTCATAACACAATCCTCAATGTCCGGCTACCGGATTAATCATAGTGTATGTTGGGTTGCCTCAAAAGTTATGTTACATCCCCAATAACTTTCAACAGTTACCTCGGTTACCTATCTTAAATTATAATATATATTTTATTTGTTTTAGAAAACCAGCCGGCAGCTTCTACGGCGAAAACGTGATGCTACAGTTTATGCAAGACAAGGCCATCACCATGAACTACCTTCAGCACCATGAAATTCAAACCATGGGTTGGCCTCCTCTAAGTTCTGTTCAAAATCTATATTAATATAATATTATAGTTTTAGTCTAATTATTAGTCAAGATCAAGAACAAGGTTTCATAAATGGCATATAGTTTTGTGGTAAACACAGATGAGAGGTTAGAAAGTTGTCTTGTTTCTTTCAACTTCATTGATAAAATCTATGTACCAAACGCGGTTAATTGGAGGTTAAGTTGAACCGAAAGGGATAGTTCCCAAAAATGCTACATACAGGTTGCGGCAGGGAAACTTGCTGATTTGAAAAGACAATAAAAGAAAAAAGATTTCACATATCAATTTAATTATTTTTTTATCGTATTGTAATCATATTGAATTTTTGTTTCAAATAGTTTTAAAAATTACATTTTACAAATGGCGGTCTTTATTAGCGATACACTGATCCACCCGCTTTTTGAAGTTTTACTCCACTATTTCGAGCATATCGACGGTAATGTTGGCGATAGCTTGGCAAATGTTGTCCTTCAGGTGTTGCAGGGTCCGTGGTTTGTCATTGTAAACAATGAATTTGAGGTATCCCCATAAAAAGAAGTCACAGGGAGCCAAATCGGGAAAGCGCGCCGGCCACAGTACGTCACCCCTCAAGGAGATTAGGCGTTCGTGGAAGTGTTCCCTCAAAAGTTTCATTGAAATTCTCCCTGTGTGTGCCGTGGCTCCGTCCTGCTGGAACCATACGTCTTCAAAGTCCATTTCTTTAAGTTTTGGGCAAAAAAATGCCTCAATCATTTTTCTGTAGCAAACTGCTTTTACAGTAACAGTGTGTTTTTCTTCCTCGAAAAAGTAAGGCCTAATTATTGCAACTCTCAACAATGCACTCTACACAGTAACACGTTCACAATGAAGTGGCTTCTCATGAAGTTTACGGAGATTAGCACCACTCCAATAACGCATGTTTTGTTTGTTTACTCAGCCAGAAAGGTGGTAATGGGCCTCATTACTGAAAAAACACGAAGGCGTTGTGAGGCAAGTTAAGGAGCGCTTTACATGCAGTTTGGCGAGAAACAAAATCGCATTCACTGAGCTCTTGCACCACAGCAAGTTTGTAGGGATGAAACTTGAGTTTGTTGTGAAGAATTCGTCTTACACTGCAATCAGAAATCCCTAGAGCACCTGCTTGTTTGCGCTCGGAACACCAGGAAGAGTGCAAAAACGACAGCCTCACCTTCTCGACGTTTTCTGGAGTTCTGGAAGTCCGTTGACTTTCAGGCCTTTTTTATGCTACACTGCCACTCCACACAGTCCACACACGAAACAATCAATTGCCGGCCAGGAACGGAACCCGTGGTATAAATATTGAACCGAGTTCGGAAGGCATGTTGGGTGGCGACTACCGAACGGCCATTAGAAAAGTAGGCCTCGACGGCAAACGCACGTTTTCCTTTGTTCAACGCATGACAACAACTGGCTTAAACGGTAACAAAACTTCAAAACTCCTTCTTTCGAATGAGACCTTTTCTACCCCTTTCTGACCACGTCTCGCTCATTGGCGTCCAATTCAAATCAGCAAGTTTCCCTGCTGCAGCTTGTACAAAGGTTTTGTAAAAAATTTAAGGTCTCTTCTCTAGTAGTTGAACACAAGATTTCTAAAGTCTATTGACGTAGTTACTTTACGACAATTTGTTGTCAAATGTGACACCAAGAAATTTATAGAACGGTACTCAGAGAATAAGAATAATGTTAACATTACAACAGATATTATTAAAAAAAGTTTAAAATTTCTGTTTGGGAAGTAGCCAGATAAATAGATGGCAAAATGATCTGCACAAGAGATCATTTTTACCGAAGGAATAGAGAAGTATACCAGAGGTCATGTATGCACATTTTGAAAAGCAAATGCTAAAAAAGGCTGCTTGTGGGAATCCGATGAAGAAAGTAACAACCTGTTTTCTACGGAACTACTTTCTGATAAGTACAGCCGTTTTTCAGATACCAGTTTAATGATAATGTTGATAAACAAAGGGGATAATTTAAAATTAACTAGTACAGATTTTAAGTAGACTATGCACGCGTTATTATAAGCTTCTTTTATATCTAAGAATGTAACACATAGATATTTTTTTGTGCTAATGCGAAGATAACATCACAATATAGAGTGGTGACGTTTTCATACATACTGTGACTTTTTCTAAAACTTGTGGTGGGGTCTGCAAATATGAAGTTTATCTGAAACCATCTTTTTAATTGCATTCTGATAATATTTTTAAAGGTTTTCCAAGCACAAAAGGAAATCTGAAACCTAGTCCATGTTTAGCAAAGGTTTTTGCTTTGGTATGAGTACAATCTTGATAGTTTTCCAACTATTAGGAATTGTTCCATGTTCCAAAAAGGTATTAAAGATGTCTACTAAATGTGATTTATTGAGAAATTTCTTGTAACATGAAATAGGAGATGTTATCATTTTCCATGGCTGAATCCTTTGTGCAAACAAGAACAAGGTTGAGTTTGCTCATTGGTATAGGTGCTGTAAGAGTATGAGGAAGTGTATTGGCAACATTAGTAAACTGACTACAGTATCGTGTCGAGCGTATGGAGGGGCTAGTTTTGACATATATTTTGAACCCAAATTCTCTTCTTTGATGGGAGTAACAGATCTAGGGATTCTAGAACTTTGTTTTGTTGACGGTGTTACATAAGACGATGGGGAGGTTCGGTCGAGAGAACTGCAAAAAAAAAATTATTCTTTGTTTGCGATGCAGAAGCCTCTTTGCTTGGGTCATAGCCTTTCTAACCGCATCAAGATGAGCTGGTTTTTTTGTACGGCGGAATATAGTAAAGAAACGTTTTATTTTTGTTAACCGCCTTAGAACGTTCCTTTTTCTACCATGAGTTTTTTGGCTTTTTGAAGAGTCGGGACTAGGTAAAAATGTTATAATTTTTCTATATAAAATTCAATCTATTTATTTTACAGATTTGTTTGTAACTTATATACAGAGCAGACTGAGACTGATTGAAGTGAATTTTGGTAATAAAGTCGCCAATATTAATAAAAGAATGTAAATATTTGTCTCCAAATTCAACGAGCAATTAGAGAGTCAGTAACATGACAAAATGGTGAGGTTAGACATAGAGGGCTGAACTAATTAAAACAAGACATTAAAAATAGAAATTTTGGATTTAAAAAATATATCACGGCAAAAAAAAGGATACTTCATAATCATAATCATCCTTTTTTTTTGTTGCGGAAAGATCTAAACCGAGGAGTAGCAAAGAGTTTATTTGGACAAATCTAAGTTTTATACAATGCAACTGCATTAATCTTTCATGTTCATGCATCATGCGTAACAGTTCTGGCTTTTTGTTATATCCAGATTGGATATTCCAACTAACCAGATGTATCGGCGCATGATTCATTGTTAAATTAAGATATTAAACTGTGAAAGAACGTGAGAAAGTAAGACAGGATTGAATTGTTTGTGATGTGGATAGAGGACTGTTTGAGAGCCTTGACTAAGATTTCTAGCAAGTTATAAATAAACGATGCGTTGGTAGACGGTCTTGCATCTAAGAAGAAATACGCTAGGGGTTAATATGTCGAGCAAAGGAATAGCCATAAAAAACCATAGCTTGCTTGATTTTGGATTTGTTTAACTAATACAGATTTAAATTTATTGGTGTAGTGCGAGTCTTTGCAAAAATTGCAACATGAAGAATCAGATTTGCTACAGTTTTCAAACTTGTGTTGATCAAGGTACAAGGACATTTAACACTGTTTCTGCACACCTTGGAAGTGTGCCCATACCGCATGTAGTTGAAACATTAAATGATTTTGTGCACATACACGCTAATAGGTAAGGAATTAAGATTAAAAATAAAAAAATTGGGAACACAACCTATAAACGCAACCAATATTGTGTTCGATGGCTCATATTTGAACCAGTTTCTATTTGATTTCTAGACCTTTCTTTTTGTATTATAACTTTCTGCTTTTAAGATGTCGGCCTTAAGGGAGTTACAGGCATTGTTTTTGATCTCGTTTAATTTGCAGTCCACACCACGTACCAAACCCTTACCGGATATGTAGTAAGCTGGAATGTAAGATTTTAAATTATAGGTAATATAAAAGTTGCTATTTAATAGTTTATTAATATACAATTTTGAAAAAAACACAGCTAATCTGTTTTTAAATCTGGCTTCAACCTTAGTGGCACCAACCACCTTAATATTTTGAATTAATCTTTTGCAAACTATTTTGCCACTTCTAATTTAATTAAATTATATACCTAGTAGTTTGTATTTAATATCTATTTATTGCAAACAAATAATAATTGTTTTTACTTTAATTGTTAATTTAAATTTATGTTTCATTATTCTTGCGTTGGCAACACTGGAAATTGAAGGTTGCACAAATAATTTCAGTAGCTGCTGTGCACAGTAGAGAAAATGGCTGCCATCGTTAACCACTCCATTCGTCGATATTTGGCCACCACGGCCCAAAGGGCTGCAAAAGTGCAAGTCCAAGGCCCATCAGCTGTCTCCGGAATCCACGAAGGTAGTTATATTAAAATTGAATAAAAACCAAGTCAGGTTATGTCACTCAAAAAAATTACATAACAAACTTATTGAATATAAGAGGAAAATGTAATTCCCTTCAATATTTCTTTAAATAAGTTTTAGATTATATAAATTCTATAAATATCCTGCAATTAGATTAAATCTTACTGATAAGATAATGATATTGATTTATTATTTTTAGGTGGATTTAAAATTTGGAGGAACTTGACTTTCTTCGTTGCGTTCCCAGCAATTGCTTTGTGCGGTTTGAATTGTTATTTGGGTCATCAGGAGCATGTTGCACATGGTCATCGTGCCGAATTCATCAAATATGAGTACTTGAGAATCAGATCTAAGAGATTCCCATGGGGAGATGGATCTCGTTCTCTTTTCCATAACAAGCATACCAACGCATTGCCCGATGGCTATGAAGATTAATTTAAATTAATATATTAATGGCTATAGTCCGATTGTAAAATGTTAATTTTTATTTTGTAATTTAATTGTAATTAGTAACAGATTGTGTAAAATGATTAAATAAATTGTTATACACAATGAGATATTTAATAATTTAAATTGATTTTGTTTTATATTTATTCTGAAGAAAGTTGTAATAGTGTCAAATCTATTTTTTGTTAAATAATGCGGCATAAAATTGAGAATTTGAAGCTAATTTTAGATAAGTAGTTGCATTATTAAATTTAAGCATATTTTATGATAATCTTGGAAAAAAATTATATTAAAGTATGACAAAAAGGAGTTTTTGGGGGATATTGTATAATTAAGATGTTTTGATAAAAACGAGACACGAGATTTTTATACCAAAATAAGTAATCTATACATTTAATTCCTTACAAATTAAGTAATTTAGATTACAAGTTAATTGAATTATCATTGTAAATAAAATATTTATTTATTCGAGTCGTATCGGTTTGCCTCGTGCAAAAAATAATGGCCGACAACTCTATTCTAACTTACTTACTCTATGCATCTCTGATTCTTAACTTGCTTATTTCATGCAACCATTTTGCACTGATTATAAGCATTTTGACGTGAAATACCGTTGATGTGGTATCAAATTGTTTTAAACCGTTGCGTTGTCGCCACTTACCGGTTAAATACTTTTGACTCCGAATGTACCAACCAGCGAGGTGAATTTAAAACCGCTGTTGAAAGTAGTTCAATATGTCCGGTATGTCAAATTTAAATATGCTAATTTATAATGAGATAAATTGTCAAGAATGATTATGAAAATCATTAGTAAAAATTGAGTATAAAAAATTAATATTCTATGAAAGTAAATGTTTATATAGCAAATGTTTTACTGAATTAATCATAAGAAAATTAATGACAGGTGTAACCGTTTAGGACCGGTACGTTTTCGTGAGATTTTATCGCCCAAAAATATAGAATTGACTGCATTCTTTAAAAATTGCTCATTTATTTAAGTGTAATGTTGTCAACCATTGCAAGAGTTTAAAGATATTAAAATGTAATTTGCTTTACTATTTTATTAAATTCTTGCATTCGAATGCAAAAATAATGCCGTTTACATGCATAGAAGTTAAAATAGTTTCTAAATTTAGCAGTTAAAACTGTAAATCCGACTTTTAAAAGTGTAAATCTGGGATTTATAGTTTTAAATTTTACTGCCAAATTGTTAATCCAGCCACAAACGTATTTAAATTTACTGTAATACTGTTATTCCGGTCTTAAAACTGTAAATCCAGCCTTTAAAAGTGTGAATCCAGCATTTAAAGTGTTAAATTTTATTGTCAGGCGGTTAAATCGGTTTTCAAATTGTAATCTGGTCTTTAAAACTGAAAACCATCTACAATCGTATTAAATTTTATTGCAAAACTGTTAATCTAGCTTTTAAACTATAAATCCGTTTTTTTAAGTAAAAAAAAAACTGAAAGTTTAACAACCAACGTGTCCAGCTTTTAAAATTGGCAATTGCACTTTTAAAAGCTGGAATGTAAATTGTGACTTTTAAATTTAAAAGTGTAAACCAGGCCTTTAAAATGTTAAATTGAACTGCCAAACTGTTAATCCTGCATACAGACTATAAATTCGGTCTTTAAAATATTAAATTTAACCGTTAAATTGTTAATCCGACCGTATTTAAAAGTGTAAGTAATGTCATCAAAAATGAAAATCTGGCTACCAACGTATCTAATCTACTGATAAGCTGTTCTGGCTTGATTATAATGTTAGTTTGTTGGGGTAGGAAAAAGTGATGCGCCTGGCGGGATTCTATAGTCGCATACAAATAGTGTTTTTTCTCAACAGGGAGTTTGTTCCAATTGACCAATTTGTTTGAGGCATTTTTGATATTAATTATGATAACCACGACCTATTCAAGTTATGCGCCGTTATAAAAACACAATGTTGCTATTTTTTATCATGTGAAAAATAACAAAATTCGGTTATAAAATATTAAAATATTTTTAAAAAGAACTAAAATCTAGCCAAAAACAATTGAATAATGTAAAATTCTATTTAAAAACTAACTAAATTTGGTATTGAAATATCAAAATATTGTAAAAAGGTACTATTCATAAAGTCTAAAATAGCTACAAAATATTGTCAGAAAGCACTAAAACCCGGCTATAAACTGTTGAAAGGTGTAAAATTCTATTCATTAAATATAAAAAATAACAAAATCCTACTTTCTTTACTTAACAAGTTATATTTTGCTATACTAAACATAAAGAGAACCTCAACATAACTTCACTATTAAATGTGTATTATGCTATGGTATATTCACATATTTCTTACAATATAGTGGTCTATGGAAAAGCAAACAATATAAATAGAGTTCTTATTCAACAACAACGGGTAATAAGACTTATGTTTGGTATAAGTTCAAGCGACTCTTGTAAACCTTGTTAAAATTTGTAATATCTGACTTATGCGCCATCTAGTGATGTTAACACTAGGGAAGCTTAAGTGACGCTCTCTTAAGCGTCCCACTTCTTGTTTGTGACGCTGTACGTAACAGACGTGTTTTTCCTTTGCTCCAACAATATACTATTAATTCACACAAGTGTTTGATTACGTTAATCCGAATATCCAACAGGTTATGGGCCCAGTGCGCGTGTTAATTAGTAGTGCGGTTTAGTAATCGAGATCTTAAGACTTTTACCGGTCGATCGTCGCGAACAACCACGTGTTTGGTGTGAGGTTAAAGATGTCGGGAAGTTACTTAGTGAATGTGCCGAGGCTGAAGGGTCGTGAAAACTATGATGATTGGGCCTTCGCGGTGGAGAATTTCTTGGTTCTCGAAGGACTTCATGGATGCATCATAGAAGACGAAGCTGGCAGACAAACTGAAGCTAAGGTGGCTGAGTGCAAAGCCAAATTGATATTAACGATCGATACTTCGTTATATGTCCACATCAAGAATGCAAAGACAGCAAAAGAGTTGTGGAAATGCTTGAAAGGAATGTTTGATGACAAAGGGTCGACAAGGAAAATAACACTGCTGCGAACATTAATTTCCACAAGATTAGATAACTGTGATAGCATGCTGGCGTATGTTAGACAGATTGTGGAAACGGCCCAACGGCTGAAGAGCACAGGTTTCGAAATTTCCGATGAATGGGTTGGATCTCTCCTACTGGCAGGTTTGCCGGAGAAATATTCGCCGATGATAATGGCGATTGAGCATAGTGGAATCGCCATAACGGCCGACAACATCAAATCGAAGCTGCTCGACATGGAAGATACTGACAGTGCAGGTAGCGCATTCAGCGCTAGATGGCGTGGACAGGCAGGCAACTGTAATGGGAAAGGCGTCCGGGGTGCCAGTGAGGTCACTGACAAGGACAAGAAGAAGCAATTGTCAAACGTCAAATGCTACCATTGTAAACAGTTTGGTCACTACAAGAACAAGTGCCCACAGCAGAAAGACAGCGATAACAGAAATGGAAGTGCACGGAAGAACTTTGGACTAAGTGCCGTGTTCCTATCGGGTGAATTTAACAAAGATGATTGGTACGTTGATTCAGGTGCCAGCGCTCACTTCGTTGCTGACGAAAAGTGGCTGCAGAGCACGTCCAATAGTGAATTTGTTAAAGAAATTATCGCTGCAAACAAAGAAACAATGACTGTGTCGTGCAAGGGTATCGTCAAGCTTCATACGCGTGTGAACAATGCGGTGAATGACGTCACCATCAGAGATGTATTTTGTGTACCCAAGTTATCCACAAATTTACTTTCAGTTAGCCAGATGATAAAGGCAGGGAATAAAGTGAAATTTGATGAGGATGGTTGCTCTATCTACACGCAAGATAATCAACTAGTGGGAACAGCTACACAGACGAACAATGTTTACAAGTTAAACACAGCTGATGATGAAGCATGTTTGCTTGCAACTAACACATGGCATAGAAAGTTTGGTCATGCAAACAGTTCAACACTAAATCAAATGTCGAAGAAAGAAAGTGTCATTGGTATGAAAATGGATGGAGAAGTCGTTGAATCCAAAAGAAGCTGTATGGTATGTTGTGAAGGAAAACAGACTCGAGCACAGTTTCCTAAGAAAGGAAATAGAGCAGAGAGCATTTTGGAGCTCATTCACATGGATGTGTGTGGGCCAATCGAAACGAAATCGTTTGGTGGCTCTAGGTATTTCCTCATAATAGTTGATGACTACAGTAAGATGGCTTTTGGTTATTTCCTGAAAACGAAAGATGAAGTTTTCAACCAGTTTAAACAGTTTGCTGCAATGGCGGAGAATCAAACAAATTGTTCCATAAAGATAGTGAGATCAGACAACGGTGGTGAGTTTTGTAATAAGCAGTTTAAAGCTTTTATGAGTCAAAAAGGCATCATTCACCAGATGACCACTCCTTACACGCCCGAGCAGAATGGCTCAGCTGAGCGGATGAACAGGACGGTGGTGGAAAAGGCTAAATGTCTCATGTTTGATGCAAAACTGGACAAACGTTTTTGGGCTGAAGCCGTTAATCACGCTATCTATTTGAGAAATAGACTTCCGGTAGCAGGAAGGGGTGAAAAAACACCGACTGAAATTTGGACAGGCCGTAAGCCAGATGTGAGCCATCTTTGCATCTTTGGCAGCAAGGCAATGGTGCATGTGCCAAAGGAGAAGCGGCTGAAATTCGACAAGAAAGCCAAACAAATGATTTTTGTCGGCTTTAGTGACAATACAAAGGGGTATAGGCTATATGATCCTGCAGAGAGCAAAATAATCGTGAGCCGAGACGTCATAATCCTTGAAGAAGATGACTTGTTGACCATTAATGTAGATCACAGCCTGGATGAAGATCAACACATTGGTGTTGAGGCAACTGATTCAGTGGGGGCAGCAAGTGAAGACGATGGTGAAGAGACTCCAGTGTCATCGGATGAGTCCATTGCACCGTCGGAAATAGTCAACAGCAGTGGAGACTCATATGTCCCAGATGACTGCAGCGCATCAGGCAGCGAGGGACATGGTGACTACATCGAACAAGAAGTAAGAAAGTCATCCAGAACTCCGAAGCCGAAGATACTTCACGATTATGTGACTTATGCAACCTACGCGGGAATTGACAATGACATCGACGTGCAAGAAGACCCCTCCAGTGTGGAACAGGCGTTGGCTCGTCCAGACCACGAGAAATGGAGATGCGCGATGGACCACGAGCTCAGCTGTTTTGAGAAGAACCGTGCGTGGGAAATCGTCGACGTCCCAACGAAAGGGACGATTGTGAAGTGCAAGTGGGTTTTCAAGCGCAAGTGTGACGGTCTTAAAGTGCGGTATCGTGCGCGTTTGGTGGCTAAGGGATTCAGTCAACAGCCAGGAGTAGATTATAACGAAATATTTGCGCCTGTTGTACGTCACTCGACCTTAAGATTGTTGTTCGCTCTATCAGTAAGGTTAAAGTTAAAAATGTATCATTTAGATGTACCAACTGCTTTTTTGAATGGGGATTTAGATGAGGAAGTTTTTATGATGATGCCTGAAGGTTTCAATGTGCAAGACAATGTTAACAAGGTACTTAAATTGAACAAAGCCATTTATGGTTTAAAGCAGGCATCTCGGGCATGGAATAAGAAGGTGAATGTTGTCATGAATGAATTGAACTACCAGAATTCTAAACATGAACCTTGCTTGTACACCAAGAAGAATGGTGATCGTTTGACTATAGTGGCATTATACGTAGATGATTTCTTTGTTTTTTCAAATTGTGTAGAAGAAATCAAATGCTTGAAAAATGTACTTATAAATAAGTTTAAGATCAAAGATCTTGGTGAGCTAAGGCACTGTCTCGGAATGGATGTCGAGTCAGGAAATGGAGAAATTACTTTGAGTCAAGAAAAGTACATAGAGCAATTGTTAACTAAGTTCTCAATGGAAGATTGTAAGACTATAAAGACTCCTATGTCACGAGATAACGCCGTAGAGCTAGCCAAAGAAGTTGATGTGCCATACCAACAGTTAGTTGGAAGCTTGATGTATTTAGCGGTATTGACGAGGCCTGATATATCTTATTCTGTAAGTTTTTTAAGCCAATTTAATAATTGTTATAATTCAACCCATTGGTCTTGGGCAAAGAGAGTGCTTAGATACCTAAAACTAACCAAAGGCTTAAAACTGAAATATGTACAAGGTAAAGAAACTTTGGAGGGTTTTACGGATGCCGATTGGGCGGGAAACCCAGCTGATCGCAAATCAGTCACAGGGTTTTGCTTCAAGCTATCAGGCGCCACAATATCGTGGGAAAGTAGAAAGCAAACTACCGTTGCATTAAGTAGCACTGAAGCAGAATATATGGCTTTATCTGAAGCCACTAAAGAGGCCATTTATTTGAGAAATCTAATCAGTGAACTCGTGGATGAAGATAAATGCGTGACTGTTTACAGTGATAACCAAAGTGCTATTAAGTTGTCAGCAAACCCGGTGTTTCATAAGCGTTCAAAGCACATAGATGTAAGACACCACTTTGTAAGAGACGCTGTAAACGCGAAACATGTGGAAGTAAAGTATTTGTCCACACATGAGATGCCCTCGGATGTGCTTACAAAGGCATTGTGTACAGAAAAGCACAATAAGTTCGTGAGAGAGATGGGACTCACTCAATAAATGTTAAATGTAGCGCAATTATCAGATCTAGTGGGGGTGTTAAAATTTGTAATATCTGACTTATGCGCCATCTAGTGATGTTAACACTAGGGAAGCTTAAGTGACGCTCTCTTAAGCGTCCCACTTCTTGTTTGTGACGCTGTACGTAACAGACGTGTTTTTCCTTTGCTCCAACAATATACTATTAATTCACACAAGTGTTTGATTACGTTAATCCGAATATCCAACAAACCTTACTTTACAAAATATTCCCTATTATCAGTACCAGCAATTTATATTTGTAAACTAATAATACATGCAAGAAACCATTTTTTACTTACACCAAAAATGATGAAATTCACTCTTATAATACCAGAAATAAAGAGGCATTTCGAGCAGATCCACATAAATCTTCTCATTACGAAAAATCACTTCATTACAATATGTACATATTATATTTTATAACAAATTGCCAAACAATATAAAACCAAAGAGTATTCAAGGCTACATTAAAAACCTATCTAGTCGAAAAATGTTTGTATGATATACGTGAATTTTAACAACATTTATGTTTTTTTGTTAACAATTAGCACTTCTGTGTACGTTTTTTATATTTTATTTAAATGTTTGTAAATTAATTGTACTTGGTGTTAATCACAATTTTATTGTAATTTATTATGACGTTTCATATCCTTTTTGGCAATTGAAATAAAGCTTTATTATTGTTATTATTAAAACATGAATACATATATTGTTAAAGTAACAAAATCCGGCTATAAAATGTTGAAAAGTGGAAAATTTTACTTCATAAAAACATTACCTTAGTCATTAACTGTTAAAAAGTGCAAACTACTATCATAAAAAGTCAAAAATAACTAAATCCGGTCTAAAACATTAAAATATTTTCAGATAGATTCAAAACCCGGCCAAAAAATCCAAAACATATATTTTTTTATAAAATGTCAAAAATAGCAAATTCCGGCCATAAATGATCAACATATTGTTGACAAATATCAAAAGGCTTTTATAACATCAATATTGCGTAGAAAACTTAATTCTAGCAACAAATTTGCTCAAAACAACTCATTTATAGCTAGAAAAGCTCAAATTCATATAAAATGAACATGATAAATATCGAAAAAATTTACGTAGAAAAAGCATTTATACCATAAAAATCGCGCAACAAATTTATTTTATGCATAAATCGCGGAAAAATCATGTTTACTACATAAAATTAACTAGTTTTGAGAATCAAATTTGTCAAAACTGGCGTAGAAAACAGACTAAAATTGCACAGAAAAAGACCCAAATATCGCATAAGATTTGCTTAGAAAACTTTAAAATTACAAATAAAAATCATTTAAAGCAAGAAAATTTCACATAAAAATCATTTGCAGTATAAAATTTAATAAAAAAATTACATTTACCACACAAAACTCATCAAATAAAATAAAATATATCAAAGATGTTGTTAGAAAATATCAAATTTCAGAATAAAGTGTTGAAAAGTGCAAAATTATTTTAATGAAATGTCAAAAATAGTAAAACCCGATCATAAAATATCAACATATTGTTGAAAAGAACAAAAATCTAAAATATTCTCAGAAAGCACAAAAATTCGGTCATAAGCTGAAAAACTCTTTACATGCAATGTGAAAAATAGTAATATCCAGTCAAAAACCAAAATCTATATACAATACATAATATAATTTTGTAAAAATACGAATTGTTTTAGTACCCTGGAGGGGTGCGAAGATCATGTAGTCTGTAAATAAATATATCTAATCAGTTATGATGCGCACTAGCTCCAGTAAGTTATGTTATTCTGCGCGAGTAGACTACAACCTTAATTCAACTATTTAGCAACACGAGCCAGCACATGTCGGACAAATTTCAATTTGCTTGGTTTCGCGCGTGGATGCTGCCTTTAACTGTTAAAAAGTGCAAATTTCTATTATAAAAAATCATGAAAATGAAAACATTGTCAGAAAGATTCAAAATCCGGTCTCAACTGTTGAAAGGTGCAACATTTATATTCACATTTTAGATTAAGTATTTTTCACATATTAGCATAAATAACACCATTTTGAAAGATAATCTAAGATTTTTGACAGTTTATCTTAGATTGTTTTTTACAGCTCCTATTTAGGATTTAATAATTTCCGACATTTATTAAAGAAAATATTTTTATCGAATGGCATACATGTTAAAGCATTTGCAAATGGTGAGTGTTCAAAATTATAATAAAAATATTTTTAAAACAAAATTTAAATGCTATAAATTTTAAAATTATACTTTACCCTTCTGTGTCGTGATTCGAGATCTGGCGTTTTTTAATTTAAACATGGAGTTTAATCATTTTTTAAATAATGGCTGCCTATATACATAGTTGGAGTACAATTTTTCTGAAACTGATTTATTATAGAATTAAAGATAGGAAGATTAAAAACAAAATGTAGAAACAAAAATGCATGCCAGTACCTATTGTGTGGGTTCATACATGCCTTTTGCCATACCCCACCACCTTACTTGCACATTGCATGCCAAAAATCCAATCTTTTTGAAAAGTGCAATCGACTTGCATGCCATTTGACAGAATACACGTGCATGGCATGTGCAAGGAGCTAATATGAAATTATGCAAGTAGCAGGCATGTGTATTCATTCCCGGCTTTAGTTCCTGAAGATTATATGTAAATAAAACTTTATTGGTTTGTTCTACTTTATAATGATTAAAATGTGAATAAAATATTTAGATTGGGTGGTGGCATGGGGATTGTTTCCCAGACTGATAGTTATAGTCGAATTATGCGCTCTTTGCGAGAGACAAGACAATTCTCATCAATCTAGGGATATTTCAATTTCTTATAGCTATGAAACTTGCCTACCTTTTCTGTGAAGATCCATCCGCTTCTATTTCTTTGTAGAATAAGGTTGTTGAATTGATTTAAATAAAAATAATTATAATAATCAGGAATAAATTGATTAATTTTTAAATTTTATTTTAACTCTAGTCCCGTATTCATGTACATTGACTTTATATCAGAATAAACATTTTTTTTCAAATACGGCCGGTATATGTCGTCCACTGCAAATGAACATCTCCGGCCGTACAAAAAGATAAAATTGACTAGAGTACATAATTAAAGGGAATGCATTATTATAACATATATACATAATCATCGCCGTTTCAAGCGTTGATAAAAAATATTCATTATTTACATACAATTTATGTACAAGATTCTCTTTTTTTTTCATATTATATATCGGAAGGAAACATTAATAAATTAACAATGTACAAATAATAAAACGCTATTTAAAAAATAAATAATTAATAAATTATCATTAAAAAAATATGAGCATGATCAAGTTGACTTAATTTAATAATTGAAATCACACAAAGCAACATTTCCGTATAAATTCATGCTCCTTTACATTATAATATAAACAATGTGTTAAAATATTTTTTTTTTAAATTGTTTTATTATTTTTGCTTCTTAATAATTTCTCTAATTCTACGAAACAACAATTTGTAAAACACGTAGAGTGTAAAGTGTTTGTGTGTGTGTGTGTGTAATTTTAATGCAAAGTTCGCGACCCATTAAATAATATTATTATTGTGTCTGTGTAATTCAAATCAATTATGTTGTTTTGAGCAAAAATTAAACCTTATTTATCACAATCATTAAGTAACCGTGGTATCACATTTAAATAGTGGTGCCATAATATAGAAATGGGTTGTCAAGTGTTGATACTATTAAGCTTACCATATGTATATATATATATATATATAGGTGCACGCAACAGGACATACTGAGTCCAATACAAAATACCTACATTGGGCCTCGCATTAGACGATGGTGGCAATGAAAACATAAAATTGATTTTAAATCAATACTTTCAAATTCAGTGATTATTTCAAATTCGAATAGTCAACAAAATTGTGCGGTTACAACAATATAAGTAATAAATAAGGTTCAACTATTAATTCGCAGTATAAAATATAAAGATTATTTAAATAAAATTCGTTGCGCGAGATTCAATTAAACGCCAGAACGCGAGTGTGGTGGTTAATTCAATCGTTCGTGAAAAATAAAAATATAAATATAATCATCACTTTAAAATCTATTTAGCAAGTCATACGGATCACAGTTAAAATTATAAATACTGGGGAAAAAATATGGGGAAGGATAAGGAAGCCTAATTTATGTACAAGATTCTTATTGAGGATTCCCTAAGAGTTTCTTTAGACCATATTTGACTTATTATTATAATAACCCGGTTTTTGCAATATTTCTCTTCTAATTTTTAAAAGTAAAGATTAGAAAACCGATTCGGCTGAGCGGGACAGGTGTATCGGATGCGATGGGCTCCTAGCCAATCGTTTCTTTGGCAGTTTGTCCAAAATGTTTAATAAACGGATAAAATCAGGACGGTCGCCCGGTTTAAACGACCAACATAACATCAATATATCCTGCAATAATTAACAAAAATCATAAACTGTCATCAGAAGTGCTTGTTCAATTTTTATTCACAGTGCATATCGTAATTTTTAAACACTCGACGTTGCTGCGTTATTATTAAAATAATCTTTGGTGACAAAATTTGGAACATTATCAGATGCAAATTAATTCTTAGTTCATGTTTCACTTCACTGAGAGACCGGAGTTGATGAAGATGGTCGCAATTGCTTTGCCGCAGCAACGCCGCGCGTATAAAAGAGATGCGTTTGTGAACAGGTCTTTGGTGCTTAAACACTCAACGACTAGACTATAAAAATTATGAATTTACCTTAACATCTCTAGAAGCTTGAAGATTGGCTAAAGGTTGTTTCAAACCTTTACCAACCTGCCAGATGATCGCTTCAGGTGGTTGCCCTTTAAAAGGCCATTCACTGCAAAGCAATTCATACCAAACAGTCCTAAATTAAAACAATATTAATACAAAATAATAATCCTAACAACAATTTATTTACCCAAATGCATAGACATCAGACTCTTTACTAAATGGCAGTTCTTCATCGTGTGATTGGTGTGCATGCAAGCATCTCACTATTTCCGGTGCCAAATAACATAACCAACCAGGTGGAATACCCAACCGATCAAGTTTTCTAAAAATGTTACAACAGTAGAGTCGCATATTACAGTTTTTTTTTATTTTACTGACCTGTTACCAAAACATAGTTTTGTTACACTAAATATACCAAAATCTGTAATGACCACTTTTCCATTATCGAGAAAGATGTTTTTGCTTTTTAGATCTTTGTGGACTATTCCCTTTGCATGTAAATAGCCCATACCCTAAAATAATCATGTAGATAAGCACAAACAATTTATAATGTGGAAGTAATGAACAAAAATAAGAAACTAATGATAGAGATTACCAATTGAAACTACACACATCAATGTATTTGTACCTGTGATATTTGTTGAGCCACAATAGTCGTCTTATTCATATTAAACTTATCCTTCCGTAGATGTATATGGGTATATAGTGTATTGCCTTTGCTCAAACTGGTAACAATTGCAAGTCTCGGAGGCTTCATACAAGCCCCCATAAAAAGCACCAAGTTCTCATGGCGCGTCTTTCTAAACGTGGACACTTCCATACGAAACTGTTCGAGAATTCTTTCGTCCTCTAAAGAATCCATATTCAACAATTTAATTGCAACATCACCATGCCAATTGCCTCGACATACAGTACCAAACCTACCTCTACCAATAATCTCACCAATTTTTAGTTCATCAAATGGTATATCCCACTCTTTCATTGACAACTGTAATAAAAATAATTTGTTATATAATCAGACCCATTTTTGAAACCACCACCATTTCCAAAACAGCACCAAAACAGGCGTGGCTTCCAAGATTACTTCAAACTTACACTATTCTGTCTCGGCCATCGATGTCCATCGGTGACGGTCTCGGTATCAGAAACCTGACTGTCCTGCGAATCGACTCTGACCGGCGTCCGATCGGAATCCGTGCTTCCCGACACCGATACGGTCCTATCACTATTGCTCGATTGCTGACTGCCCGTGAGTTCCTGATGAAACGTGCTCGACGACAACGAATGCGAATCCATGGGCGCATCAATCACATGGCAGAACGGGTCTGAAATCACAACGGCTTAAATTATAAAAGCGTGCAATAAATCGCGGCCGAAATCTTCGACAATCGTACCAGGAAAATTAAACGTGGTCTGCTTAAAACTGGCGTGAGGTGTGTGGGCCGGCGGTTGCAAAGCCGGACTCGAAGGCGTCGAACTGTTACAGCTCGAAGTATTCGAACTAGAATCAGGAGCCTGAAATGGAAATTACACAATTGGTTATTTAATTACTATTATAATTAATAACTTACAGGAAAAGGCGGAATGTTATTTATTGAGGGTTGTGGATGAGAATGTTTCCTAGCTCTTGTCAAAGAATTAATTAAATTCTTCGCATTGCTAGCTCTGCCCGTATTGGGAGATGGAAATCCTGAAACTATAAATAAATTAAATTATTAGGCAATGAATTTATTAAAAACCATTCGCTTACCATCTGTAGGCCATTTCTGTTTGAACACTTCAAGTAATTCTGGTGGTAATCCACAAGATGGTGTCACTTTATCTTCACAGTCTCTGTGACACTTGTATTTGCACTCCCTACACTTTAAACCCGATCCGAAATATATGGGCTTCAAACAAACACCGCAGGCGGCCATCATTTTGAAGGTTTTCTGAAATCGGTGCGCTATCTGATGCCCCATAACCCGCATCACAGGAGTGCGGGGAGATTTTGGAACCATCAAAGATGCTAAAAAAATATATTACAACCAAAACTACAAAACAAAAAATAACTTACATTTATAGCTATTATCATCACTATCGGTTCCCGCATTATTGTAAGGTGGTGATTTGATGGGGCTGGTCAGTATGGGACTACCGTATCCGGCCATGGTTTCAGGACCGGGTTCAGTCGGTAATCGGCCCCTTCGTCCGACTGTTGCACTATGATTATCACTATTGCTGCAACAGAATCAATCAAAAACTGACCGCGACTATTAAACTGAAATAAATTACTTATAAGCGACTTCGCCATTGTTATCATTCTTTCCTAATTGTGATTCATGTGATTTGCTTTTAGTAAGCGGATAGTCTAGCAACAACACTGAAGTCTGATTGACAGTGCGATGTTTCGTCCTGGCAGGCGGCGTCGTAGGAAACTTCATACCTATAAAACATCACGCAATTTCAATAGTGTGTGATTATGCATTAATCCCATGCATACACCCAACAAACATGCACATTGAAAAATAAAGTTGGGAAAATAGATTTTTTTTGTATGTTGTAGTACTAGGAAAGATAGCATGCGCAGTACCTTTTCCTCTAGTTTGAGGAGGGGGAGTGAGAACACATTGAGCATTCAGAGAGCTGATACTTGAAACGGATGCAGAAGGTGGTATCGCACCTGCCCTATTGTTATTCAGACACTCCTCGGAAGGTACGGACGCTCTCGTAGCTCGTGACCTACCTGCCCTCGGCGACAGACCTTTTAACGGATGGTGACGGTCCCATGAATCCCAATAGAGGGGCATGTCGGCGCAATCGTTACCCCCGTGTTTCAACACATCTGAAACAAATAATATCATGATTGACTAATAAATATGAGAATATGACTGACAGATTAGATTCATTACGTTAGAAAAAGAAAGTGACGCAACCAATTTCTTGATAAAAAAACACTCATGGTAGATGGAGGCACCCAAGTGTATGAATTGTTAACCGGTAGTTCCCCGTCTGTGTTTTTGTCATCAGGAATTAGATGTTACTACCACCTGCCGTGTTCCTGCACTAACAAAGATGAGAGTATGACTGACAAAACAAACACTCGAGTGGGTGGTCGGCAGCAGTCAGTTCATCAATTTAAAAGTGTTCCCCGCCCACCCGCCGTGTCAGATTGAATTCACAATGATGACTGACAGTGTCATTAGACTCAGTTTATAAATTGTGCGCAAGAAGTTTAAAAAGATGTCATACGGTGAGCGAGTGGAGCCACACTTCACAGATAGCATCACACTCCAAAATTTTTAATATTTATAAGAGCGGGAAAGCGGTCCCATCTGCTTCTCAGTCTGCAGGTTCCCGTAAACCTGCAGCAACAACAGCGAACAAATCAAATGCTGTCGCTCCTCCAACACGGCAAGTGGTCTCGAACGAAAAGAATGTCGCCATTTTAAGAAAATTAATGGGTCTCAAATGACTCATCGCAAACATTCTCTCCTAGTTAAACAACTAAAATGAATAATATATCCGACGGTATTATTCCGCATTTGCTTCTGAAATGCTAACAGTAGAAGAATTCTTCATCGAACAGAACCTCGACATCATGCTTGTTCCTTAGTCGGTCCGACAACCCAAAAAAGTATTTGAAAACGTCGGTGGTAGCCACGAGACGTGGAACACTGATCTTTGTAAAGAGATCGATGGACCACTCCCAACACAATCTCGCTTGAATCAAATGCAATAGTGGCAAATGTGCCTGGGCTAGGAATATTCAAGATTGCATCGGCATTTATCAGACCTCAAAATCGCATCGAAAGAGCGGATTTCGATTCTCGATAATCCCTTCTCCACAATAATTGCTGGGGACTATAACTCCAAGCACTCGGCATGGAACAGCCGAACAGAAAACTAACGCCAAAGATCGAGCGTTGTTAGACTATGTTGAGGAAAAGAGATTGCAAGTAGTGGATCCTGACGAATCTACCCACTACAGTTATGCGAGCCAGGGGACGTTCTACGCGTAGCAATACTAAAGAACGTCAACTTTCAATACAACGTAAACGTCATCAATGACCTTAGCTCCAAACAGAACCCAGTAATACTGGAGAAGGGAAGAAAATTCTTAACTCGTACGGATTGGACTCTTCTCACAATCCTGAAAAAAAGCATTGGCAAGCTTGCCAGAGTAAGAACAGTTAAAGATATCAAAAGAACCGTAAAACTTTGCACGCGCCAAATCTACCAAGCCACAAAAAAGACTTCTAAGACCCAACAGGTCCGCGCTGATAATCCTCTTGGACTATCCCGCGATACAAAAGCCATTAATCCGCAGCAGAAATGCCACCAAGCATCAATAGCAAAGGCATCGCAACCCCAAAGATCGAGAGATCTTGAATTTGCTTCACATCAAAGTGAAAAATGCCATAAGTTTGCACAAAATTCTGTGCAGGCAAAACACTTTGGAATCGACCACAAAAAATGACAATATAATGTAGAATATCTTAAAAGCCTTACGGAACAGACGGGCATTCCAACCATTCATGGCTTCAATACACTATCGAGGGAAAAGCCGAAGCTTTTGCCGACAGCCAACTCCAATGCTGCCCTTCATACAGCAAGGATACTGATCTGGAGCACGTCGAAAGGGTTTACAAACAAACCGGGCACTTTCCTACAGAATGGAAAAATGATCAATATCCCAAGACCAGAAAAGATCAAAAGTTTCCCCAAAACTACCGGCCTATCAGTCTTCTATGCACACCTTAAGCAAGGTCAGAGAGGATTGTCTTGGACAGAATTCCTATCAACACGGGCTTAGATGGGGACAATCAGTCCATCAACAAAACCGCGTGATGGACCTTATATTATACTGAATGTGGTGGTCTTTTCCGACCCCGAAAAAGCCTTCGACAAGGTTTCGCACAACGGACTTCCCTACAAAGTGTAAAGTGCAAGGCTGATAGCCTCATATCTAATCCGCAGAACTCTGGCAGTAAATCTCAAAAAGCACATATCTACCTCAAGAATTACGGCAAAGTTCCTCAAGGCTAAATTCTCTCTCCGCTGCTATTTAACTTATACGTCGCTGCATGTCTTCGGGATTGACGCATGGAGTTAAAATGTCAGAATATGCTAAAGAGACAGCACTTCTATACTCTTCAAAGTCACTCACGATGTTCACCTCGAGGCTACAGAAAGCCACCACCGACCATGACACGTCCACCATAATGACGTCCCCATACCGTAGACCGACTCACGTACAAATTGCACGTGCAGATCATTCTTGATAAAACCAGAATCGCAAAAAAAAATCTTGTTCCGATTATGCGTCCGAAACAGTGGTTTGTCGCTCCGGAACAAAATTCGGCTCTACACATCTATCATCAGACCCACGCTAACTTATTTCGAAGTAACCAAACCCTAACCTAAAGTGGTTAACACCACAGCATATATGGTAAACTCTTAGAAATCTTAACCATCTCTTAAATCCCAATCTCCAAACGGAAGGTACATGAGCCGAAAGGTCTCAAACTTCCAGGTATTCAACACTGGAAGAGTTTAATCACTTTAATATTACTACCACCTGTCATGTTCAGCAGAGGAAGCAAGAAACAGAGCATTTCCAGACAACACCGAGAGAGAACAACACAACCACACCTGAGAAAAGCATAGAAGCAGAAGAACAAAAAGCTACTCAAAAATCAGGAAGATAAGATCAATGACCTGGAAAAGTTCATCGCCATCCTGATTGAAAAGGAGTCAGAGCAAATAGACACTCACAAAGATGAGTTCAAGCAAATCAAGCTGGACCACAAGAAACATGCGTCATTCCTCCCTCAAGAGACCCATCAAGTCAAGTCCCTTCAGTACCACCAAAGCCAAAAGGTCCTCAACCCGGCCGGCCCCTTACGCCCAAGCATCATACTTCGGCGGTATCCGTAACGCAATTTCCGGAACGCAATTACATATTACAAAAGCAATAACGTGCACCACTACACTCGAAGTTGTGCAACCTCACGATCCGGCACGGCATCAAGGTGCAATTGCGTGAAACTCGCAAGCTCCACCTGCAGCAAGACACAGGAATTAGGGAATGTAGCAACATGCGCTGCGTGCAAGTTACAAAGGCTGTCAAGATCTAAAGCTGAAAGCTAGCCAAACTCCTTAAAAAACCCGCTCCTCCACGAAGCACGCCGAACGCCCACAAGGAGAAATTCTACTTGTAGGCAACGGGAAATCAGGCGCAACACGCAAATATGTCAGTTAAAAACTAGTGTTTCCTCCGCTTGACACAAGTGAGCAAAGCTGATCTTAAAAAGATTCTATCTTCGTTACATCTCCTAGTCTAAAAAGCTAGAGACAGACTAATTGTCCGACAGGCTGTATGCAAGTTCTCCACAAACCCTATACAATGCTTATAAGGCTGGCACTCTAGGTGCACTCTTAATACTCCCCAGTAAGACAATTATCAGTTTGGCAAAAAAATCAATGTATTGAAAAATGTAAACTTCTATTCTCTCTCTCTTCAATTAGAAGAGGGGGGCCGTAGGCGCTCGTAAAGTAAATCCAACACTTTTAAGTTCTTAGTAAGATTCTCCCCCCAATAAAAAAACTATGTCCTTGCAACTAACATGAAAGTATGATCATCAAGTTAGAAAAAGAAAATGTCGCAACAATTTCTTGACAACAAACACCAGGGTGGATGAGCGAGTTCAATAGGAATCGTTTCACGATTTAACCCGAGTGTTGCAGATTTCCAGCTCTAACGTCCAGGTATCATACTTCCGCGGTATCCTCATGGGATGCTGCCTTAAGTCATACCAGCCAATCTCAATGCACCCATTATCGCATTCGGATTTCCGTAATGCAAATGTATATTACAGAAGCAATGACGTGCACCACTACACCCCAAGTTGTGCAACCTCACGGTCCGCTACACGGAATCAAGGTGCAATTGCGTTTAAGTGAAATGCGCTAGCTCCACCTGCAGCAAGACACAGGAATTAGACAATGTAGCAACATGCGCCGCGTGCAATTTACAAAGGCTGTAGAGATCTCAAGCTGAAAGCTAGCCAGACTCTTTCAAAGACCCGCTCCAATACACCTGCCCTTCAAAGACAGATTCCAGCTCCTCCACGGAGTACATCCAACGCCCACAAGGAGAAATCCTACTTGTAGGCAACAGAAAATCAGGCGCAACACGCAAATATTTCAGTTAAAAATCAGTGTTTCCTTCGCTTGGCACAAGCGAGCAAAGCTGATCTTAAAGAGATATTCTATCTTCCTTACATCTCCTAGTCTAAAAAGCTAGAGACAGTCTAATTGTCCGACAGGCCGTTTGCAAGTTCTCAACAAACCCTATACAATGCTTATAAGGCTGGCATACTAGGTGCACTCTTAATACTCCCAAGTAAGACAATTATCAGTTCGACAAGAAGGTCAATGTATTAAAAAATGTAAACTTCTAAGAATTGCAATTAGGGGAAGGGGGTCCGTAGGCGCTCGTAACGTGAATACAACACTTTTAAGTTCTTAGGAAGATTCTCCCCCTAATAAAAAAACTATGTCCCTGCAACTAACATGAAAGTATGACCATTAAGTTAGAAAAAGAAAGAGTCGCAACAATTTCTTGACAACAAACACCAGGGTGGGTGGGCGAGTTCAATAAGAATCGTTTCACGATTTAACCCGAGTGTTGCAGACTTCCAGCGCAACGACCATTAATCGAAATCACTAAACTTCAACCAGCGCACCTCCGCAAAACCTAAAAATATACCTGTCCTGCTTCAAACCGACCAATCCGAATCGTTCCCGAGATTACTGATAGTTGCTAGCGTCTGTGTTCCGTCACTTAACGCTACATATAACAACTCTAGTACAAACGTCACAAACAACAAGCGCCGTCAGAAGACGCGGATAACATCCAATTCAGATACCCAGAGAACATTTTAAATGAAATGTCAACAAATAAAATGGAAACCTAGTAAACACCATTAAAAAAAACCCAACCTGATTTCTTCATTCAGTAATCCTCAATTCTCTCAGCCAGAGCTTCAGAAACATGTTCAGACCCCAAACACCGGCCAAGCGCACTTAAAGTGGACATGGAAAAAATCCGTTCCAGCACCAGTACTGAAATCCTAACCCCTGCATCTGAAAGACAGGCTGGGCCATCTTCAAAGATTTCTGCTATTTTTTTATACCTTTTCTCAAACAACCCATTACAAGAATTTCAGACATCTGAAGACCCCGTCAGTAGAATTTTGTTCATAAAATCTTTCTTGCGGCTTCACTATACACAAAAAAAAAGTTAAAAACCAGCCACCAAGGAGACCAATTTATACGTTTCCAAAAAATACTTGAGAGAACAGTTTTTTGCCAAAAACTAGTTCTTGCAGCTTTACCAAAAAACTCTTATGTATGTTAAAGCAAAAACTAATTCCTTCTTGGAATTTTACTGACAGATGTTACCTCCCAAAAGTTTTTAGAAACCTTAAGGTCATCTTCAAAGGTTCACCAAAAATTTGTTTCCAACATTTATCTATGATTTTGTCAAAAATTCATTTTACAAACAAAACCAATTTAGTTAAAAACTAATTCCTAGACCTCAAAACATTAAAAAGATCTTCAAAGACAACTCCACAAAGATTTTAAGCAGTTAAGCTCATCTTCAAGGGTTATCAAAAAAATAGTTTTCAACATTCTAATATGGTACTCTGAAAACTCATTCCCAAGATTTCAAACCATCACAGAAAGTTTTTTAGCACCTGGAGATCTCTTTCAAAAGTTTTTACCACAGACTTGTTTTTGAAGCAAAAAGTTATTCAACAATTCCTTAATCTAAAGTTTTTTTACAGTTTTATTTTCATATTTTTTAAAAAGATTAAAATGCTTTTAATTTTTCATACTCAAAGGTTATAGAAATGCTTGGAATGTTAGAATAGAATTCAGTCGGGCATGTTTTTAATAAACAATTTTTATTAAGAACTTTTATTTCAATCCTATGTTTAACCGAGTTTATAATAATGGCATCTACACTTAAAAGGAAATGCTTACTGACTTTTGAGAAACAGTATAGTGGCAGACACATACTGACTAATATAATAAATTTATTCATGTATTGTATGCAAACATTGTAATAGAAAAAACATTTTTTAAATAAATCAGTGGGCTTAAATAACATAACCTGAAAGTAAGGTATTTTGTACCTTATTCCAAATCTATAGAATCAGAATGCACAAAAACAACGAGTAGTGAAAAAATATAATCTACACTTACAACACATATTTATAACAAAAATAATTCAATACGTTGATCATTATTTTAATTAATATTTACCTGTATATTTCTTTAAATTATGTAGTGCACGACATAACCGGCTAAGTTCTTCAGGTCTTGCTCCTCGATCATTTAAAATCGTTCTCAATTCATGTTCAGATTTCTCCTGCAGTTCTTCCACGGATGATATTTTCAGACATAAACCTTGTATAGAATTTTTCCCCAATCCGACAACTTGTAACCATTGTGTAAGCGATGGTAAATGTTTCATATCACCAGATCGAAGCTTCATCTTGGTTACCAGCTGATTGGAAAACATCTTGATCAGCTTACCCTAAAAATTAATTGTTTTTTTTTTAATGCTTTTTACAAGAATGGAAAACAAAAACATTTACCTCCAGGGTCCGGATTTCCTGTTGGGTTAATTCCGCGCTTGTTGCACATTGCGTACGTAATCCTTCTAATCTTTCAGCGGAGACATCAATCATAGACTGTAATATATCTAAATTCCTCTTCAAGTCTTGCTCGGCACTATCATCGGCCATCACAGAAGTACACACAACTCGATTGAAATTATATACGCTGTTAAGCGGGCCCCCGTCCGCGGCTCAGACGCACAACACAGGACGCTCGCGGCACACGTCCATATCACTATTTGTTTCGCGGATCAATTTTCCAGTTATTTACCAAAGGAAAACCGATCGCGGGACTCATTTGTCAATCCGAGACTCGGCCATCTTTAGAAACTACTGTCGCCAACTTCATTGCATTCAGTGTTGACAACATTAGCAAACTAAATGTATTAATTTTTCTATGGTTGGCAACATCAGCTTTAAAAACTGTTCATACAGCATAAATAAAATACAAATACATGACATTTGATATGTTTTGCCGTACATGTTCATTTGATTTTAAAAATAAAATACATTGTATAGTTTTATCAAATGTATAAGCATTAATGCAAATATATGGATATTATTTATGAATATTAAATGCATGAAATAAGAAAGTTAGAATAGAGTTGTGTCGGCCATTTTTAGTTTTCTCGAGATAACTCGATTGGCTAAATCCAACAGACCAAACAGCTTGACATCCTTTATACAAAAACTATTAGAAAAAAAATGTTAACAGATACATACGGGAGAGGGCACTATAAGCTCAGCCACCACTGCACCCTGCACCAGTACCAGTATGCCTACCAAACGGAAAAATCCTGCTAACTAGTTATACACCAATTCAGCTAGTGCAAAAACCCACCACAATGCAAAAAAAATAGCTTTGGGTGTTTTCTGTATATTGAGGGGGCATTTGACAATACTACATTTGAATCCTTTTCAAAGAAAATGGAAAGCTGAGGAATATACCCTCTTGTCCAACAATGGGTCAACTCTATGGTCAATAACCGGACTGCAACCATAACATTATATGAAAAACTGTACGAGCTAAAGTCGCCGGTGGGTGCCCACAGGAAGATGTACTATCATCCTTACTGTGGTGCTTTGTTTTGAACGACTTACTACAGATACTTAACAACATAGGCGTTTTTGCATTAGCCTATGCCGATGATCTCACCATTTTTGTACACGTGTAGTTTAAGGCAACAGTGTCAAACATGATACAAAGTGCATTAAACAACATAGAAACGTATATAAAGAAAAAGCTATTGGTAAACTCAAGCAAAAAACCTGAAATGTAAGAAACTCCGCTTCTAATGACAACAAAAGTAAAATATTTGGGTCTTTTCTTAACACCATGTTAAAATTCCACACACATCTAGATAATATAATTACAAAGACCATTTGGGTGCTTTTTACAACCAAAACTGACTGACACTTAATATGATTTGATGGTTTTTACGGTTGTGGTTATTACATATGAAGCGCTTGTATAAGCGGAAAAAGCACCTTCAAGTGTATGGCCAACAAACTAGGTAAAGTTTAGAGGTTACCATGTCTGCTAATAACAAGGGCAATGAGAACAACTCCCACAGCAGGTATAAAAACATTACTACAGTTACCACCACTTCACTTGATTGTAATGGCGGAGAGACCCACAGACCTAACATAACAAACGTGTTGCTTGAGAAAAAATTCTTATGTTAAGGTCAGACTTTATGAAGGGTCATTGCACAAAAAAAAACATTTAATGTGATAATATCACAGCAAAACAAATTGACAAACAGAAGAGAATTATTTGGTACACATATGGGGCCAAATACCAAAATAGCACCGGGGCTAGAACCTACAAGGACAAAGATTAAGGGCAGAAAATTGTACTATTTTTGAACAAATATGCTTTGGTTGATTGGTAGGCCAGAGACATGATTGAGACAAGACAACAGATTAAAAACCATCATGTCAAATAGTCGATCGGGATTGCAAACACATTAATCGCCAGTAATACAATCCAAACTGCAAAGAAAGAAAGCACAAAGTTGAGGTAATACTGGACAGCACGGGCGGCCTAGTATCTTAAAAAAAAATAATATTAGTCATTTTTATTACTTTTATTTTATTAATACTAAAATTCATAAAAAATCCTAGAATTGCTTTTTATTTGTGAAAGAAAAAAAAATTCACTTAAAAAAATCCTACTAATTAACCCTCCTCATTCTGTTGAATACCTGAAACTTTGAGGCCGTATGGCTCATGGACCTTCTATTTGGAGATAAGATTTTAAATGGTAGTTGAAGAGAACTTATAAACTCTGAGTTGAAATGTGGTATTATCCACTTTAGGTTTTTAAACGGTTAATTAATTAAACGGACGTTTGTATATAAAAGCTTTCTTGTTTGCCTCAGCAAGTCTGGTCAGGTCAGTAAGCCGCGAGATTATCAAAGTACTTTTTTGCCAAAACTTCGATGTGTTTGCGTAGTAGCAAAACTCCAAAGTTGGTTCAAATTTTTCTGTTTAGAACAAACCATGAAGCTCCGAGGAGCACCCACAAGTCGTACTTTAAAAGTTCTCAAGCCGATTAAAGTGCCAGAGTCTAATTTTATTTCGGATCGACAAGCTACTGTTCCGTCGCAGCTTTTACCGCTGGGCCACGAGCCATGACGCTCTGAGCGTAAACGCGCTGCAAAAAGGGGCGCCAAGCGTCCAATTCAAATACATGGGTTTATACTTACCAGGCCACAAAATAGCGCTGCAAGAAGCAGCGTCGTTTGCTTCTAGCAAAACAAACACGAGCGACCGTTGCGTTTGACGCTCATCTTATAAGCCGTCAAATCAGTTTGTTTCAAACGCTCCTAATATATACGCCAGAAAGTTTTTTTTTTAATTGATTATTTTGTCTAGATTGTAATTATAAAAAAAAATGTATTTTATCATTATTATGATTTAACTTATTTAACTATATTGAATTAAACAAATTATTATTAATTTTTTTTTGTGTCAAATTAATAGTTAAGTAAGAAGAATAATGTATAATTTGATGATGACGATGTTTGTATAGGTTTTGCACTATACATATAAAACACATTTTGTCAGTTTTCAAAACTTTATATTAATAGTTAATAATGAAGATTTTAAACTGGCATAATTTTAGAATGGATGAAACCTACATTGTTTGATAGATTATATTCTATTATCAAGTTTAGTTTGCCAAAACCAATTTTCCAAGATTTTGGGTTTTTAATTATTAAATTTGAAAAAATAAAATTTAATTTAAAACTTTTTTATTTTTTATCATTAACGTAAAAAGCTGGGAGAACAAAGCTAAAAAACTTTGAATAACAAAAAACCACAGGGTTTTACATGTCATATTCTAAATGACAAATAAGTAAATAAAATTATTTTAAAAGTTAATTAATTTAATTTTTAAAATAAATTTTGTTTTCCCGCGTTTCGTAGTTTTCTGTTTGTAAATATACTTTTTATATATTTAAAATTTTGTATAGACATCTTATATTGAAAAGTAAGATTAATATAATTTACCTTTAGATTTATTGGTAGAATGAACAAAATTTGAATTTAAAAAAAATTAAATGTTTATATAAACAAATATAAAGATATCATAACCTTAAATAGAAATGTCAAATATAATACAGAATTGACGCTGCTTGTGGTTAGACGCTATAATCGGCAAGATTATTTTTGTTTTTTGTTTGCTTTCTATGACTGTTGTTTATGTAAATAATATACATATTTAAAATTTTGTATATATTGAAAAGTAACATGAATATAATCTTTAATGAATATATTAGCAGATTGAATAAAATTTAAATTTAAAAAAGTGTTAAAAAGTTTATATAAATATATATGTATCATAACCCTAAATAAAAATGTCAAAATGAACGCTCCAACAAAAATTGACAGGCTCGTGGCTTTGTTTTTGATGCTGCTAAAAGACGCTACAAGCGGCGCGTTTTTTCGTAGCGCAGCGGTTATAGTGATCACTTTGTCAAAGGTTATTCCCAAATACTTGGCAGCATTAGACAACGGTATAAAAACGATGTTTAAAAGGACGTTTGTGTAAGAGGTGGTTTGTCGCCGTGAAAAAACAGTTTTGCTTTTTTTTGGACTTGCCAGTTGTTCAACCAGTCTTGATGGTAACTTTTTGTAGCTTTATAGTGACCACTTTGGGTGACTTTGAGGTGTAGAGAAGTGCTGTAATTTTCAAGTTTTACTTCCAGACTTCTGTGGTTTAGATACGAGGCTATCAACTTTATAAGACGCAGAGAGATCAGTTTTAGGAAAAGACCCTTTTGTCAGACCTTGTCAAAGGCTATTTTGACATCAAAAATGACTCTATCTAAATTCATGTTAGTAGGCGAGAAGGTTATTAGCTTTCATGTGGTCTTGGATTATGTCTAAGATTACTCTCTTTATGACCTTACTTAAGCTGCTTAGAAGACCAATTGCTTGATTGTTTTAAGAAAACTTCCGGTTTTTACCAGGTTTTAGTATATTTATAACAAGTAAGCCTTTCTATTCTGTAAAAAATTACATAATTGCATTAGCAATGACCAGAACGTCATTATTGCTTTCGGCAAGAATATTTTTAAAGCTCTGTTTGGGATTTTATTTGAACCAGAAGCAAAACAAGTTTTAAGTTTTTTCATAATTTTTTTGATTTGAAAAGATTAGACGCTTGCCAGCTGTCAAAACTGTCAGTAAATGTCAAAGTGTTTTTTACTTCGCTGTAAAGTAAGTTTAAAGTCTCGCAATTTTTACTGTACATTTTTTTCTTGCAATCCTGATAAGTTGTCTTTTCTGTAGCTTGGTAAGTAGTGCGACGGCTCTGTCAATGTCCGCAACCGTTCTTACTAGAGCTAAACTGCTATTGCTCTTTTCCAGGGACCATTAGAAAAAAAAACCAATTTTTATGTGATCTTCTTCCGTGAAGCTTTAATAGTACTGGGTTGTGGTCGTATTGTTTAGCTTGAAAGTTGAGTGTTGCTACGTCAAAAATGTTTCATCGGCCAACAAAGCTATAAAAAGTGAGTTTATTTGGACTTGATTCTTGTCATTAGTTTGTAAGTTGTTTTACGCTGGGTGCTTTGAATCAAATCTTTAGCAATTATTGTGGAAAAAGAATTTGCAAAGGCCGTTTTGATAACGTTGACAGAATTTTTGTAAGCAGATGCCCGGGCACGTTTATCACAATTGCATTTGTTTTTAGAGTGATCGTATCGAGAATATCCAAAGATTTTTCTGCAAAAATTTAGGTTTCACGCCTCCGGTTTACTACCAACTTTCCCAAGTACGTAAAGGTATTTGAAATCTTAGCGCTTGAATGGGTTAGTGGTTCCACTCAGTCTCTTGCATAATGTCAAAGTTCTGTTTGAAAAAAAACTCTCTTCCACTTTGCTCATGTTCTTTTTGTAATGTTGTAAGCATTCCACAATTCTGGTGTATTTAATATCTTTGCTATAAGAAGCCACCCTTGTGTACGTCTTGCTTTTTGGGGCAGGCTACTGATTGGTGGGGCCCCGAGCCAATGCGGCACATTGGAAATGAGTTGCATTACTTGGCGGTGTGCCCGTAGCGTTGGCACATTGCGCTGCTCTTCTTCTTTGATTCCATTACAACTTTGAGATCTGCAAACTCGGTTATGTCTATGATTTCCACACTTTGGGCTAGGAGAGCGCTAGAGAAGTTGGCAATCGTCTCATTGAGTGCTTGGATGGTAGCGTTCTGTTTCAGCAGCTCCTGGCAAAAAACGGCAAACATTGCCTCCGTTTGCTCCTTGAGCTCTTGTACCTGGTAGACTAGAATATTTACCCGGGAGTAGAACCTGTCTCTAGGCACGGAGTAGTGCTCTGTTTTGGTTTTCCGGTCCGTTTTTTTAGAGCTGGTGGACAATTGGTAAGTTTTTGTCTGAATTTCGTCACTAGAAATAATTTTCACTTTTTTAAGATTCTCTTAAAAAAACTGAAAAATAATAGAACCAACAATTATCAACACCAGTATGAGTATTAATAACTATTGACATCGGTTTGCAATAATAATTGCGTATATTATGCTGCGATAGCTGGCTTCTAGTGCGGCTAGTCAAAAAGGTTTTCTGACAGCTGCTGCCAGTCGACTCTCTAGGTGTCTAGTCCTGCGTTTACTCTATATTCAAATTTTTGAGGTTATACTGTACGTCAGTGATAAGTGATAACAATTTGTAATTTAATGTTGAACTACATATAATTATTTACAAATACGTTAATATATAAAAAAATTATAAATAGTAAATAGTACAAACTGTTAACTAAATTTCCTGATGACATTTAGTCAAATGTCCAAGCAAACAGTAAAAAACGTTAACTAAATTTAATTAAATGCATTCAAATAGTTATGTCTTATTGCGTCAGATATTCTGTTCTGTAACAACTACAACTGTAGTCTTAACGCAGGCCAAATATAGCAATATTTATACAGAATTGGGCAAATTATCTCATCAAAACAATATAGCATTATATACAATAATAAATTAAAATACTTGGTGTTTAAAAAAAAAATGTAAAGTATTTAAGGGGTGGTAGTACGAACCACAACAAACAAAAAAGTCTTAATAAACATGGGTTGTCATAGCAACGGTTTTGGAAATATAGAAAATGTTTGAAGTGCCTTGCTTCCGTTTCCAAACAGGGACATTTGTACTCTTTCTAAAGCCCCTTCATTAGCTCGGATTTCTTTATTAATTTTTAACTGAAGTTCCTCGAGGCTATTTACAAGAGTAGCATACACTAATGATTTCAAATAACCCCAAAAAAAATCAGGCAATCTAGCTGGTAATAAAACTGATCCGCCTCTTCTTACCTATTTGAAAAAGTTTGGTCTAAATGCATTCTAACGGCAATTGAAAAATTAGCTGGACTACCATCATGCTGGAACCACATTTGTTGCCTGTGGGCCAAAAGATCATACATTGTGTTCTGCAGAAAGTTGAGGTAAGCAGCGTCTGTTAATCGGTTTGGTAAAACAACAGGACCTAGAAACAAACCTATTGCCTACAATATCTATCAAAATGTTTAATAAAAAACGTGTCAGATGTTCACATTCAATTACAGCGTGGGGATTTTTGTCGGCCCAACGATGTGCATTATAAAAATTAACAACAACTCCATTAAGTGTGAACCCGGCTTTATCAGTAAAAAGAATTTTGGCAAGAAACTGCGGGTCTTCAGCATCCTTGCGTAGAAACCAGCAACAAAAAACCAAACGTGCCTGATAATCAGTTAAATTTGAGGCATGTACTCGTTGTACATGATATGGATAGAGCAGCTGTTAGTGGAGGGTTCTCCAAACAAGAGTAGCACCAATTCCTACCTCGGCTGATATTCTCCGCACACTTGTCTTCTCTCCGTGCTATACTTTCTTGTTCTGCTCTAGGAGTAGATATTGACCTTGGTTTGCGGGAAAGATAGCACTGTGTTCAAAGTGAACTGGTATCTTTCAATCTTTGGTGAAATCTTCCAAACTTTCGATGTGAAGGAATCGGCGATTTGGATAAGCTTTTATATAAAGACGTCGCTCTTTGGTGGTAATCCCATTAGCACGAATACATGAAATGCATGTTGGCTAGTTCTGCATTAGAGCAATCAGCCATAGCAATAAAAACTTGTGCACTAACAACAACTGTCAAATACTGAATGTTTATTTCACAAAACATCAGCCAACTATAATAAGAAAATGCACGTTTTTGCAAAATAAATATTGGAGAAAAAAAGAATAATAAAAATAATGTTCCATATTTCCGAAACTGTTGCTATGACAACCCATGTTTATTAAGACTTTTTTTGTTTGTTGTGGTTCGTACTACCACCCTCCTTAAATATTTTACATTCTTTTTTTAACACCCTGTATACATAGAACATACTTGTTTCCAATCACACCGGCTACAAATTACACACAAAATCTTTTTGCGTACAATAATTTATTAATCATTTTACAAAAAAAAAAAGTTAAATAAAAATAAAAAAATTTACAATCGGGTTTTTAACCAATGACTATCAATCTTCATAACCATCGGGTAATGGATTTGTATGTTTGTTGTGAAAAAGAGTACGTGTACCGTCGCCCCATGGAAACCTCTTTGTTCTGATTCTCAAATATTCGTACTTGACAAATTCAGGACGATGATCACCGTGTGCTTGGTGACCCAAATAGCAGTGCACGGCGCACAGAGCGAGTATTGGGAACATAATAAAACAAGATATGTTCCTATAAATTTTAAATCCACCTAAAAGTAATAAATCAATTAAATAAATAATTAACAAATAATTGAATTACATTATAAAACGTACAAATAACTGCAAATTAATAGTAAATAAAGCAATCGGGTAAAAACTGTTAACTGTGGCAACGGAAAGGTTCTGGTGTGACAAAATACAATATAATTGTATAAAAAACGCTTATTGCAATACCATGGCTTAGTCTTGGTAAGCAGCTAATCACAACAGTGTGTGTGTGCAAAACCGCTTCGTCGCCACACCGCACGCCGTTTCTGCGAAAAAAATATAAACAATTCGAAAAAGATTTTAGATTTGTCATTGTTTTGTAAGCCAAACAAATATTTTAGATAAAAAAATGCCTAGTCGCTGTATAGAGTTTAGTGTTAACTTAACAAAAAAACGCTCATTAATTTTGTTTGCTAAATAATATAGGATGTCTTTCAAACCAATTATACAGACACTATTTTTTAAGTTTCAAGCGTAATGCAAATTTGTAAAAGCAAAAACCTAGTTTTGAAGCAAAAAAATGTAAAAGCTTATATTTCAACTTTGCAGATAGTTTAAAATGATGTTTTTTGTTGTAATCGTAGCAGAAAAATTATGAGTAAATTAAACAAGACCTAAAAGCTTCCGAGTAAATGAATCTATTGAGAGTGCACATAAATCCAAAAGTTTCTATAATGTCATTTTTGGTGACAGTAAATTGTCATTAAACGTTTGAATATTACCATCAGGGATTGGTGACACTCCAGAGGGTCCAACAACTTGAACCTTTCCACCTTTTGGGGGCGTGCAAGTCTGGGCCAAATAACGACGAGCAAAGTGATTAACGATGGCAGTCATTTTCTCAATTTCCGACTAAATAAAATGGCAATCATAAAATCTCAGTGTCTTTTATGGTGGTAAATAATAAAACCTAAAAAAATCAACTAATTGAGTTTAAATTATTGATAATTTGTTTGAATGAAATGAAAGCAAATGTTATTTATTTGTAAAAAACAAACAATCGTTGCCATCTGTTTTAATTAAATTATTACCGGTAAAATAGTTTTCTATTTCTCTTGTGCATAGCAAAAATAGTAAAATACTTGATTTGCAAACTTGAGTTTAAACCCCGAGCGTCGACTGAAAGAGTATGCACACACTCTTTCAATCAACGCCCCGAGTATGACTAACATTTCTTGAAAAAGTAAGATAATAATACTAAATAGTTAGGAGTGCCTTAAAAAGATTTTAAAATCTTCAAAAGCATATTGGAAAAAAATAAGTTTGTCGGAAGTATTGGAATAGTGTTAGTTTGTTTGGAAACATTTGAAATTTTTTTTTTATAAAAACTGTAGTTCTTTAGAAATATATAGAAGAGGTTTTAAAAACACCATGTGCAAATGAAACAAAAACTTCAAAAAGTGTTCATTTGGTCTAATATACTCGTATCTTAAAACAAGAAGCTTTTAAAATAATTCTTCTCACGCGCATGTTGGCACGTAAGAACGAAACTCTCTGGACAACCAGAACATAAAAACTGAAGAATAACCAAAACTCCTACTGACTACAAATTTCATCAATTTGACTACCGGTGGTAATTTGCTAGAAGAAATCAGACACTAACAGTTTTGCAATTGGGTAATTTTGCGTACATCATACTAGATCTTTTCAGTCAAAACTGCTTAAATTTTTAATAATTTTTAACTTGCTCCGACGCATTACAGCATGTTTTTGCATACTACCAAATACCACAGCCTCATATTACCTTAAAATCTTTATATATTTAATTAAAATATGTAAAAATAGTAATTAGTTGATTTTTTTGATCGCATCACTTGCAAAAAATCATGGCCGTCTATTACCTATTTCATACATTACTCAGCTTAGTTTTTGCATTTTAAATCAATCATTTGATAATATTAAAGCAAATTGAGTTTTATTTGCCATATAAAATGATGTATAATACTGTTTTTTTACAATAAAATCATAAAATAATATTTGCACTTATTGCTATGTTCATTGCTCTCAACTTATTTACACAAATAAATGCTAGATTAATGCATTAAATTTATATATTAGTTTTTCAATCTTATGTGTATTATTGATATTCGCATTTTCAAACAGCGTTTAAATATAATTTTACAAAATTTTTTAGCTTATATAGAAAACTGTTTTTGCTCATCTTTAGCGAATACTGTAATATAAATAAACATTTTATACTTTTATTGAATATTAGATGGCGAAATTTACAGTGTAATTTATAACATTCTTTAATAATTCCAAAATTGTTTGTACTTTGCATAAAATGTTGTATTGAAAACGATTGCAGAAATGGTTTGCTCCGGTATTTGCTATAGAAAACTGTTTTTTTTTTTGCTGATTTGATAAATTCTAGCAATCCCGCGTCCCCGACCCCTTTGACAGTCGCGTTTGCGTAGTCAGCGGGAGGTATCACCCATTTTCATTACTCCAGTCTGTTCAGCCTTTTATTAGACATTCCCATTAATACCCATCTGCTTATACATAAACAAACAACTTTACTGCTTTCTAAAAACAGGTAAATGAAGCCAAACTATATATAATTGTAGTACTTTCACGTATCCGGCCTAAAAAACAGCGTTATTTTTTCTATGTATGATAAAAATGCTGCTTATCGCAAATCCGGTGTTTGTATAAACCTCAGGAAATACTAAATCAAAAACGTTACTATTTATAGAATTGAAAATAAATTTATTACAGCTGAAAATGTCTGCTGAAGGTGATGTATCTACACCCGAAGGTATTGAAAATGATATTGAAAGCAATTACAAACCACCTCCAGAAAAATCAATTGAAGAAATATTAGCAGCCGATCAAGAAGATGAAAGTTTAAGAAAATATAAAGAGACCCTATTAGGACAAGCTCAATCAGGCGAGGTGGTTGTAGGTAAGCTTCATATGGCTTCTATTTATAAGATGAAACCTTATAAAATTATTTTTATTTAGAACCTGATGATCCACGTCGAGTATTAGTAAAGAGATTGGTTTTGGTTGTTGCTGATAGGCCAGAAATTTCTCTCGATTTAACCGGTGATATTTCAAAGTTAAAGAAGGAAACTTTTGTTATTAAAGAAGGGGTTGCTTATAAGATTCGTATTGAATTTATTGTGCAGAGGGAAATTGTTCATGGATTGAAATACGTACAGAAGACTTATCGAATGGGTGTGCCAGGTGAGTTCTCTTATCTTATCTATAAATTAATTTAAACTATTGACAGCAGCTGGATGAATAATTTATATTATTTGATAATACTACTATAATCTCAAATAGCAACCCTAGTATTATAGTATAAATTGTTTCTCAATATGTTGAAATAAATAAATTATTTATCATCAATCCAAATTTAATTCTACTAAATGGGAGTCACAACCATTCATTTCATTAGAAAATCAAAAATGTTTCATCATTTCATCAGTCACTATGACATTTTAAAATTCGGTGATCAGAGCGCAATAATTGTCATGATTTTTCTGTCATGTCCATGAATCATTATGATTATTAGTTGTATATATTAAATAAAATATATTTATATTAATACTATAGTCTCATAATTGATTTTGGCTTACGTTTAGGACTAAACGATCCAGGTAATAATATAAATTTCAAATAAATATAGAATCATAGAATCAAATTTAGTAGTTTTAACACTTGTATTCTTACTAACACAATTTAAATTCTAGTTGATAAAATGACACACATGGTTGGTTCCTATGCACCCAAAACCGAGATGCAATCATACACAACACCATCTGAGGATGCTCCATCGGGTATGATGGCCCGTGGATCGTACACGGTCCAATCTTTATTCACCGATGATGACAAGAATGAGCACCTGAAATGGGAATGGACGTTTGAAATAAAAAAGGATTGGAAGGATTAGATTTAGGTTATAGTTATACATAGGACGGCAATTATAAACTAGCTTGCCAGCCCCAAATACACATCAGTAACCCTTGTTATTTAAAATAACCTTTGGATCCATTTACATATTTTTAAGATTGTATTTTTTGTATAGATACCTTCATATGCCTTAAAGACCGAAATTCTCTCATTTTTATAATAATAATAATAATAAAAGGTAGTATTGAATGATTAGCAATAATTAATTAATCAACTATGCTCAAATCAATTGAACAAAAAAAATCTGTATAAAGTGAGTGGCTTTCAATTTTTGTAACCGAATACCAAAATTATGCATTTAATATTTGTTGCTTTAATATACATAGTTTGTAGGCGTAAAAATAATAATTATTTTTTATTAAGTATTAATGTTCCATGAATTTATTTTACTTACATCGTATGGATTTACGTAATGTATTCAACCCGCTGAATGTAATCAATGGTTCTGAAGTTGCAATAAAGTATTAACTTCTTCCATTTGAATATGTATTTTTATTTTTTATGTATTTACAGTCAAAACCAAGTAAGTAAAGTTACATTCTAATTAAATAAATTATATTATTTTCTAATATTTTTAAATTTGACAAAATAATTTGTATTGTAACTAATTAGTTGATTTTTGTAAGAAATTAATTATTATTTCTATCGTAATTATTCGAATTGCATCGGGTCACAACAAAAAAACATGGCCGACACAACTCTATTCTAACGATTCTAACTACCTTATTCCATGCATTTAAACAGGCATTTTAATGCACATTGAACGCGTTTAGGGAATACAACTGTTGACGTGCAGCGCAATTTGATTACTGTCAAAAGTGGAAAATTTACTGAATACAAGAAAGCATTCACAAACAACCTAAGATGTTGCCACTAAACTGTTGGTGGTCAAGGTATATCAAATCTTAATTGATTTATAAGCAACAGTTTATGCCAGATTTTGATTTTTTTTTGACAATATTTGAAAGCTGGATTTGGCTATTTTATGAAAGTTTTGACAATTTTGAACATGTCTAGGCAAGGTTTTGGTGCTTTCTGACAATTCTTTAAAATTTCATCGCCGGACTTTGCACTTTTCAACAGTTTGGATCGGATTTTGCTTCTTTCTAACAATATTTTTGATATTTCAAAGCTTGATTTTTAAACTTTTTAAGATTTTATACCCAAATTTTGGTGCTATCTGACAACTTTTTAAAATTTTCCTATTTTTGACATTTTTTATAAACAGAATTTTGCATTTTTAACAGTTTATTACCAAATTTTGGTGGTTTCTGACAATATTTTCTACTTTACTCAAAAAATGACAAAAATTGCGTTTTCTATCTTATCTAACAATATTTTATAGCTAGATATTGCTACTTTTGAGATATCATAAAGATTTTTACAATTTCAAGGCCAGATTTTTCTATTTTTGAAATTTTATGAACAGAAAGTTGTAGTTTTTAGTTGGATTTTCTTTTTTAAATGTTTTAATATTGTATGACCAGATTTTGCCATTTTTGACTATTTATAAATTAAATTTTGCATATCTTAGCAGTTTATGACTAAACTTTAGTGCTTTCATAGTATACTTTATGGCCGGATTTTAGTGCTTTCTAATCATTTTTGTGATGCTTTTTAACAATATTTTGATTGCTTTTTTTTACATTTTATAAATAAAATTTTGCACTTTTAAACCGTTTTTGGCCAGATTCTATCTGAAAAAAAAAATGTTTTATGACCGTAGTTAATTAGTTTGACTTTTTATGAACAAAATTTTGCACTTTTCAACAATTTAAGCAAAATTTTAATGCTTTCTAACAAAATTTTGATGTTTTAATCCCGAATTTAGCTACTTTTGACGTTTTATTTAACACTTGTCAATAGTTGATAGCTGGATTTGGCTATTTTTCAGATTTTGTGGAAAATTTCAAAAAGAATTTTGCACTTCTTTCTAAAAATAATCTAATATTTTATAAATGACCTTTTTGCACTTTTCATTAATTTATGACCGGATTGAATTTTTTTTTCCAAAACCATAAAGTGGCTCTTCTATATATTTTGCGGTGAGGCCCAAAAATCTGCAGCTTAAAAAAATAAGAGAAAAACCACTCCTTTCTCAGGAACAGGTTCCACTCCCAGGTAATATCTTGTTGTACCAGGCCGAGGAGCTCAATAAGTAAATGGTAGCGACAAAGTCACAGTGGATCCAAAAAAGAAAAGCGATGACATTCCACAATGTCAGAAGTGCCAGCAGCACTGTCACACCGCCAAAACAATGCAACTCATTTCCGGTTTGCCGCATCTGCTTGGGCTCCATTAATTGGTGGCATGCCCTAATGCATACATGACATACCACCCAGGTGTGCCCTATGTTCAGGGTCACATCCCGCTAACTTCAAAGGCATATATTAGGATGATGGCCTCGCAAGACAAATCCATCAAAAATACCAGTAAAGGAAGCAAGCCCGCGCCGGTTCAAACAAAACATTAACATCATCATGCTAGTGTCTTAGTCAAACCACAATCCCACTCAAGTGCTAAGATTCCCAAATGCCTTTATGTGGTACCCATGAAGCGTATAATTCTGATATTTGCAAAAAGATTTTTAAACCATTTCAAAGTGGATACGCCCAACACGATCATGCTTGAAACAAATGCGACAGTAATAACTGTACCTGGGCTGGGCACAATCAAGATTGCATCAGACCAACCAATTGTATCGAAACGACAGATTGATATGGTCTTTGCAAATCTTCTTCCCATAATAATTGCTAGGAATCGATGCTAAGGGTTCAATGCACGACTACGTAGAACAAAACGGTTTACAAGTATTGAGTCCAAAGATAAGTTCTTGACTTAACAATACTCAAGAACGTTAACTTTCAAGCCAAAGTTACAACAATCGATGGCAAGGGAATTAACCGGGAAGGAAGAAAAAATTGTAACCGATACGGATTGGACTATCTTCTCCCAATCCCTGGTAGAGAGCATCGGCAGCCTGAACCCAGTAAGAACAGTTGCAGACAACACCAAGGCATTGATTTGAAGAAGAAATGCCGCTAAACATCAATGACAAAGACATTGCAACCCCAGTGATCGTGAGATCTTAAACTCGCTTCACAACAAAGTCGAGAAGACCATTAATGCACAAAAATCACTGCTGGAAAAATTCCTTGGAATCTATTACAGATGACAATTTTATGTGGAAGATCTTCAAATCCTTAAAAAACAAACGAGTCCGCATTCCAGTTATTCACGACAAGAATGGGGTTCAATATATTATCGAGGAAACGGCCAAAGCATTCGCCGACAGCCTCAAACTGTAATGCTCTCCCTCAATCACCGAGAACACTGGTCTAGAGCACGTCAGACAAAACTCCATCTGCTTCTAGTCTGGCAATAAAGCTTGAAAACCATATTTCTACTACAGAAGAGAGTGGAGCTGATTCTCTCACCTTTGCTGTTTAACTTAATCCTAGCAGACATAACACTTCTTTACACCTCAAAGTTATCCAAAATGGTCAATATAAGGCTACAAAAAGCCACCACTGATCTAGAAGATTGGTTGAATTTAACAAAAACTAAGGCTGTTTAAAATCAAATTTCTTCAAATACACTAATTTTTTCTTCATACATAATGTCTTCAGAATATAGTTTTCATATGATTCCACCTATTAGTAATGTCTAAATGAACAATTTAACCTTCAGAGTGTCAATTTCTTAGATTTTAATAAGCTGTATCAAATTTATTTTTTTCAAAATTTCTTCAACTGTCAACAATCATTTTTTTCTTCTTATAAAATGTCTTCAAAATTCAATTCTACGTATGAATCCACTTTTACATATTGTTTAAATCATTAATTTAACCTCCAGAATGTCAATTTATTAGATTTAACAAAAATACGAAGTGTAGACGTTTTAAATCAAATTTTCTCAAAATTTCTTTAAATCATCCTACTTTATTCTTCATTCAAAACGCCACGGACACTCCTTTGATTTTTTGAAAAATATGAGCGCCGAAGCGGATTCGTACAGGACCTAAACAAACCTTTTGCAATCGGCCCTCCCGTTCGTCGAACGTCTATCCTGAAAGAGGCAAAAAAACTTGAAAAATCACAATTTTCGTCGTTGGCTTTTTCTTTTCTTCGATAAAAATTTGAAAAGCAAATTGGTGTTTTTGTTGAATTTATAAAAAATTACATGAGAAAAACTACCTTTTGTTGAAACAATTGAAATTATAAGGGCTCAACCAAAACAAAGAGTATATTTTTTATCATTTTGAATTAGAAAATTAGAGTATTCTTCCTTTAAAAAAGTATATTATGTCACTGAAAAAGAGTATATTTGATCAGATAATAAAATAACAATATATTAAATGTATAAAAATATATTAAAACTTAACAAACATAATAAAGCAGATTATACTAAAAAGCATAACAACATTTATAATAAATAATAACATAACCTATGTTTATAAATCGTCGTATAACTATACAACTAATTTAATACTGAGTATTATATTTGAGTATTACATCTTTAAGCATTTTATCCCTATTAACCGTTTTCCCAATTAAATTTTTCACATTACAATCAGCCCCCTTTTTCAACAAAATATCCATAATATTCCTATCATTATTAAAACAAGCGTAATGCAATGCCGTATTTCCATTCACATCCTGCATATTTAAATCGCAACAATTACTCAACATTTCAACAATTGATTCATTTCTATTAATACAAGCTAAATGTAAAGGAGTCTGTAAGGTTTTATAAATTTGTAAATTAACATTAGCATTTAAATCCAATAAGAAATTAATAATTTCAATTCGAGCATATTGAACTGCCGTATGTAAAGCCGTATATCCATATTGATTACAATTATTAATATTAATTGATTGGCTGCATTTATCGCAATTACATAACGGGTGGCACTGTGTTAAATAGAATCGAGTCAGTGGTATATCGTTATTTTCAATAGCTTTTAATAATAAGGAGAATTTTTTAGTTTGTTCGTTTGTAACTGGTTGAATTGCAAATGAGCCATATATTTTAGTTTCATTTTTATATTTTCTAAGAAGCTTTTTTATATTAAAATTATGCGCTATATCAAGTGCCGTTTGATTTTTATTATTTTTAAAATCAGTTTTAAGGTTATGTTGCAATAAAATTAAAGTGATGTTAAGGTAACCCCATTTCGAAGCCAAATGCAAAGCCGTATTACCAAATTTATTAACTGAGTTTACATTCAAGATATTATTTTGTTGTTCGGAAAAATATAAAAGCGCTTTAACACAATTCTCATGCCCATTATTACTTGCTAAATGCAAAGCTGTATTACCGTCATCATCTTGTACATTTAAATCAGCCCCTGAATGCAGCAGTAATAATAAAGCATTTTGATGCCCCCTACTAGTTGCATAATGTATCGCGTAAGTACCAGCATAATCTGGTATATTGAAAGCAATATTTTTTGATAAAAAGAAATCGACTAGATGGGGATAACCGTATAAGCAAGCAATATGCAGTGCATTACGCCCATTACAATCTAAAGAATTAATCGTATACCTTTTATTTTCAAGCATACGATTGCATTTATCACAAGAACATAGAGGATGGCACAGATTTAATTCTTGATTTGCAGGGGCGTCCTTTAATATTTCCTTGATTAAATTTACATTGCAAATTCGTATAGCATCAAAATAAACATCATCAAGACTTTCATTTAGAATTGATTCGAATAAAGAATCAGATTTAATATATTCAACTGCAGCCTCTAACGTTGTTAATAAAAATTTAAATTCTTCGTTTGTATTGAAAGAGAAATCTTTTAAATAAATTAAATTTGCAATCCAATTTGTTATGTTTAATTTTATAATTAAGAATGTAAATAACTCAACTAGATTATCCGTAATAAGATTTTGTCGATCATTATTGGAGAATATATCAAATGTTTGTTTAAGACAAGTCATTTTTGCTAGAACTGTATCAAATTGATTTAATTTATTCAATTCTGTCCGAGCTGGTTGAATTAAATTTGCGTAATATTGTATATCAAAATGTCGAATATCTAAATATTGCAAATTACGTACAGTTTTATTAAAATTCGCATCGTAATGCGATGTATTTAAGCAAATCAATTCAAATATTTTGCCACCAATACAATTTTGCATATAAGTTTCAACTGGTAAACATAAAGTTGATTTTAAATTAATACAACATTGTCGATATAAATTATAAACAACATCAACCAATTCTTTTAAATTATATTCTCGAATATCTTTATGATCTTTAATAAACATCAAACATTTTTCGTTAATTATACCTGGAATATCTCCACCTAAGCAATTTAAGCAGTCTTCTAAATTCATAATTTCCTTATCGATTGAATAATCATTGCAATTGCGATTTAATAAATGTTCCACACAATAAATCGCATATTTCAACGTTTTATAATAATATGTTTCCTTAAACAATATTCGTGTTTGCTTGTCATCAATTATGATTGAATCATTTTTTATTAATATCTTAGTTTTATTTAACGTGTGCGATGTTTCAGGTATTATTATGTGTTCATAAAAATCGCTATCTTCTAAAGCTTCTTTGACTGTTCCCTTACGTGGTACACAAATAATCCATCCTTCCTTTGATGCCCTTTCAAGTATATCATGATGTTTTGTTACTAAAGCTTCGTGAAATGGATTTTCTTTAATGTTTTCATCATATGTAGTCATCTAATAATGGAAATTCTTTTGGTTAACTTAATTTTAATTATTAATTTATACTTACAATTTATTTTGCAACTGTTACCAAGTCCAATTTGATAAAGAGTTTGTTGATAAACATGTGTTTGTTATTGAGGTGTTTAAGAAACATTTTTAGCACATATCAGGGTGATATCAGGTTTTAATGAAAACATACAAGTGATTGGCCAATCTATTTTAGTACGAATTGATTTCAGATACAATATATTATCTTGATTTAAATAAATTAGCAACTGTAATAGATTTTAAGTATTTGTATGTAGTTTCTTTAATACACTACATTTTGAATAAATTATTACAATTAGATATTTATGAATTAGATATTCAAGTATTGTATAGTTAGTTGCATATATACTTATATTACTCATAGGTGTTTACTGCTACAATAAAGAAAACTTAGAATATACATATATTTGACCTGATATTGAATGAAATTATAACATGCAAAAACAGTGAGATAGCTCAGTTATAGAGCTTTAGCGTAGCATATTTTCTATCTCCAAAATATGACTGAAATAATAACTTGCTCTTTATCTACCGGGGTGATTCGTCACCTAACAAGTCGTAAGACTTTTGAGGCGATGTAAAAAGCTGTAAAACGCACAATAAAGACAACCCCACCATATAAGCTGAAGATTTCAATTCAAAACACCCAGCCTAGAACAATCGCACAAACAACGTGAAAAGTCAAGCTTTGCAAAACTACGTGGAGCAAAAAGGTCATTGAGTTCTGTGTTCAGACAAACCCACTCATTACCACGCAGCGGATTAGCAAGAAAACGTCTTTGACGTAACAATACTAAAGGACGTCAACTAAAAAATTAAGATTAAAGCAATCAATGACCTAAGTTCCGACCACAACTCAGTATTTCTGAAATTCTTCGGAAAAAAATCAAATAATGGAAGAGGAAGAAAAAGATCCGTTACCCACACGAATTGGACTTTTTTCTCAAAATTCCTGAAAGAAAACATTAACCTCAGTAAAAACGGTTGCAGATTTAGAAGAAGCTGTCAAATTGTTTACAAAGCCACGAAAAAAGCTTTTAAAACTTTTCAGGTACGCGCTGATAAACCCTTAGAATTATCACAAAAATCATTGATTCGCCGAAGAAATGCCGATCAACGCCAATGACAAAGGCATCGACACCCCAAAAACCGCAATATCCGCAACTAACTCTTCAAAAAAGTCAATCAGCGTTGGCAAAAAACTTTAGAATCAACAACAAAAGATGCAAATCTAATATGGAAGATCTTGCATTTTGCAACAGAAGAGTGAAATGGGTAAAAACAAGCTCTAATACTCTATTGAGGGAAAAGCTAAAGCATTTGCTGACAGCCTCAAACTCCAATGTTCTCTTCTATGACAGAGAACACTAAACAAGTCAAAAGGGTCTACCAAAAAGTCAACAATTTCTTAGATGGCACTGACAATGATACACCGCAGAACAACGTTCAACTTTCTTGAATCAGAGAAGTCATATCAAAGCTCAAAGTTCAATCTGCGCCGGGCACTAACGGAATTCCCAACAGAGCTCTGAAAGCGTTCTCGCATAAAGCATTAATGGTACTAACTAATATTGCAAATGCAGTATTAGGTTCAAGGTACTTTTCAAAAGCATGAAAAGGCTTGCACGTAATCAACATCCTAAAATCTGGAAAGGACCAAAAAATTTCCCAAAACTATTGGTCAATCAGACTCCTATGCACCTTGATCAAAGTCATAAAAAAATAATCCTGGATAGTAACCTAGAAGAAGTTTCGGCGCTAATACTCAGTTGTTCATCAGCTAAACCACCACCTTTAATAAAAAACTGACAAAAAAATTGCACGTTCAGTTCATTTTGGACAAAGCCAAACTGGCAAAAAAAACCTGCTAATTTGAGGTCCAAGATTTACTAAACCCAGAACAAACAAATAAAGTAGAGAATGAAAACACAAACAAAAAAATAGACTGAAAAACCAAAATTCTGTTTGTTTTAAATTCTTCTATTAGTAGCAGAAATGTTGTCAAACTTAAGAAGTATTGTCATAAAAATACTGACATTTTTTCAATAAAATTGCAAACAAATGCTACAAACCAAATGATTAAGAACTAGGCATGATAAGGCCAATCTATAAAAAATAACATGCGTAACTTCAATAATTACAAAAGCATCACCTTATTGAGCATGGTAAATAAAGTATTTAATAGATTGCTAGAAAATAAACTGTACGTAATAAAACACGCAAAACTAACAGTCGCAGAGCGGCTTCAGCAAAAAAAAAAGAATACATTACCGCAGTTTCACTATCAAACAATTGACAAAAAATATATGTAGCCTTTACAGACCTAGAAAAGGCATTCCACTGCTTTTCAAGAAATGTCATATAGAAGAACCTAAAAAGAAGAGAAGTTAATTGTGAACTAATAAACAATAGAGCCAGTATATTTAAATCAACAAAAAACTATATCAAAACAAACCATTTAGAGTCAAAAGAGTTTGAGACTAAAAAAAACTAAGATAAGGCGGAGTATTAAACCCAAATCTATTCAATATAATATTAGATAACGTAACAAAAAAAGTAGACAGAAAAACTAAAAAAAAAACAGCGTATGGGTTATGAAATATGAAACCAATATTTCTGACGAAATGCGTATTTGCATGCGATTTGGTAATATGTGCTAAAAACAAAAAAACAGCTATGTATTGGCAATCTTAAATATACGGAACACAGCACCTATTAATTAAGTAACATAGAAAATAATGGTGATAGAGAAAGATGACAAAAATAAAAAAAAACATAAAACAAACACATAACTTCAAATACCTAAAAGTCTATTTTGTAGTTAAAATGTACACTCTGATAGTTGTTATTAATAATAACATTCATTATAGTTTTATTAAAATAAAAATTTAATACGACGTTATAAATTGTAAATGGCAATGGTAATAAATGGCAGTTTTCAAAAATAGACAAATTATATGTTAAAATTAATTTAAATGTTCTCTTCTACATAGTATATTATACAGTAGAACTATAATTATTGTTATTGTTAATAAAACCATTAGTTATATAGCTCATTTTATTCTATAAAATAGCAGCAAAACAGTCCTTTGCTGTAGTTGTCAGCTACATGGATAGCCTGAAATGCAAGTAATAATAATACAGAATAGAGTTGTGTATATGGCCATGTTTTTTTGAACCATACAATCTGAATTAAAGATTGCAGCTAAAGAATATGCTATTTTATGGCAGAGTTGTCAATAAGCCAATGTTGACATTTTGCTATGTTTACATAAGAAGTCAAGTCTGCAAAGTGTTTATACATCTTAATAGTCAGCGAGCGCGTTCAGTACGCATGATGAGTCGTTTTGAACGCGGCCAATCAGTAAGCGTTGAGCCCGTCTGAACGGTATATTTTAGACTGTTGCCAACCGTGTAAACTTTTATCAACGACATAAACCTCATAAGTTTTGAATTTAAATAAATGATTTAATTAGTATATAATCCTCTACTTAACGAGATATAATATATTCTCAATATGTAATGTTATCCCACTTTATAATGTTTTTAGGTTTGATTATTTTTATCATTTTATTCTTTCTTTCACCCCCTTTCACAGTGTTGTACGTTGTAATCCCATATATTTATTAATTACCTATATTGCCTTCTTTCTCAATTTTTTTTAATAACATGTAAACTTATATGCACCGATTAACTGAATTAAGCAAGCAAGCAAACTTAAATGTATGATGAGTAAAATGACAAATGCTGCCAGTAAACGATGACTCAGCGATAGTCATCAAGCGCGTTCATGATTGCATGATGAGTCGTTCTGAACGCAGCCAATGGCTGGATGAGTATATGTTACTGGTTTAATCCTGCTACAATTAATGCATCTTTTGATAAATTGTTTAACAATTACTCTAGCTTGCAGCGACCAATACTTTTGTCGAACAATTGACATGGTTAATTGTATACCAGAATGTAAGTGTCGCTCGTGTTCTTGTTTAATAATAAGCCTAGTTAACGGATGATTCTTTCGTAGCAATGCAGAAAATTTGTGTTGAAATGCTACTGGTGCATTTCAAAGACGGCCTCCTACTCTTATAATTTAGGTATCATCTAAAAACAGATTCAGATTTCTAAATGATCCAGTTTTGATGTAACCTAGTTCACTAGTAAGCAGTTTCATTTCGTTAGTAAATGCACTTCTTTGGACAATTCCAACTAAGTTATATTCTGCTTCTTGATTTCAATTGCCAATATAGAAGCCATTTTTTGGTGTGCCGGAGACGACTTTATATTGTAGACAAATTGTTTAATGTATGCCGTAATCTTTATTATCTTATGTAAATTTGACCAATTAGAGCAAAGTTTTATAAACAAATTTTTGTCAATAGTGATATGATGAGCACTAATAATTTGGTTGTTTGAGTTCGAGTGTTTCTTCAATAAGGAATACTGAAAATAGCCAATTTTTTTCATTGCTAATTATCCAAGTGGCCCATGCCACCATAAATGACATTTTATAATATCCAGTGTTTTGATTCCTTTCGACGATAAATCAGCAGGATTGTCGTTTGTGAAAATGTGACATATGTTTTCCAACAAACAGCTGTAGCTTTTATAAAATTTAATACAATTGTAGAATCTTCATTTACTCGTTTAATTAACTCAGCAATAAGTCGCGCTCCACATAGTTCTAACCTGGGAATTGTCAGTACCTTTAGTGGAGCTACTTTAGTTTTAGAACAAAAAAGTCAAGAAAAGTTTGTTCCATCAACATACCCGCTACATAAACACATGCTGCATAAGCCCTTTCACTTGCATATCAAATTCCATGCAATAATACGGAATCAAATTTTCTTTTCAAATCAAACACATAATGAGGAACTTGAATTTGATTTAAGTGTTTCAAGCCCGGTTGCACCAACGCAACTTAAGGTGCAGCTCAGCTAAGACGGTTTTACAATAAGGGCGCCTTAAGTTTTAAATTTTGTTGTACCAATTAAATGTAAATTTGTAATAATATTATTTTATAATTATTTAATTACTTACTCTAATATTGTTCTAACTATCAAAGTTAATTTCACTTATATTATTGTTTTAAAATAATTTATTTTTATATACATTATTATTCACATGTCATCAATGATTAGATTTTTAATAAACATAACCAATAAAATAGAGCTAATAAATCATAAAAATTATCTACTTGAGATGTAAGACATGTGTCAATGTAAGATATAATTTTGTGTTAGTGCAACGTTTTAAGAAGACTTTAAAATGTAAGCAAGCCCCAAGCTTTAGCTACAGCTTAAGTTGAGTTGGTGCAACCGGGCATTAAAGACGCGCACAGTAACGGGAGTCAATAAATCTAATGGATCAAATATTTGACTAGTTTTAGATAATATTACTCTTTTTGTTATTTTTGCTGAAGTTCTTTTGTAATAGAAATAAATCAGAGTTAGAATTCCATTGAACTCCTAAAGTTTTAACTATTAGTAGTTGTAACTATTGTTTTTTCATTGAATGTAAGCATAACACCTTCATGTTTGTCCACATCTTCAATAATTGATGGAACATTGCTGACCTATTTTTTAAGGGTAAAACCTCCTTTTGATAATAATTTTTGTAATTGATCCTTTAATAACCTTGCTTCTTCAATGGAATTTGCTCCTGTTAGAATGTCATCCACATAGCAATTATTTAATATCTCTTTTGAAGCCACAGGAAGATCTTGTTGATGAAATTTTGCAAGAACTCGAATGCTTTTATAAGCCAAATATGCGGCAGATGCTGTATCATCCCATGCTGATCCAGCAGAAGTAGCAGAATTTGACGATACATTTCTTCAATATCGCATATGATTTCTACTGGTTATATATATATATATATATATATATATATATATATATATATATATATATATGGGTAATTCCATTACTTTTCGACCGATTTGAAAAAGTCGACCTCTTTGATTTTGCTTAAATTTTCAGGGATCAAAATATAGATGAAAAAAATGAGATTCCCAAAATTTTGGACCTTAGAATAATGCCTGTTCAAAATGACACACATTTGAAGGTCAGAAATTTTACAATAAAACGTCTTTTTTAGCTTATTTTGTATCTCAATTTTTGGGCTTCTAGAAAAAGATAAAAAGGTCCACAATGTCTCAAACTATTTCTTATTACATGTATTTGAAAACCCATATTTTTATGTTTAATATCGTGGCAGTCATTTTGATATATTAAGCTTCAAACGTTATTCCAAAAAAACCCGTAAATTTAGCAAAATTGCAAAACTTTGCTTTCTTTAAACCGTTCTAACTTTGTCAAATCTTAACAAAATTTGATTTGCAAGGTCTAGATTTCCTCGTGTTTAATCTCTTTTTGAAGTGATCACACAATACTTATAGAATCAATACGTATACACCATTATTTTGATGCAGGAAGTTGCACATGTTTTCGCGATCGATAATTTTCAGGTCCCAAAAAAGCGCTGTCACCCTATGTCGATTTTAGTCAAAATTTCAGTAAATACTCTTTGGAGCAAAAGAAAAAAGAGTATCTATATGAGAAATGGTATATCGGGCATTATAAAGAATTTTTTAATATTCAAAAATTGGCAAAATTGGCAAACCGCACATTTTTGTATCTCAGTTTTTGGGCCTTTAGAAAAAGATAAGAAGGTCCACGATGGCTCAAAATATTCTTTATTACATGTACTTTAAAACCCATATTTGTCTATTTAATGTTAGGGCAGTCATTTTGATACATCAAGCTTCAAACATTATTCCAAAAAAAACCGTAAATTCAGCAAAACTGCAAAAATTATGCTATGTTTAAACCGTTCTAACTGATCCACGAGGTCTATATTTCTTTGTGTTCAATCTATCTTTAAAATGATTACATAAGACTTATAAAATCTATACATATTCACCACTAATTTGATGCAGGAAGTTGCACATGTTTTTGCGATCTTCAAATAAAAGATTATTTATATGAAAAATGGTATATTGGGCATTATCAAGAGTTTCTTTATATTCAAAAATCGTCAAAATTCAGAAAATCTAAATCACTTTTTGTCTATCTTGCTTTGTTTTTGAAATAGTCAACAAATACAAAATATTTAAAAAACTTTTTATTTAGCAAAAAAACACAAACAAAACAACATTACTTTAACAAGTGTGCATTGATGCAAGCTTTTGATACTTGTTAAAACAGTTTTTTTGGTTCGGTTAGTGAAATTTGATAAAAATGCTGTTCAACATAGAGAATACGCAAATATCATTTTTGTTTACGGACTCTGTAATGGTAATGCCCTAGCAATTGAGATTTCCTGACAGAAAACAACTTTTTTAACGCGTTTTTTAGTGAAAATGTTCACCCATATTATTATCAAAAGTAATACACCTACAACCAGGCGACGTAGCACAACGACTTGCATTTTCTCAATGGCTTCTTGATAATTCCCAATATACCATTTTTCATATAAATAACCTTTTTTCTTGTAGTCTGAAGAGTATTTACTGAAATTTTGACTAAAATCGACATAAGGTGACAGCGTTTTTTCGGGACCTGAAAATTACAAGTTTTGAAAATAGCGAAAACATGTGCTACTTCCTGCATCAAAATAGTGGTGAATATAAATTGATTCTATAAGTCTAGTGTAATTACTTTAAAGAAAGATTGAACACAAAGAAATCTAGACCTCGTGGATCAATATTCTTCAAGATTTGACAAAGTTAGAACGGTTTAAACAAAGCATAATTTAGCAATTTTTCAAAATTTACGTTTTTTTTTTAAATTAATAGTTAAAGCTTGATATATCAAAATGACTACCCCAACATTAAATATACGAATATGGGTTTTAAAGTACATGCAATAAGGAATATTTTTAGCCAACGTAGACCTTCTTATCTTTTTCCAGAGGCCCAAAAATTGAGATACAAAAATGTGCGGTTTGCCGATTTTGACAATTTTTGAATATTAAAAATTTCTTGATAATGCCCGATATACCATTTCTCATATGAATAACCTTTTTTCTTGTGTTCTAAAGAGTATTTACTAAAATTTTGACTAAAATCGACATAGGGTGACAGCGCTTTTTCGGGACCTGAACATTACAAGTTTTGAAGATCGCGAAAACATGTGCAACTTCCTGCAATAAAATAATAGTGTATACGTATTGATTTTATAAGTATTGTGTGATCACTTCAAAAAGAGATTAAACACGAGGAAATCTAGACCTTGCAAATAAAATTTTGTTAAGATTTGACAAAGTTAGAACGGTTTAAAGAAAGTAAAGTTTTGCGATTTTGCTAAATTTACGGTTTTTTTTGGAATAATGTTTAAAGCTTAATATATCAAAATGACTGCCACGATAATAAACATAATAATATGGGTTTTAAAGTACATGTAATAAGGAACAATTTGAGCTATCGTAGACCTTTTTATCATTTTCCAGAAGCTCAAAAATTGAGATACAAATTAAGTTAAAAATTACGTTTTATTGTAAAATTTCTGACCTTCAAATGTGTGTCATTTTGAACAGACAATATTCTAAGGTCCTAAATTTTGGAAATCTCATTTTTTTCATCTATATTTTGATCCCTGAAAATTTGAGCAAAATCAAAGAGGTCGACTTTTTCATATACATATATATATATATATATATATATATATATATATATATATATATATAGTTCTAAATTGGAGCAGAACTGCTCTAAATGCAGAGTAGGTTTAATAATACTTCATTGGAGCTTCTTGCCGATGCATTAAACACTACTCAAATTTTATAATGTTTGACTACAGCATGATGAGGTAAATAACATCCTGTGACATCAGTAGAAATTGCGTCTCTCATGTGACATTAATGATATAGTCATTAATAAAACAACTGTACTGGTCTCGAAGTTGTGGATTTTTCATAAATCTCTTTTCCATAGATAATAGACTTCCTGTGGCAATACCTTTAGTTTCACAAATTGACTATATACTGTAGTCGTCTTTAAAACGTAGTTCCACTATAAATATTTTATTAAAATAATCTTCTACTTGTTTCTCTTGCGGAGTTAAATGTAGTACTGGACTTATTTCTTCTTGTTCCCAAAACCGTTTGACATCTTTATGTAGTCTAGTTAGTTGAACGTTATTACAGCTGATTTCATTTGGAATTATGCTAATAGCCTGGCCGTCATACTTCCTGTTGCAATCCACCCTATCGTTGTCTTAAATAAGTTTATCATTCCATATCTAATCTTTCCCACTTGCAGCAATTCCTAGAATAAATGAGAACCCAATATTCCATCGATTGGTTTACTTTTGTAAAATTCCGGATCAGCCAGATAAATATGTCGTGGGATATTAATTTTATCTTGTTTCAAATCTTCTTGCGGCATCTTAGTGGTCAAAGTTGGTAACACTATAAATTTGATTGTGTTTTTAAACTTTGCATTTCGTGATGCAATTTCAGTGCAGATGATTCCGGTTGGTATAACTTTAGTTTGAGCTATACCACTTATAGTTTGTGGTCGTTCAAACATTGGAATTCCAAGTTTTTGTGCGATGAAACTTAATATAAAATTTGATAAACCTGAATCTAATAACATTCGGCATTTTCTTGATTGATTGAATTTATCCATTAAGTGGACTACCGCCGTAGCCAATAACATGTCATTTCCAGATATAAAGTTTTTTGTCGTGGTTAATGCTTGCGTTTTTGCATGTAGCAATGTATGATGAGAACGGTTACATTTTCTACATCTATACTTAGAATAACAGTTGGTACTTGCGTGATCCGGAATCAAGCAATTAAAATACAGTTTGTTTTTTCAAACATATTCCAACCGAGCGTTTATAGACATTTCTTTAAAGTTGTCACATTTGTAGCACGGGTGCTTTTTATTAACGTAATGGGTTATTTAAAACTGTAACAAACCTTTTAATAAAATTTCCCAATCAGCAACAGTTTTGACATCTATGTATTTTCCTTAGTAATATGTTGATTCACAGATTGTCCCACGCTTTCACTGGACATCCTAATGCATCAAGAGCTTGTATGTAAGCTGTCGCAGCGTATATTAATTTTTGTAAACTTTTTATACTTTCTCTCAGACAGTTAGGCAGATCCAAAAAACCATCTATATTTGCTTTAACAATTCTTCGTTTGTTTTGAAATTAATTGCATAATAATTTCCATGCTTTGACATTGTCACCAGTAGTTGTAAAGTTGCTTATATCTTGATACACAACTCTTGTTACACTACGCTTTAAATATTTTAGTTTTGAAATAAAAGATAATTGAGGATTATTATCAATTAATAATTCAAATAAGTCTTTAAACTCAAACCAACATTACGCGACAGCACTGTTTTGTGCATTTGAAAATACTTTATTTTTGATCAATCGACGCTGTATTTCTTCAAATGCCTCATAATATTGGTCTTCTACTTCAATATGATATATAACATCTTCTGGATCTTTCAATTTTAAATTAAGTGTCTTGATAGTTTCAAATGCTGTCTTCGTAGCTTTAAAACGTATGTCTAATGTCTCTGAAGTTGCATCTAGATGATCTTGTAAATATGTTTGCACTCGAGTGATAGCTCCTTTGTATTTTCCTCTCTGTCGACGATATTCTGCGACTTCAACAGCGGACATGATATCATCACTTAAGGCGTTTTGCCGTGAGAAACAGTACATACCAGCGATCAAACAGCGGTTTTATTTCCACCTCTCTCTATTTTTGAGTGATCGCGGAAATCTCACGAAAACGTACTGGTTGTAAACGGTTACACCTGTCATTAATATTCTTATGATTATCATTAGTTTAGTAAAATATTTGCTATATATACATTTACTTACAAAAAATATTCATTTTATTTATACTTAATAGCAATTTTTACTAATTATTTTCATAATCATTCTTGACAATTCATCTTATTATAGGTTATCACATTTAAATTTGACATACCGGACTTATTAAACTGCTCCCAACAAGGGTTTTAAATTCCCCTCGCTGGTTAGTACAGGGAGTTTATAAATGAATGGGATTATGTAATCACTTTAAATATGCCGCCTTTTTAAAATCGTCCACTATACTACATAAGTTTTCATATGTTTGCTTGACAGCTGTCAAAGTTGATCTGTCAAAACAAATAGTTTAGTGAACAATTTAACAAGAGCGGCACATTTAAAGTGATTACATAATCCCATTCATTTATAAACTCCCTGTACATTCGGAGTCAAAAGTAAATAACCGGTAACTCGCGACAACGCAACGGTTTAAAACCATTTCATACCACAACGTCAACGGTATCTCACGGCAAAATGCTTTTAATGTTTGTTTATTTGTTACAAGTTCGGATAACTTTAAATATTATCCGGTTCGAAGGACCACATATTTACGTGTTTTCAAGATAATTAAATATGTAAGTTGTTCCCAATAATCAGGAAAATAAAACTATTTTTAGTGAACGATAATAACTGACAATTATTGTTTTTTTCGATGCTAACATACAATTATTAAATTCAAAGCAATCTTATTAAAACTATTATCTACTTTATGATGATTAAATTATGGTGACAATGAGATCATAGCATCGGCAACAGTGGCTCTTTGTCAGTTGCTTGGTAAATTAGCGTCGAGGCGGCGCTAGGTCCGTCCAAGTAACGGCCTGAATTACAACTCTAAGAACGGTGTGTGCACGAAAAAGTAGGACGTTTGTTAGTGTGTAGGTAGTTTCAATTACTCTTCTTAGACACTCCATTGCAGGAGTTGCTGTTGTAATTTTGTTTGGTTGCTGAGTTGCAAACTTGATCTGTTATTTCACAAACTAATATTGACTTTTAAATAAAATTTTGCTTAGAATTTTTCTGCAGAGCTGTTTCCATAATTGTAACTGACTAATAATCTGTCTGTTATCCCGTTTTCGCTATTTGTACTAGGTTAAGCGTGTAGTCATCTGTGTGTGCTAGAAGATAGTTTTCGTGTAATATTTTTGCAAGCAGTTGGCACGCTAGCAGGTAAAAGAGCTACTTTGGAGTTCGCCTGCAAGTGCGACCAATATGTACGTCGACAAATTTTCTGGACCCAAATATTAGCTGATCTTCACTCTGGTTTGCTTGATATCTGATTGGTATTATTGTTACCTCGTCTCTATCAACTTTTCTTGTGGCTTAGAAAGAAAATTTTCTAAAGACTATCTGATTCACCTTCTAAAGGAAAGTGCCTACAGGCTAAACTTTCACCTGAAAGGTCAGGTCATACTTGGAAGTTTGAAACCGTAAGGTTCATATACTTTCTGTTTGGTAATTGCATTTTAAGAGGAAGTTGATTAGGACTCTCTATAGACTGTGGGGTAAGCTACTTATTTATCTTTGTCTGGCTTAGCAAATCTGGCCAGATCTGAGTCGGGGTAAACCGTAAAGTTTTCAAAGTAAATTTCGATGTGTTGTTGCAGTAAAGAACGACGAGATCAATACAAATTTCTTCTTTTCAAACATGCCATAAAATAAAACTTGAGACAGTTGAGGTGCGTGTTTAGAAACGTTTCACAAACTGAAAACGCAAAAGTAATTTGCGGCCTGATAATAGAGACGTACATCCGAATTTTGACATGACATCTGTAAAACGCATTAATGATCATTAAATTTATAAACCAATTATTTTGTTTAAAAACCTAAAAACTGTGTAGTTATTTACGACTTAAATTCAAACAAACAAGCATTTTATAAAAGAATTATGCCCGTATTCATAAAAGCTGATTAAATTGAATGACTATTAAATGTGACAACATAACCTCACAATTCGATAAAACGTCAAAACTATTTTTATAAATTTGATAGAAATACATGTTATTTATTTTGCGTTATAATTAAATATTATTTTTCATTAATTTCTGATAGTTATTTATTATGCCAAACTTGTTTTTATGGTAAAATAACTATAAATAATTTTGTGGTTGTCAAATTTAACAATCCGTTACTGTAACTGACTTTTATGAATACGGGCATAAAAATGCCATAATTTTTCAAACTTATGCCCGTATGACACTGGTCTATAATTCTTTATTGAATTATATATATAAAAATATTTAAATCTTAAAAAGTCTCTAAAATGCACAAATAATCATCAATCTTATTGTAGATTGAAATTTTAAGAATATTTTTAGTTTTTCTTTAGAATTAACACAAAAAATGTACAAATTAACAGTTTTTAAAAAATAGTTAGGTTATATTATAAATGCTATTACTCACATGTTATGTGTTAATTATAAAGAAAACCTAAAAATATTCTTAAAATTTCAATCTACAATAAGATTGATGATATTTTGTGCATTTTACAAACTTTTTAAGATTTAAATATTTTTATATATACAGGGTGTCCGGAAAATACGTGTACAACGTTTGACAACAGACTCCTGACGTCAAAATAGGTCGATCTAAGCCGACTTAGTTATATCCAAAATTGTCTCGTTTAGCCGATAGAGGGCGTCAAAAAAAACAAAAGTATAACAAAGTTGAAAGTATCTATTGTAAGAAACTAAGTAAAACAAAAACATTACTTAAGCAAATGTGTAAAATGACCGCCATCTTGCTGAATACACTTATTAACACTCTTTAAAAAATGATATTGGACCCTATCTAATGTCTCGGGATTATTAAAATGGTTGCCTGCATTTAAAATCCGCTGCAATAAATCATCGCGTGTGTTTACCGGAGTCTTGTAAACTTCTGTTTTAATAGCGCCCCACCAAAAGAAGTCACACATATTTAACTCAGGAGAACGTGGTGGCCATTTTACTGGTGCATCATTGCCTCTTCCAATCCATCGGTTGGGATATTGATGATGTAACGGAAAAATGGGGCGGGGCACCATCATGCATATACCACATTTCCCTCCGAAGTAAAAGGGGCAAATTCTCCAGAAGAATTGGTAATGTGTCTTGCAAAAAATTTAACTAAATATTTCCATCTAACCTGTCTGGAATAACAATGGGACCAATAAGGTAGTGATCAATAATACCTGCCCAAATATTAATTTTAAATTGATGCTGATGATGTGCAACTTTAATGGCATGTGGATTTTCATCGGAATAAATATGTTCGTTGTGCAGATTGGTTACCTCAGATCTTGTAAAGCATGCATCGTCAGTAAACATAATTTTTCTACAAAAATTTGGAACAAGGATTCTTTTGTTTCTAATAAATTGACAAAATGTAAGCCGCATGGGGGGATCAGTCGGTAAAAGTTCCTGGACTTTTTGTATGTGGTAAGGATGTAACAACTGTTCTCTTAAAACCTCATTGACAATCGTTTTAGGAACATTTAACTCACGTTCTAAGAGACGGGTACTGGTACTTGGTTCTTCTTCAACTCTTTCCAGAATCATCTCTTCTGTTTCCACAGTTCGAGTTGTTCGCATACGACCCCTGCCTTCAAACTTTTTCTCAAAACTGCCCGTTTCCCGAAGATGACGCTCAATATTGGCAAATGTTTGGTGGTTTGGTATTCGACGGTTAGGAAACCTCTCCATGTAAACCCTAACACTCTGACGCCCATTTCCTTGACAAAACCCGTATACCAGGAGCATGTCAACTTTCTGAGAGTTTGTATAATTTTCCATTTTTAATGGTAAAATGAACTTGTAATTCAAGAATGTTGATCGTATACTTGAGTAAATTTCATAGACTGGTGACAATTTGTCAATTATTGTCAAATTATTAAACGCCATAGCAACAAGGTCACTTAAAAAACTATTGTTACAGGTAATTTCTTTTTAATATTTACAAACTTTTGACGCCCTCTACCGGCTAAACGAGACAATTTTGGATATAACTAAGTCGGCTTAGATCGACCTATTTTGACGTCAGGAGTCTGTCGTCAAACGTTGTACACGTATTTTCCGGACACCCTGTATAATTCAAGATATAATTATTGACAGTGTAATACGGGCATTAAGTTATAGACATTCACGGAATAAGTAACTTAGAATAGAATTTTTAATGCAATGAAGATAGCAAAAAATGCAAATATATTTTAGTAAATAATTTTTATCTAGTTTGGTTATTATGGATTTTATATATAAAATAAAATACAGTTTGTTTTAAATAAATTAACAATTTACCATTAAAATGCAAAAATACTGGTTTGAAATGCTAGGAATATGTAAGATAGAATGTTCAATGAATAGAATAGATAGGTTATGTGGTGTGTATTAATATACTTTTATATGCTGTGTAATTTGTACAGACCTGTTTCGGCTGTTAGGCCATCTTCGGTGTAAATTGTGATTACATATATTTTTTGATGTTATAAATATGATATGAGTAATGGGAGGTAGATAGAATAGAGTTTGTCGGCCATGTTTTTTGCTCGACGTGATCCGACCATAAACGAATAATTCAAACTAATTTCTTAATAATATAAAAAAAAAACTATAATAGCAAAATCTACGTCATATGAAAATCTTATGTCTAAAAAAAAATGGCAAACTCTTACATAAAACTGGTAAAAAATAGTCTTCAAAGGTTTCAAAACGGCTTCCCATAGGGCCGTAGTTTGGCCAGTTTGCAAACTGGTTGCGACCTAATACATGGATTATTTTTGCGCAAGCGCCGACTTTGTACTGGTCCCCGACTGAATACAAATTGCTTGTAGGTTGGAACGCGCCACAACCAAGTTTTTGACTAAATTTAAACATGAAATAATAAAACAATTTACGACGTTTTTCATCACAAATTTGTGATAAGAAACGTAGTAAATTATTTTATTATTTCATTAACATGACTTATCACGTAGTAGAGGTCACAACCATCAATTATATTAAATTCAAACAGTTTTAAAAATCGAGGTTATGTAATGTAAACAAATATTAAAAACTAAAAAACATATCACACCTGACGTTGTGTATCATATTATTCTATTACTATTTTTATTCAAATAAATATATAATTAAACAGTTACTCATCTTTAAAAAACTATTTTACAATAAACTTTATTCCTTTATTTTTCACTAAAACTATAATTAAGTTTCAGATAAATAAATTACTGTTATTATCATTAAATTACTAATTAAATAAATTGCAGTAGAGCGGCAGGAGGTATTTCAATTTCATTAATTTCAATAGCGGCAACATTTTTACTCATTGCGCATGACTGGGGCGGTTCCGGATTTTTAGTACATGCTTCTGATCGCTGACTGTTTCTGACGGTCCACAACTTGGTTGTGGACGATTTGGGGTCAGGTTGGAACGCCCGACTTCTAGTCAGAGTCATGGTTTGTGTACGGTTGGAACGCGAAAGTTCAACTGCGCACAATCCTGACGGTCCCAAACCGCGTTTGGTGTCGGTTGGAACAAACAAACTTTGTCAAACTAAATGTATATTTGGTTGCCTACATTGTTGTGCTTAATGTCACAACAATAAATCATTCTGTTTATAAAGTATAAAAATTCTGTAACAAAGTATATATCAAGACAAGTAGTAATGTATTTTTAGTAATTTACTAAATTCTCTAGCATAAAATTCATATAAATAAATTAAAAAGTAGTTTAAAAATTAGATATTCGCTTGTCATATTATTTCGAATGTGGTTACTAACATAGTAATCAGCCATCTATTATGTTAATGCATGTAATTAAGATAAATGATGGCTAATTATATAGTAAAAGCACGCATTTTTTATATTAGTGGACATTACTTACCTATATTATAACAATTCTTAATTTCTTTACAGTTTTCTGTAACAATGTAATATAGAAATTACTCAATATTGGATTAATAAAAACTAAATAGATATTTGTAAATTGTAAAGTTTACTTACATTTACTATTAAACAATTGTAAAATACTAAATAGTACAAATAAATAATGTTCAGATACATTATTCCTTACATAAATATAATATGGTAATGTACAAATTTGAAGATCGCTCGGGACTAATGAAAAAACACTGAGAATTTGTGTGAAATACATAATTATGTAAAATTGGAGGCCTAGAAAGTCGATGTATGTATTATATATAATATATAAAAAAGCTGTAAACAATAAATGAATTGGTTTAGAAAGAATTTCATTTCTTTTTATAAATGTAGACACTTACTTATACATATTATAAGAATACACACTAAAATAAAATCCATACATTCATTTTCTCACAATTCTTTGGCAGTTATACTAAATTTTTTGTTTATTCATTCTACGTATTGTTTATTATTTTAATAATAATAATAATATTAACAAGTCATATTACCGAAAATAAATATATTTTATATATACAACTGAATTATTCGGTTATGACCAATCAATTCGAATCATAGCAGCCACCGGAAATCAAAAATCACAAATATGAGGTAGCCGACATAAAGAAACAATCGAAATGACCAGAATTTTCTTATTTTTAACATAAATTCATTTCAATCATACTAATCTAGTAACAAAAATTTTTGAAAATGTCTTTCTCAAATTATTTAATATATACATAATGTATTTAGAAGATGTGTCAAACTATAGATTTTAATTTGACACATTTTCTATATACACGACACACATGATACTATAACTATAAAGAACACTTGGCTTGGTTCGTACTGCGTATTACGGTCACGCAGTTACGTCATCATATGTGACAGAAACCTGTTTTTATCTTATTAGTAATAGTATCATGCACGGCACTCAATGCACAACAGTTTTTATACTGCGGCTCCAAAATACTTCCTACTTCCTTGTTTTTTTTTATACATATATTAGAATAAAACATTTATTTTAAAGATGAATTTATAAAAATTATAAGCGAAACTTATAGAATGCTATTTCGTTATATATAATTCGAAAGCAAAAGATTATTTTGACACAGATTATGAGCAATTGAAAAAAATCTGTCAATTTGACACATTTAAAACTCGTCAGGATTGTATGAACAAAATTGAATTTTAATTAAATGGACGCCATTTCGATCTTAATGGAAAAAGTGACTATTTGATTGGAACAAATAAAAGCTGCCATTTTGTTTATAACCCATGACTCAGTTATTAATTAAATATTACGCAATCTATTTATTTTTAGTTGACGTAGTTTTGTTATTCATTTACGTCATTAAGTCGACGTCATTTTGTAATTAACAAACGTCACTTTTTAATATTTCTGCTAAATTTGAATAAAACATAAGGCACTAACCAAACCATACCAATAAAAACCTGACGAGTTTAAAGATCCTCATAATTACATTCCCTAGATAATTTTCATAATCCTAATCGATACTATTTGTATTTTTTTAATTGGCTTCACCCAATATTCACATCGATTGACGACAAAAGAAATCATTAATCTAATCAGAGATCATTTTTAATTTGTTTGTTTTATCATAGTTGGAATGCTTGTCGAATATTGGACTTTAATTAAATTCAGCCTTATTCGCACGCTCTAATCTAATTTTCACTATTATGAAAATATGAATGATGTATATTGCTCCCACGGATTTTAATTAAAAAAATGTTTAGAGCTACTTTAGCGGACGCCACTGCATCGTCACATTTTTTTAGGTTATGTTTGCCAATTCTACTATAATTTTAGGTTAAGCTATTATAAAATTTATCACTAAATAACCAACAATGGCGTCCGTAATTTATGTTTCGTTTGTATTCGTAACGTTTTAAATAAATTAAATTTGCAATTCTATGGTCGGATTGTTATGACTGCCTGCAATTCCCAAAAGGATCAAAATTATAATAATAATTAAAGTTCAGTAACAGCATACAGTTGACGCTCGGTGTCGTTATTAACGTACATCGATTCGTGCGTCTGATCCTGTATCTTCGCTGGTCTAAATTGCGAATGCGTTTGCGGTAACGTTGAAGCACCGCGTTGCAACGAACGGAATTGTATACCGGATTGGAACGTGCTTGTATCTTGCCAAGCCACGCCCCTTTGCAGCGATCTAAAATTGGTCGGATTCAAAGGAGTCTCAACATTTTGCGATATTGTTGTCGGTACTTTTGGTACTGGTGGTTGTTTGCGACCTTTCTCATCCGGCAACTGTGGTAAAGGTCTTCTACCCAACGAGCTAAATTTATTTATATTAGCCGTACGTTGCTGATGATGCTGTTGATGCGATCCATCCGCGATTTTATGTTGTTGTTGCTGCTGCTGCTGCATTTGTTGCTGTTGCTGATCAAACTTAAAACCTTTAAAGTTTGGGAAATCCTTGCAGGCAGCCCTAAGAAAAACACAAATGCAATCTTTTGTTGTTAGTTGCAATTAAACTCTTACCTATCTCAGTAGAAATCAGAGCTTTCCAGCGTCTTGCATTGCTTGCTCAAAGTCGCGTACTTGCCATTGTTGGGTCCCGAGAGTGATTCATGATGATGTGATGGCAATCGTCCAAGGGTGTGTCCTCGGAGATGTGACATATGGGCTCCTCCTCCTCCTCCACTAACAACCCCGGCTCCGCCACCTCCGCGGTGGTGATCTGACGGTCGCATGTCGCATCCATCTCTGCAAAACACGAGGCGACTCTACATTGCACACAGCTGATGTCCAAACATATAGATTTTATGGAAAGTGATTTGAGTAAATGCTATTTTAAGTTAGTGCGGCAAGAAGTAAATTAGAAAATTATCTGGATTAGATGTACCACACCATATGTGTAAAATGTGCTAATGATCCGTTGGTTAGGCTGCAGCCTGCATACTCCCAAACGATTTTAGTGGAGAGTCCACTAGAAGCGTGCGCACAAAATCTTAAGAATCTATAATTATATAAAATCACTCAGTGTAATGTGCAAAATCACACGGTACAATAAATTAATATAAAATCACCCGGTATAATCAATGGCGTTGCGACTACATTTGCAAGAGTCTGCAAGCCCAGAAAGACTTTAACAATTTACAAAATATAGTGAAAACACTTTTTTCCAATAACTATTTTTCGACATTTTGCGGCGGAGGCCAAAAGTCTTAGTTATGGCTTGGTACTAAATCACTCGGTATAATAACATACAGAGGAGGCTTACATTATTGAACGCGGCATTTACCTAGATCACTTTCCAATGCTGTAACTACCATAAATACAATAAACTATCAATCAAAAACAACCGTGCCATGATATGTCATAAAATATCCGTTAAACGTCAAACAAACGTCAATGATCAAAAATGTCATTTTCTCTCTTTTCAAGTCACAAAATAAACTTTGATAGATTTTTTTTTCTAAATAGCATTATATGGCCACAAAATTAATCTTAAATTGATTTAAAATATATTAGAACCGCATCTAGAGTACTACTTCGGAACAGGTTTGACAATGTAAAAGATTTGCCGAGATTGCAGTCTGGTTTACCGGCAATGTCGTATTGGTCTGATTCAAATATCAAAAACTTCTGTCAAATGTATTACTAAATGTCAAAATTATAATAAAATATATTTACATCAATCTCGTTTTCAATTCGTCCTAAATTTGAGACCAGTTTTAAAACAATTTCCAAATTAGAAAACTTATGTCCAAAAACTGGCCACCTACATCCTCTACACACAGAATACCATACAAAATGTAAACCAAAAAAATCATAACTAAAAATTCTCAGTCGCATGCTATCTAACATTGGGGGGAGCCTGCCGCATTACGCAATAAAAATGTTTGTAAATAAATTAAAATAATATAAATAAATACATTAGTGAATGAGCTTCATGCATGGAATTGGAAGAAGCTGGTATGATGGTATTATGCAGCATGACAGATGTGTAGCTAGGTGGGGGAGTATCGGGGGGATAGGACGACCCTTGGCTACGTTGGAGAGTCCTCGCCGCTATCGCTTGACTGGCTGCAGGTGGCGGCAAATATGGATCAGTCTCGTTCACTTGATGATAATCCTTCCTGTAAATATAAATAGGTAGCTAAATAGTTAAATAATGAATATGTTGACATATAGCTTTTGAAAAAGATGATTTTTTTTTGTTGGTATTAGCTATTAAATGGTTAAAGTATTTAGAAAAAATATTGGTGGTCTTTATAAGAAGCTTTAAACATTATGATATTAGTAAAAATATTTTAAACTTAGTCAAAATTTAATTTGTTTGATAGATAGTTAAAGTATTTGTTGAAAAAAGTTTAATATTATGAAGAATATTTGAAAATTATTGTATAAGTAAAAAAAACTGGATTTTATCAAATTTAATTTTTTTTTATAGTCTACCTAGTCAAAAACTGTAAAAGCAACAAAAACATTTTGACCATAACAAAATTTTGAGTTTTTGTGAGTATAGCTTGTAAACAAATTACTTTAAAATGTACTTACTTTTTTCTAATATAAATCCATGTATGAGAATCAACCCAAACTAAAATAGTCAGCAATAATCCAGCAAGCACTGATGATGCCAGCATCAATGATAACCCCAACAATCCGACATTACACAACGCCCTTGTCCCCCTTAAATAATGCGTATGGAGCGCCCTGCAATCCACACTAGCAGTTAAAGCTGTTATCAATAAATCACCTTCATTCACTTGATTAAGCAACGATGTAAATTTCGCATCGAGTCCTTTCCTTGGAAACAATTCAATCGCTGGTTTCTTTAACGAATTCAACACAGCACGCATATTTTCAATGGCACCTTTAGCCTCCCTGAGTCTTTGCGTGAATGGATTCGCTCTAGCCCTTTCGCAACTTGTATAATAACGTAATATTTCCTTAGTTAATTCATTTGAAGCCTGATCTTCTACGTATTTATCAGGAGCCATACATAAATCACCTAAAGCAACAGTTGATGCTATGTAAACGCTCGCCATTACATAAGAAGCGATTACAGCTAACAATCCGCATACTGAAAATGCTATAAGGGCACACCTATTATGTCTAGCAACGCCCACTAATAGTATTACGCATAATATTAGCAGTATACTAAGGATTGCCATTGTAAACGGCCACCTAACTTGTTCAATCCGCTCCCCAATATTAATTTTTGGAGATAAATAAATCCCCTGCAAAGGATTCCGTATATCCGCAGCTGCACTAGCAGCTGCTGTATTATTATCAGTAGCATATCTCAACCACATCAAACATTGCTTCAAAGCAGTCGTATTTGATACTGGCTCATCAAAAATATCTCTTAACTGTGTCAACTGTTGATTGGCTTGTAAGCGTAATTGTCTTTCAATATTTTCAGTTTGATTACGTATGCGTTGAACTTGTTGGTCCACTTGTCGACCCTCTTGGAACAACTGTGATACCCCATTGTGCAAATCGTCATTGCCATAAAGTCCTAAACCTACGGCGGCGCAACATAGTACGGATACAATTGCTAGTGTTACTTTGAGGGCTGAAATTGATCGCGATGGACGTGGTTTGCGATCGCAGCATCTTGTTAATAAATATATTAAAAGGACTAGTAAGGTTAGAATTAACCAGGCTGCAGGTACTGAGCCTAATATTCCGAGACTCTGTAACAAAATAATGATTGTAATAAATTTGGAATATTACAGAATTGTTTCTTACCTCTAAATAGATAGGTGATGTAGGATTGAATGATGAGTTGACTGTGTGTAGTGTTACATTGAGATGGGGTAGGCTGTGTAATATCTTTGCTAATGTGGGGATGCTGTACGCGTCCTCCCCTGAAGAGACGCCCATGCCAGTGGAACCCACGACCACTATTTGTTTATCACGTCATAACTGGGTTGACCTCCGCTATCTCCATACACTAAAAAAACAAATTTTGGTAATTAACTTTATCTGAATTAATTTTTGTAGAGATAGAAAAAAGCAACCAATAATTACTAAAATGTATCAAATATTACATCAAAGTGATCTTCTAATGCTAATGGCTTAACCAACGTCATGTTGGTGCAATTACATCAGAATACGATTATATTGCTTAGTAGACAAAACACATCTTCTATTTTCATGGATTACAACAAATTAAAAACAAATGATTCACTTTTATTACTATAGTAGGCACCTAATATGTAAAACCAGGTTTAATAATAAATGCTTTTCTTTCATTGTTGTGGACAATTCCGAACAATTCTGTGCTTGACGTCCTATGTAATCTTGTTCCACGACGGTGCATCAGAACGGTTCTGTGTTTCAAGCCCCGGTCAAGAGAAAGGAAAGCAGTAAATGTTATTCCAAAGTACAACAAAATAATGTTCAAATGTCATAGCCTAAGCCAATTTGTCGCTTCGCAATTTATAACAAACTCTGTAACATTTTGCATCTTCACGACTAATTATGAAATAATACAGCGCACGCTGTAAAAAGCCTTAACACCATACTAAAAGCAAATACACAGAATGCATTTAAAGCACGATGGTATAACAACCCCTGTAGACAGACATGATTGGCCCAAATTCCAAAACGAAAGATGCGAAATGAAAGACTAGATAATCGAACACGTAATATGTACCTGCCCGGCGATTTCCTACGCAAGTTAGTCTATGTTAGAGAATTGCTGGCTTGACATGGCCAGCATACCCCTCCAAACACTGTCCTAGCATATGTCAACCACATAGATTGGCTGTGTCTTGAAACGGAAGAGTAAGGTTTACCACAGAAAGAAGTACAAATAACCTAACGAGGCCTAAGTTCAATAAAAATGGTAGCAAGGTCCCACTCTTATCCAAAATCCAGCACACACTGTAATCCTTTATCGGTTAGCAATCAATTGCCATTATGGGACATATGTTTCAGAAACCTAGTGACAGCCAAGATGGTGATAGTAAGGAAGAAAACCAAGAAAGAAATAATTCTCGGATCTGGATACCTTTCCTACGATCAGCAGGGACCTCCACCACCTACAGAACTACTGCAGCTGACTCCTAAAATTTATAGTAGAATCTAAGCTTAATATCATAAACAAAAGTAAGCCAAACCTTTTGCAATGCATCGGTTGAGGTTATTGACCAAACATTAGCAAATTATAAAGCGATTGAAGTGATTAAAAAGTGATATGTGTCAGATAAGCCCTCATTGTCTGATCATACATAAATCCGATTCAATATCAAATCTGAAGAAACGCTCCTTTTAAAATACAAGAACCCGAAAAAAACTATCTGGGATATACACAACAAAATACTAGTTAACCAAATCGAGGTCTGTTCAAAGATAGCAAAAATATCAGAAGAGCTGGAGATAAGAACACACATATTTGTTAAATCCATTAAAACCGCTTTTGAAGAAAGCTGCCCTAGCACTGCCAAGCACACCTCCAACAAAATTACTTGGTAAAAGAAGGGGCTTGGCAGGACCAGGGCGAATACTAGAAACCTGTACAACAAAGTCAAAAAGAACGGTAATTGGGCCATTCATCATTCTCGCAGAATAAAATAAAGCCATAAAAAAAACCATGAAAGATATGTCTTTTTTTCTTCTGGTACATCTTCATTACTGAAGGTTCGCGACCACTTCACTAAAATTCTTCCTATCGGCGGCCGCGTGGAACATTTGCCCCACCTCCATGCCGGTCCAGTTGAGGATATTGCGTAACCAGGAAAGTACTCTTCTGCCAATCGATCTTTTACATTCAATGCGGCCTTTTATTATCAAACTTAAAATATTGTATTTTTGGTTGCGCATTATGTGTCCCAAGTATGCTGGTTTCCTTTGCTTGATTGTTAAAAAGAATTCTCTTTCTTCACTCATTTTCTGGAGTACCGTTTCATTCCGGACTCTAGTTTATTTAACATATTAGTTTTTAGGGTTCATGTCTTTATAGCAGCACTGACCAGACGTAGCATTTGACCGTTCGCTAACGTAACTTTAGACTTAAACTTCCATCGCAAAGTAAGTTCTTCCATTTCATGAATGTATTTCTGGCCTGCTCTATTCTAGATCTTATTTCTTGCTCTGGGTCCCGTTTTTCATTTAACATTGTTCCCAAGTATCTGAACTTTTTGACTTGTTCGATTCTAATACTGTCGAGTTTAATGTCCATATCTCCGATACTTGTGGCGGCTCTGCTTATTTTCATAACTTTTGTTTTGGCCTTGTTTATGGACAGACCTGCTGCGACACTTTCGAGTTCAACTCTATCAAGCATATATTGTAAATCTGCTTCATTTTCCGCCATAATGCAAGAATCATCCGCAAAGCGTATGTTATTGAGATACTGTAAAGACGTCCAAAACGGTCCCACATGCTCCCGCCTCCAAAAAGCCCCAAGCAAAGACCGTACTGAGAACATTGAATCCCTGCAGATCAAAAACGAACTGCAGACAGACTTCCCGGCTCTATGCTGTCAGAAGCTCCTAATCAAGAGAACCTGAAATTGCCAAACAAAAGAGACTGGAAATAAGCAAAGACCATAATTAATCAAGCAACCTGACTTGAATGGTTCGAATGTGTTGATCCTCCGTAACACATTCAAACCATTCAAGTCGCCAAAAGTCGATGACATTTATCCCATTATGCCACAGAAAAGGTTCGCAATGCTAAAAAAGCGTCTATGAGAGGTCCCCAGAGCAAGTTTCACTTTCACTAACACTAAGCAGCTGGAGAGCGGTCAAGGTGGTATTTATACTAAAGCCGGGAAAACCCACGTATGCCCTGACTAAATCCTACAGACCATCTGTTGGACATCCTTTTTGCAAACACTATGAAAAAAAATCGACGACAACTTGGCGCTAAAGGCCTGACCACTGCACCAGCATCAGTATGCTTACCAAACGGGTAAATCCTGCAAACTAGCTATACACCAGCCAGTCAGCAAGTGCGAAAACACTATCCAATGCATAAAACAGCTTTGGCTGCTTTTCTAAATATTTTCTGAGGGGGCATTCAACAATACTATCTTTAAATCCGTTGTAAAAGCAATGGAGAGCTGAACTCTATGCTCAAGAACTAGACTGCAACCATAACTTTATATAGAGAAACAGTAGAAGCCAAAGTCGCCAGCGGGTGCCCACGGGGCAATGCAGGGACTGTAATGATTAGTCTTGGATGACTTACTACAGATACTTAACGACATGAGTATCTTTTCCCTAGACTGATTGTACCATACACCTCAGACTTAAAAAAACCCGATGACGTATAAAGCCCCGCTCCCAATGTCAAAGAAAGTAAAAGAGCACTGGGGCTGGACAAACAAGAACATGATCGCAAAGGAACTAAAACCTAACAGACTGATATCTATTATGTCAAATAGTCGAGCAGCATTGCAGGCACTGCAATCGCCACTAATAATATCCAAACTGGGGACCTGCATATGCAGTCTAGAAGCAGTAGCCACAACTTGTAAAGTATCAGGAGAATATGTAAACCAAAAGACAAAAGGATAAAAGGAAACCTCATGACAAATCATCTTGCCAAACAAAGAACAAAAGGAACATTCAGTGAACCATACTCAACAGACTTGAAGCGGAACACAGCAACCTGCAGAAGAGCTGTAAAAGATTGAGACATTCAAGAATATTCCTAACATGACCATCGCAATGATATCAAAACAGTGGTAACACAACAAAAGACTGATAACCAGACACTGGACTCAACAAGCACTTGCATATAATAGAAATAGGAATGGACCGTACATGCCGCGGGTGTGTGGAAGAAGATCTGATTCGAATACACTTGCTGAATGAATGCGAAGCTTACAAACAACAACTCACAGCCATCTTTAGTAAACACAACCTAACGAAAGCTGTGCTAAAAGCAACCCATTGGCTAAAGCTACTGGATTTTGTTGAAAAGACGAAAAAGCTGTTTAAGGGGTAAAACATCAAAGATGTACAACAGGTCCAATAAGACGTTTGTCGCTTTGCAATCAATCATAAATTTATTATTTTGAGATCTGTGATCGTTTGACGCTTCGCGATTAGTCATTAATTAGTAAGTTGACGTTTCTCAATTTACAAATTCGCTTCGCGATTAACTATAAAGTGATGCAGCACTCCCTGTCCTCGTTTATCGCTCCACAATTGATTACAAATTAATAGTTTGTTGCTTCGCAATTTATTATAAATTTAGTAATATTTGGTCGCTTCACGATTAATTATGAAATGACGCAGCACTCGCTCGTTTATCGCTTAGCGATTGATCACAAATTAATAGTTTGTCGCTTCGCAATATCACAAACTCGGTGATATTTGATCGCTTCACTTCTAGTTTGTCGCTTCGCAATTTATCAAAATTTCAGTGATATTTAGTCAATTCGTAATAAACTATAAAGTAACGCAGCACTCTTTGTGCTCGTTTATTGCCTCGAAATTGATCACAAATTAATAGTTTGTCATTTCGCAAATTATCACAAATTTTGTAAATTTGGTCGTATCGTGATTAATTCTGAGGTACTAGTTTATCTCTGCAATCAATTACAAAATTAATTATTTTTGTTATTGTTTGATATTTTGATACTTTTGATAAATTTTGAAACAAATCCATTAAACAAAAAAAAACTTCCACATTTTATAAAAGCATTAGCCACAGAATGACTGAATTTAGCATCGCATAACCAGTAGCGTAAGCATTAAAAATTAATATAACAATTTAGGCGTTAAACAGTTACGTTTCGTTAATGAAAATTTGATCTACTTTTGCTGTAATAAATAACTATTAAGCTGAACACCACCTAGCCGTTTAAACTATCTTTGCAAATAAGTGCACGCTTCCTGTTTAAAGTAAACGATAAGTGCTCGATTTGTTCAATGCAGAATGATTGGTCATTTATCATAATGTAACAACGACACATTGCATAGTACTTCCGCTGATGATTCAATGTGTAAATATTGTGTTTCATATTATTTTCCAATAATGAATGATTATATTTAGATAAGATAAAATTAATGCAACAAATATTTGTAAATGGATTAAAATATAATATGATTGATTAACATAGAAAAATTATATAATTCCTACTAAAATCTTGAGAATTTCAAACAAAGGATGAATTTTTAAAATTTAAAATCAAACATAAATTATGTATTTTCTTTGCTAGTTCGTTGCTCCCAATTCTATCAATCAATCACCTATCGATTATCTAATCTGTCTTGAAAATGTCCTCAATATTTTGAGATGCATTGTTGCGTAGTAACTGGAGCCCTTTATGTATGAATCGCATGAATAACATAAGGTTCGCTTTGAACTTTATTGATTAACCGGCTAACGTATGCATGCATCGTGCACGCAGCAAATGTAACTGGGCCCTGTTTATACGATTACATTACACCCCATTTGTCTTTGCACGCATTACAACTCAGAAACGAGGACAACATTAAATGTTTCTATAATAAAAGTTTAAAATTAAACATCAATGACTTGAGTGCATCATCATTTACATTAAACGATTCTTTTATTTCATTCCCATTGTAGAAAGAAGTCAATGATCTGTTATAATTGTGAGCAATTTGATCATAAATTATAATAAACTAGTTTTCAATTTTTTTAACCAATTAGCAATGTCACCATTTGTCCCCATTTTTATAAATGTTGTTGTGTAAGCAGAGACTACTTCATATTGTCAGAATCAAGCTGTTTCTACCTCCGGCGTAAACACAATTGGACTGAAAAATGGGCAATAACAAGGACGACGTCGGTTCTTCTCCATTGATATAAGAAAGAATCTTACATCTGCTCCGGACACACATGCCCATGATGAAATCTCTGTGCACACACAGAAAGACAGATGGTGAAATTATTTCTAATATGTAATTAAGTTTGACATTATTTTCACAATAATTATTAAACGATTCAAAGCAATTTTTATGATTTCTAAGATTTCCTGTGGTACAATTAAAATGTCAATTAAGATCAATTTGTAAGATTTATGAGTAATTTAGAGAAATGTGACTAATTTATAAAGCCTCAAATGTATTTTAGACAATTATCATCTTGAAAGTAAATTTATAAAAATTTAATCAATTGCAACTTTAATTATAAATCATAAAAAATATGATTAAACTTACAAAAATTGAATGAAGTTCTCATAATTGATCCAAAGTAATTGACAACTTATAAGTCCTAAGAAATAATTAAAGTATATTGTAGCCAAACTTGATTCAAATCCAATGTCTGGTTTAGAAATTATTACTATTTTATAATCACAATAACACCCAAGATAAGCAAATCAGACTAGATTTAGTTTAATTAAATTTGAAGCTACTAACTAATTTAGGTACAATCTACACAGTTTGTTAAACCCCTGCTAAAGTGCATTGTTGCCTAATTTCATTAAAATCCAATATTTGGTTCAGAAGTTATTACTATAATATATCTTGCAACATCATCTCATTTTAATTGATAAGTGAGTGACTTTGACAATACTTCAATTCAAGTACAATGTACACGTTTTGTTAAAGTGCATTCTTAATAAATTTCACAATAATTCAATACTCGGTTCAGAAGTTATCACTATTTCTTGTAATATCACCACTTTCTGCTTGATATGAGTGAATTTGATTAAACTAAAAATAAAACTGAACCTATCAATTTAGGTACAATTTACACATTTTTGTTAAAACCTTGTTAATGTGCACTGTAGCCAATTTTATTAAAAACCAATATTCCGTTCCCAAGTTATTTTTTGCACTATTATCACTTTCTGCTTGATACAAGTGACTTTGACTAAACTAAGTTTAATTAAAACTGAACTTATCGATTTAAGTATAATTTACGCACTTTTGTTAAAATACTTGTAAAGTGAATTTTTGCCAAATTTATTAAAATCCAATATTTGGTTCAGAAGTTATCACTATTTCTAGCAACATCATCACTTTCTTCTTGGTATAAGCGACTTTGACTAAACTAAGTTTAATTAAAACTGAAAGTATAGATTTAAGTATAATTTACGCATTTTGTTAAAACACTGTTAAAGTGCATTGTTGCCAAATTTCATTAAAATCCAATATTTGGTTCAGAAGTTATTAATATTTCGGCAACATCATCACTTTTGCTTGTTATAAGTGACTTTGGCTAAACTAAGTTTAAATAAAATTGAACCTATCAATTTAAGTAAAATTTAAATATTTTGTTAACCAATTGTTTAAATAGATTGTTGCTCAATTTATCATTATGATTATTTCTCCAAATTCATCACTTTTTGCTTGCGACTTTTACTAAACAAAGTTTAAATAAAATTGAACCTATCAATTTAAGTAAAAAATTTATAATTTGTTAAACATTTGTTAAAATGTATTTTTGCTAAATTTCATAAAAATCTAATATTCGGTTCAGAAGTTATAACTATTTCTTGCAATATCATCACTTTCTACTTGATATAAGCAACTTTGACTAAATTAAGTTTCATTAAAACTGAACATATTAATTTAGGTAATTTACACATTTTGTTTAAACACTGTTAAAGTGCATGGTTGCAAAATTTCATTAAAATCCAATATTCGGTTCAGAAGTTATTACTATCTTTTGCATCATCATCACTACTACTAAATATTATGTGACATTGAATAAACTAAGTTTAATTAAAACTGAACCTATTAATTTGGGTTCAATTTAAATATTTTGTTAATCCTCTATTAAAATGCAATGTTTTGCCAAATTTTATTAAAATTTAATATTCTATTCGGAAGTTAAAATTAATTAAGAATCAGTATAAATAAATTAGTTCAGGCATCGTTAATATTATTATTAAATTTACATAAAAAGAAATTTATAAGCATTGCTTATTTATCAAATAAATTGAATCCTTATTTGCTTTCCTTTTTCGTACAATTAGCCTCCCACTTGAAAACGCTTTATACTCCAAATGAGAGGACATTCATTCACAAGCACACACACACATACACAGGATGCATGTCTATGGTTTAAAATAAATTATGCACATCTAAATATACTGCCTTGAATTACAAGGAAATAAAAGTCATTCATACTTCCACCCCAAACGACGCCACCGAAATATTAAATGAAACTTACAATAATTTATTTTTGTCATGATTTATTGAAATATTATAAATTTGTTTAGATTAATCTGTTTACAGTAAGCAATAATCAAAGATTAGATTTTTTTAATTGATTTCACACTCTCAAGTTTTAATATGTAATTGCAACATGATCAACCAGTTGTAGAATGTAGAATGATTCACTATAAAACTTCCTTGTATTACTATATTCAACACGCGTTACGTCCTTGAACGGATTGTTTGTAACTGGTGAATACATTAAATATAAGACAAAACCATTCTTAAAGCATATTATTAATCAATAATTATTGGTTTGAACTCTGATGAGGACAGCAAGGTTGATAAAACGTTGGACTAATTTTAACATAACTAAATCCAGAATAAATTGACACGTTAAAAGAATTAAACTGTTAAAATGTTAAAAATTTGATAGAAAGTATTTCAAATTTGACAGAAAATATTCATATAACTAATAGTACAAAAAAGTTTGACTGAAATTTTTGCATGTTTCACTGAATGAATAGAAACCGTTGCCAATATTCTATTAATAATTACAAAACCTGTGATTTAGGGTGAACTGTAAAATTAATTAAACAAATATAGTTAAAGAACTTTAAGTGGTTGAACAATCAGTTGTAATCAACCAGAAAGACACGTCTAGTTCATTGTTTCAAGTATTTGTTTTTAAAGTGTTGTGCAAAAAAAAAGTTACCGTCGAAGAGGGTGGTGGTTGCCAGGTTCTAGGGTAGAGAGTGCAGAAGGGCGTGGCTGCCTAACATCGATCTGCCGGCTTCTGCCTCTACAAAACACACTTCCACATTCAATTCACGGGCCGGCCGGCTGCACCATGGCATTCACCCCCTAGAATACTACTACAACATGCACAACAAACCATCAGCTTAATTAAAAAACATGTGCGGAAAGCATTGCTTGCTTCCACTACGTTCAACCAAAAAAGTGGCAATCACGCCCGCACACCAATGAATATAAAAGAAGGGTGACACTCAAAGCGTTCAGAACAATATTCATAAGCCATACAAAAAAAATCTTATTTTGTAATACAAATTTTAATAATTTTTCAAATTCTTGATTACAATAAAAACGAAAACAAAGCCTTCTTAAATAAAATTAATTGAATAATCTATTCAACATTATGGATTTTAAAATGAGCATTATGAGGGTTGATGAATCATGCAACAACTATACAGAATGAGGGTGTGATGTATTATACTCAGATTTTTTTATGAGTAACATTATGTGAGCCATCAAACTCTTTGAAGTGCGATGATCTCGAATCAAATTTAAGTACATGATTATGGAATTTACAACTACACATAATTTTGCAAATTTGCTACAAATTAATGCAATATTCTCGCAACATATAATAATTTCTTATCCGTAATCTTAAACTATGTATAGAATTTCAGTGCATTTTTTCTATAGTTAACCACAATATTCCTGTGATAAACATCGAATGTTTATGAATAGAAAATTAATAGTATTTGATGAAGCAATTACGAATTTTTAGAATAGCAAATAACTTGTCGTGAATCATAGTTATTAACACCTATATAAACAACAACTCCTGCTAATATTATCAGTATCAGCTGCCAGTTTGCTACCTAATACGTTTAAACTAAGAAGTCAGTTCCTTATGTTGCAAGAAATAGTTGTAATTTCTGAACTGAATATTGGATTTTATTGAAATTTGGCAAGAACGCACTTTAACAGTGGTTTAACAAAATGTGTAAATTGTATATAAATCAATAGGTTCAGTTTTAATTAAACTAAGTTCAGTCAAAGTAACTTATATCAATCAGAAAGTTATAAAGTTGCAAAAAATAGTATAACTTCTAAACCAAATATTATACTTTAATGAAATTTTGACAACAATATACTTTAACAATGATTGATCAAAATTTGTAAATTATACCTGAATCGATGGGTTCAATTTGAATTAAACTTAGTTCAGTTAATGTCAGCTATATCAAGCAAAAAGAAATGATGTTGCAGCAATAACTTCTGAACCAAATATTAGAATTTTTATAAAATTAACTGTGATTGAACCAAATGTGTAAATTGTACCTAAACCGATAATTTCAATTTGAACTAAACTTAGTTCAATCAAAGTCGCTATATTAAGCAGAAAGTGATAATGTAGTAAGAGATATTGATAAATTCTGAAACAAATATTGAATTTTGATCAAATTAGGCAGCAATGCATTTTAACAGTGGTCTAATAAGATGTGTACATTGTACCTAAATCGATAGGTTCAATTTTGAATGAACCTAGTTCAGTCAATGTCATTTATATTCAGCAGAAAGTAATGATGTTGCAAGATATCTATTAACTTCTGAACCAAATATAAATTAAATTTTTATAAAATTTGGCAACAATGTACTTTAACAATGATTAAACAAAATGTGTGAAGTGTACCTGAATCGATAAATTCAATTTAAATTAAACTAAGTTCAATCAAAGTCGCTTGCTTATATTAAGCAGAAAGTGGTGATGTTGCAAAAAATAGTAATAAATTCTGAGCCAAATATTGAATTTTAATTAAATTAGGCATCAATGCAGGTTAACAGTAGCCTAATAAAATGTGTAAATTGTACCAAAATCAATAAGTTCAATTTTGAATAAACTTAGTTCAGTCAGTCACTTAATCAAGCAGAAAGTGATAATGTTGCAAATAGTGTTACTTCTGAACCTAATATTAGATATTAATGAAATTTGGCAACAATGCATTTTGCCAGAGATTTAACAAAATGTGTAAATTGTACTTAAATCGATAGGTCCAGTTTTATTTAAACTTAGTTCAGTCAAATTTACTTTTATCAAGCAGCGCAAGATGTTGCAAGAAATAGTGATAACTTTTGAACCATATATTGGATATTTATGAAATTTAGCAACAATGCACTTCAAGAGATAGTGACAGCTTCTGAACCAAATATTGGATTTTGATCAAATTATGCAGCAATGCACTTCAACAGTAGTCTAATAAAATGTGTAAATTGTACCTAAATCAATATGTTCGATTTAGAATAAACCTAGTTTAGTCAAAGTCACTTATATCAAGCAGACAATAATGTTGTTGCAAAAAATAGTGTAACTTCTGAACCGAATATTAGATTTAAATGACATTTCGCAACAATGCACTTTAATAGTGGTCTAATAAAATGTCTAAATTGTATCTAAATCGATAGGTTCAAAATTGATTAAACCTAGTTTAGTCGAAGTCACTTATATCAAGCAGACAGGGATAATGTTGCAAAAAATAGTTTAACTTCTGAACCGAATATTTAATTTTAATAAAACTTGGCAACAATGTACTTTAACAGTGGTTTAACAAAACGTGTAATTAAACATAGTTCGGTCAAAGTCACTTATAGCAAGCAAACAGTGATAATATTGCAAAAAATAGTGTAACTTCTGAACCAAATATTAGATTTGAATGAAATTTGGCAACAATACACTTTAACAATGGTCTAATAAAATGTGTAAATTGTACCGAAATCGATAAGTTCAATTTTGATTAAACCTAGTTCGGTCAAAGTCACTTATATCAAGCAGACAGTAATGATGTTGCAAAAAATAGAGTAACTTCTAAACGAAATATTAAATTTTAATAAAATTTAGCAACAATGCACTTTAACAATGGTCTAATGAAATGTGTAAATTCTACCTAAATCGACAGGTTGAATTTTGATTAAACCTAGTTCGGTCAAAGTCACTTATATCAAGCAGACAGAGATGATGTTGCAAAAAATAGTGTAACTTCTGAATCGAATATTGAATTTTACTAAAATTTGGCAACAATGTACTTTAATAGTAAATTAACAAGATGTGTAAATTGTACCTAAATCGATAAATCCAGTTTTATTTAAACTTAGTTCAGGCAAATTTACTTATATCAAGCAATGATGATGTTGCAAGAGAGTGATAACTTTTTAACCAAATATTGGATTTTAATAAAATTTGGCAACAATGTACGTTAACAGTAGTTTAACAAATATTGTAAATTGTACTCAAATCAATAGGCTCAATTTTAATACTTATTTCAATAAAAGTCGCTTATATTAAGCAGAAAGTCATGATGTTGCAAGAGATAGTGATTACTTCTGAACCAAATATTGGATTTTGATCAAATTATGCAACAATACACTTTAACAGTAATCTAATAAAATGTGTAAATTGTACCTATATCGATACGTTCAATTTTGATTAAACCTAATTCGGCCAAAGCCAGTTACATCAAATAAACAGTGATGACTGATGATGATGCAAAAATAGTTCAACTAATAAACCAAATATTGGATTTTAATGAAATTTGGCAACAATGCACTTTAACGGTGGTTTAACAAATAGTTTAAATCGATAAGTTCAATTTTAAACCCAAACTTAGTTCAGTTAATGTCAGCTATATCAAGCAAAAAGTAATGATGTTGCAAGGCATGTAATAACTTCTGAACCAAAGATTAAATTTTTATAAAATTTGGCAACAATGTACTTTAACAGTAGTCTAATAAGATGTGTACATTGTACCTAAATCGATAGGTTTAATTTTGATTAAACCTAGTTCAGTCAATGTCAGTTATATCAAGCAGAAAGTAATGAGGTTGCAAAGTATGTAATAACTTCTAAACCAAATATTATAATTTTATAAAATTTGACAACAATGCACTTTAACAACGATTGAACAAAACGTGTGAAGTGTACGTGAATCTATCAGTTCAATTTGAATTAAACTAAGTTCAATCAAAGTCGCTTGCTTAAATTAAGCAGAAAGTGATGATGTTGCAAAAAATAGTAATAAATTCTGAGCCAAATATTGAATTTTAATTAAATTAGGCATCAATGCACTTTAACAGTAGCCTAATAAAATGTGTAAATTGTACCTAAATCAATAGGTTCAACCTAAATCGGTCAAAGTCCCTTATATCAAGCAGACAGCAAATGATATTGCAAAAAATAATGTCCAGTTTTATTTAAACTTAGTTCAGTCAAATTTACTTTTATCAAGCAATGATGATGTTGCAAGAGAAAGTGATAACTTTTGAACCAAATATTAAATTTTTATGAAATTTGGCAACAATGCATTTTAACAGTGATTGAACAAAAGTTGCAAATTGTACCCGAATCGATAGGTTCAATTTTATTTAAACTTATTTCAATAAAGTCGCTTATATTAAGCAGAAAGTCATGATGTTGCAAGAGATAGTGATAACTTCTAAACCAAATATTGGATTTTGATCAAATTATGCAGCAATGCACTTTAACAGTAGTCTAATAAAATGTGTAAATTGTACCTATATCGATACGTTCAATTTTGATTAAATTAGATTAGATTAGTTTAGATTTTTGGCATATCAGACTAAGACTTTTTTTTTATTAATCCTAGTTTGGTCAAAGTCACTTATATCAAGCAGAAAGTAATGATGATGTTGCAAAAAATATTGTAACTTCTGAACCGTATATTGAATTTGAATAAAATTTGTAAATTGTACTTAAATAGCACACTGCCATTACTCATTGCTACTACTAGTACGTATGTAGATAACAACTCCAGTTAATATTAACAATTTCAAGCTAGCAGGTTGTAGTTATTTATTTGTAAAGCAACAGTGTTTACAATAATTGTAGCAACAAACATCACAAATGTTTGCTGAGATGATTTTCAAAACTTAATTATTGTTCAAACAAATTATTAAAACCAGTAGTAAGTAATGAACAAATGTAATATGAGAATTATTAGTTACTGTTTCAAGGTAAACAAATAACCGATCCTTCATTGTAAATATAAATAGTATCAGCAGCAACAGGGCAAAGGTGTTCGTTGAATAATGAATCAAGCAGCACGTCAGCGCGTGTTACATTAATTTGTGGCGAAACTCGTAGAGGCTAAGGGATTTTAATTAATTGAAATGTAAATAGGAAATTATAGGTTCCGCAGCAACATTTTATGGGAAGGGTTTATAATTAATTACATTTTTCAATTAACTTAATTAAATATTTCCATTGTATACAGAATTGCATTGAAACCATGAATCAGTGCCATTCTCTGAAGTGTGTCGTGGAGAAATGTTAAAAAACACTACAAGTGGGACTATATAGTCGTTAAATTCCTTGTTTGGGTTGCAATGACTTTTAAAATATTTATTTGTTAATATCCAATATTTTCAAATTATAATAAAATTTATTATTCATTCAAGAATTTGACTCTTTAAATATAACTCATAATAATCAATATTATTTTTTTACAGTTGTAGTAGCTTCTGGTAATATTAATAAATTATTTTTCTAGTAACACGTTTTGATTTCAGATAAGATTTCATAACTGACTTTCTCGTTGCAAGCTGCACGAGATCTGGTGGACTGGGTGGACAGACAATTACATTTAATTAAGAAATATTATGTCCCGATTTACCAGCACGCTCTTGGCTTTTTTAAATATGTGATTTCCTGTCTTCAGAAATTAAATTTAATTATAATTTATCGAATTCATTGTTGGAGGAGTGAACGGTACTTGTGTAAACTGAAGTTGAATGGATAATCATAAAATAGTATATTTGTTTATTATTACTCAAGAATAATTATGTGGTCATAAATATAAAAACATCAATTTTTTTAAATTGTCGTTAAAATAATTCTTATTTATAACATTTTGGAAATTAATTAAGCAGCTCGTTAATACATGACATAAATCATACTTTTATAAATTATCGCTAAAATAACATTTTTTGTAAAAAAGAAAATTAATAAACATTTTTCAAAACTCTTAATCAAGCAACTCATTAAGAACACGTGATATAGGTTTTAAATCAAATTTTTGAAAATTGTCGCTGAAATAACAATTTTTGAAAATCCAAATAAATATTTGTTAAGTAAATTTGGAAAACTTATCAACATTCTGAAGGTTAAAATACCAAACGAAAGATTTAACAGTAAACAGATAAAACCGCATTTTTGCAACTATATTTATATAATGATAATGACATTCATGGGAACAATAATTTGAAACACAATGTTGATTTTATGATAAATTCAAGATTGCATTTAAATTATGAATAAATTCAATCATTTTTATTTACAGTTTGATTAGAAGTAAGTTTGCATTGTTTTAAATAAATTATTAACTTGAACAAATTAACGTAAGGTTAATATTTTTAAACCTTATATCAGTATGTAATGCTGATGAGCTGATGTCATTCCTACGCAAGGTGTTTATTAATTGTTTTTTTGTGATGCAATAATTATTATTGCTAAGGAAAAGTAATACGACTTAAATAGACATGACATTTATTGAATTAATTATTGAAACAATGCAATGGCTGGCGACTTAATCAAGTATTTTATATATAAAAATATTATTCATATCATATCGATTGTCATAAAATACCTCTTAAAGTAATAAAATGTATGAATTTTACGGCCAAATGTACTTTAAAGAATTCGTAGAAGATGCATAACGTGAAACACGTATCTCTCACACCAGATGGAGAGGTAAATTTATTGGAGAAATATTGAAAATTCAAATTGCAATTTATACCAACACAAACTTGAGTCTGAAGGTTCTACAATAAAAAAAAATCTTGCATAGAACGTCAATAAGTTGCTTCATTCATTTCCAAAAGAAAGTAATTTACAATATAATCCATAATGCATTTTAAAATTTTTCAAAAAATGTACAATTTTCACAATTTTCAAAGAAAAAAATAATAAATTAAAAAAAATTAAATTATTTCAAAAATACGTAATTCCTTTTTTTTATTTACAAAAATTGCTACAAAAGCAAAAAAAAAATTGGAAAATGGATTAAAAATTTCTTACGCATGTTGTCAATAAACTAGTTAACCGATTTCCAAAATATAATATTTTTTTAAATAACCCATAATTTTCATTTTACAAGAAATTGCTACAATAAGCTCCTTAATCAATTTCCAAAATATAATAATTTTCAAAACAATCCATAATGGAAATTAAAAAAAATAATTAATTTTCATTTTACAAAAATTGCTACAAAAGCGACAACTTTCGGAAAATGGATTCAAAATTTCTTACACGTGTTGTCAATAAGCTCTTTAATCAATTTCCAAAATATAATAATTTTCAAAATAATCCATTATGCAATTTAAGAATTAAACAAGTGCATAATTTTCATTTTAGAAAAAAAAACGGAAAATATATTAAAAACTTCTTCCGCATGTTGTCAATGAGCTCCTTAATCAATTTCCAAAATATAACAATTTTCAAATTAATCCATAACAAACTTTATTAATTAAAAATGCTTTATTTTCATTTTACAAAAATTGCTACAAAAGCTCCAATTTTTGGAAAATCAATTCAGAATTTCTTACGCATGTTGTTAATTAGCTACTTAATCGATTTCCAAAATATAATAATTTTCAAAATAATCTATAATACAATATAAGAATTAAAAAAAAAATGCATAATTATAATTTAAAAAATTTAAAAAAATTGCTACGAAATCAACAATTTTCGAAAAATGGATCCAAAATTTCTTAAGCATATTGAAAATGAGTTCCTTAATCAATTTCCAAAATATAATAATTTACAAAGTAATTCATAATACAATTTAAAAAATTTAAAAAAAAATGCATAATTTTCACTTTACAAAAAATTGCTACAAAATCAACAATTTTCAGAAAATGGATTCAAAATTTCTTCCGCATGTTGTCAATGAGCTCTTTTATCAATTTCCAAAATATAACAATTTTCAAAATAATCCATAATGCAATTTAAGAATTTAAAAAAAATGCAGATAAACACCACGAAACTGCTATAGAAGAACATCCCACCCAATATAAAATATTAATTGGGGATTTTAATGCCAAATTAGGCAAAAGTAAAGGAAAAGAAGAAAAGTTCATGGGAAACTATGGTACAGGGGACACGAACAAAAGAGGTGACACCATGCTGAACTTCTTGCATGAACATGGACTATATAATACAAGCTCATTCTTTAAAAAGATAATAAAAAAAAATGAACCTGAATCTCACCGAATGGACTAATAAGAAACAAAATCGACTATGTGCTTACTGACAGCAAAGAAATAATTCAAGATGTTACAGTATTAAACAAATTTAATACAGGGAGCGACCATAGATTAGTGAGAGCCAAGGTAACCATTAATAAACAACTTGAAAGAAGAAGACGAATGCTTAAAAAACAAAGAATCAGAAAAATGGCAAAAGACATCAGGAATAGAAAGGAACTTATGGAAGAAATAATAAACTCAAACATAGCCAATATCGAGACCAATAATGAGGAAAAAAAAGGAGGAAATGACAGAGCAGATATAAGAGTGTTAAACGTTGAATCAGAAGAAATCCCTGACATTAAAAACGAAGAAGTGAGAAAGATCTTAAATAGCACAAAATCAGATAAAGCTACCGGTCAAGACAACATATCTATAGTTATAATCAGAGAGTTAGAAAATTACCGACCCATAAGCCTGATGTCATTCTTACTTAAACTACTAACAAAAATAATAACTAACAGATTGACATGAAAACTGGATGACTATCAACCCCCAAAACTGGCAAGCTTTAGAGCAAACTATGAAACAAACGATCACCTGCTTACGATAAAAATAGCGTTAGAAAAGTCAAACCAATATGGCTTCCCATTATATATGGCATTTATTGACTACGAAAAGGCCTTTGACAGCATAGAACTTTGTTCCGTCTACAAAGCTCTGGCAAACAGTAGAGTTGACCAAAGGTACATAGACCTGATAAAAGAAATAAATAGGGAAGCAGCAGCAATATACATAGCACATGAGAACACTCAACCTGTGCAGTTGAAAAGAGGAGTCAGACAAGAGGACTCACTATAATATCAACGGCCAATGGCTTACAAATTTAAGATATGCCGACGACATCATACTCATCGCAAAAGCATTGAAAAACTAAGCAAAATGATCAACAACCTTCACCAAAAATCCCTTATAGTTAGATTGAGGATGAACCTATCCAAAACCCAATTAATGTACCCAGGAAAAACAGTGAAAGTAGAAATAGATGGAAACAAACTAGAACAAGTGCAAGAATATATATACCTTGAACAGAAAATAACACTAAGAAGAAGTAACCAAAAAGAAGAGATAAAAAGGAGAATACGATTAGGCTGGGTTGCTTTTAGAAAATTGTCATATATTCTGCGAAACAAAAACATAGCACCTAAAATCACGTGTATTTGACCAGTGCATTTTACCAATCTTAACATATGAAGCAGAAACATGGACAAACACAAAATACAACTCAGAGAGCGATGGAACGAGCGATGATAGATATAAAGAGAAAAGACCGATATCGCAATGAACGGATAAGAGCCATTACCAAAGTAACAGACATCGCAAAAAGAGCAGCTTCTTTGAAATAGAGCTATACAGGGCACGTAGCAAGAAGTGATAAAAACCGATAGAGCCAAAGAATTATTGAATGGAGACCGTACGAGCACAAACAAGGTAGAAGAAGACTACCAAATAGATGGTATGACGACCTAAAACGTACAGCGGAGTTAGCATAGATCAGAACAGCATAAAATCGAGAGCAATGGAAAAACATAGGAAAAGCCTACGTCCAGTAATGGGCTTAAGAAGAAGAGAAGAAGATACTGTCAATAAGCTCCTGAATCGACTTCCAAAATATAATAACATTCAAAATAATCAATAATGAAAGGTTAATTTTCATTTTACATAAAATTGCTACAAAAGCGACAATTTTCGGAAAATAGATTCAAAATTTCTTACAAATGTTGTCAATGAGATCCTTAATCGATTTCCAAAATATAACAATTTTCAAATAAAGCCATATTTTACAAAATCAACAATTATCGAAAAATAAACCCAAAATTTCTTACAAATATTGTCAATGAGCTCCGTAATCGATTTCCAAAATAATCAAAAACGCATTTTATGAATTAAAAAAAATGCTTCATTTTCATTTTACAAAAATTGCTACAAAAGCGACAATTTTTGAAAAATGCATTCAAAATTTCTTACGCATGTTGTCAATGAGCTTTTTAATCGATTTTCAAAATATGTAATCCATAATGAAATTTAATTTAAAAAATGCTTTATTTTCATTTTACAAAAATTGTTAGAAAAGCGACAATTTTCGAAAAATAGATTTAAAATTTCTTACGCATGTTGTCAATAAGCTCCTTAATCAATTTCCAAAATATAATAATTTTCAAAATAATCCATAATGCAATTTAAGAATTAAAAAAATGCATAATTTTTATTTCACAAAAAATGCTACAAAGTCCACAAATTTTGAAAACTGGATCAAAAATTTCTTACGCATATTGTCTATTAATAAGCTCCTTAATCGATTTCCAAAATATAATAATTTTCAAAATAATTCATAATAAAATTTAAAATTTAAAAAAGCATAATTTTCATTTTACAAACATTGCTAGTAAATCAACAATTTTCAGAAAATTTATTCAAAATTTCTTACGCATATTATTGTCAATTACCAAAATATAATAATTATCAAAATAACCCATAACGAAATTTTAGAATTAAAAATGCTTAATTATCATTTTGCAAAAATTGCTCCTTAAATGATTTCCAAAATGTAATAATTTTCAAAATAATCCGTAATGCAATTTGAAAATTAAAATTTTCATTTTACAAAAATTACTTCAATAGCGACAATTTAAAAAAATATGAATCCAAAATGTCTTACACATGTTGTCAATGAGCTCCTTAATCGATTTCCAAAATATAACAATTTTCAAAATATTCCATAATGCATTTATAAAAACTTGAAAAATGCATCATTTTTATTTGAAAAAATGCTAGAAAAACAACAATTTTCGGAAAATAGACCCAAAATTTCTTACAAATATTGTCAATAAGCTTCTTAATCGATTTCTAAAATATATTAATTTTCAAAATCCATAATGAAAATTAAGAATTAAAAAAAATATTAAATTTTCATTTTACAAAAACTGCTACTAAAGCACATATATTGGAAAATAGATTAACAATGTCTTGTGCATGTTGTTAATAAGCTCCTTAAATCGATTAAAAATAAGATAATAATTTTCAAAATAATGCATAATACAATTTTAAAATTTAAAAAAATGCTTAAATTTGATTTTACTAATATTGCTACAAAAGCGACTAATTTTGGAAAATGGATTCAAAATTTCTTAAGTATGTTGACAATGAGCTCCTTAATCAATTTCAAAATATAATAATTTTCAAAATAATCTATAATGCAATTTAAGAATTAAAAAAAAACGCATAATTTTCATTTTACAAAAAATTGCTACAAAAATCAACAATTTTCGGAATATGGATTTAAAATTCCTTAGGCATGTTGTCAAATATAATATAATAAGTTTCAAAATAATCCATAATGAAATTTAAGAATTAAAAAAAAAATGCAAAATTTTCATTTTACAAAAAATTGCTAAAACATCAACAATTTTCAAAAAATAGATCCAAAATTGTTTACGCATATTGTCAATAAGTTGCTTAAATGACTTCCAAAATGTGCTCATTTTCAAAAAATTGTAAATAAATTTTCAGAAATTACAAAAATTGAATAATTTTCATTTTACACAAATTGAGATTAAAACAACAATTCAAAAAAATTGATTCAAAAACTCTTACACAAGTTGTCAATAAATTGCTTAAATGATTTCCAAAACTTGGTAATTTAAAAAAAAAAGCTTAAAGATATTTTCAGAAATTACCAAAACTGCATAATTTTCATTATACAAATTGCTATTAATAAAACAATTTTCAAAAAATAGATTAAAAATTTCTTAAGCATGTTATCAATAAGTTGCTTAATTAATTGCCAAAACTTGGTAAATTTTTAAAAACCTTAATGTATTTTTAAAAATGCATAATTTTCATTTTACAAAAATTGCTATTAAAGCAATAATTTTCAAAAATTAGATTCAAAATTTCTTACACATGTTGTCAATGAGTTGCTTAATTGATTTCCAAAATTTAGAAATTTTCAAAAAAACTTTAAAAAATTAAAAAACTGCATAATTTTATTTTACACAAATTGCTATTAGAGCAACAATTTCCAAAAAAATACATTCAACATTTCCTACACATGTTGTCAATGAGTTGCTTAATTAATTTCCAAAATTTGGTAAGTTTCAAAAATCTTAAATGTATTCAGTAAATGCATCATTTTGATTTTACAAAAATTGCTATTATAGAAACAATTTTCAAAAAATAAATTCAAAACTTCATTGCTTAATTGATTTCCAAGATTTGGTACTTTTCAAAAAAACATTAAACGTATTTTTAGAAATTACAAAAACTGCATAATTCTCATTTCAAAAATCTGCTATTAAAGAAAAAAATTCAAATTTTCTTAGGCATGTTGTCAATAAGTTGCTTAATTGATTTCCAAAATTTGATCATTTTCAAAAAATCTAAAATGCATTTTCAGAAATTAAAACTTTGTTATTTCACAAAAATTGCATTAAAGCAACAATTTTCGAATAATAGATTCAAAATTTCTTGCACATGCTGCTAATAAGTTGCTTAATTAAATTCAAAAATTTGGTAATTTTCAAAAAAATCCTAATGTATTTTTAAAAATTACAAAAATTGTATAATTCTCATTTTACACAAATTGCTATTAAAGCAACAAATTTTGAAAAATAGATTAAAAAGAATTGAATTCCAAAATTTCCTAATTTTCAAAAAAACCTTAAAAGTATTTTTAGAAAATGTATAATTTCTTACACATGTTGCTTAATTGATTTAAAAAAATTAAAATTAAAAAAAAATGTATTTTAGAAAATTACAAAAGTAACATAATTTTGATTTTACAAATATTGCTACAAAAAAAAACAATTTCTAAGAAACAATTTCTTTTGCACGTTGTCAACAAGTTGATTAATTTGGCTATTTTGTGAAAAAAATCTTAATAATTTTCAAAAAAATTAATGTTACCATTATATAATATCTGATGCAAAATCAATAGGTAACAATTTTCACAGACTAAAGTAAATTGTCTGTAAAAAATACAATAGTTAAAAATGTTCAATGTTCAAAAGCTTGTAAATTGTCATAAAATGTAAATTGGATACTTCAAAATGTTCTTAGGTGTCATACAATGTTCCCAACATGTCATAAAATGTTGAAGTGTCATACAATTTTCCCATTGTCATGCAATAAATTGCATATTATCATATAATGCTCCCAAGCTGTCATAAATAACCTCAATTGTTAAAGAAAGAGTGAAATATCATGCAATTGTCATAAAATGCTTCAAAATATTTAAAAAAAATGAAAGTAGTTAGAAAATGTTCCCAATAATTAAAAATGATTTCTTAATTGTCAAAAAAAATTCCCAAGCTGTCATAAAATGTTCTCAATTGTTAAAAATGTTCTAAAAATAGCATAAAATTCACATGGACTGTATCAAAATATTCATTTGTTTTCTTAAACAGTTATTAAACATAGCAAATTATTGAAAGATGTTTTCCAGTCGTTAAAATGTTTTAAATTGTCATATAGGAAATAACACAAAACAAGGCAACCTGGATTAAAGAATAAACAATCCAGGTTTGCAATTTTGAGAAATTTCCAAAATTATTTATTTCTGAAAACTAATAAAGATAAAATGATTCATAGTAAACCAATACCTGAAGCAAAGAAAGCAGTTGAGTTATAAATGAAAACATTCAACTTTATTATTTACTTAAAAAATATTGAATCGATACGTTATCTCTCTTCATACACACATGTGTTTACCACATTTCTATTAACACTAAACTACTATCACATAATTCAAACATAATTTAATAGTTTTCCACACAATTTGCATATCATTTGTCTGTTTGCAAGCGAGTACATAAAGATAATTAGAAAATAATTTCATTTAAAATATACAGTTACACATACAAAATGAGTCATAACTACTCATTTCACAACAATAATAATAATAGGCGTTTTGAAAATTGAATGGGAGGCTTTATCGTGCTGTATCTTTGCTGAGAAAATCAATAGGATCTGAATGAAAATTGCAAGTGCCGGTTATAGGCTGACTGAACGTTGCTTTATTTTGGGGTTGGGATTATGTTGCGATTTGTGTTTTTGCTTTAATTGTATGTTTACCTTATATTGTAAGTAATAAATATCCAATAAATCCGTGCAAGGAAACGCACAAGTACACCCACTCACAACTTACACGGTACTGAAATCTGCTCGGGATAAAGTGGAGAACGCTCGGCTGTTCACGGCGCTACTCTGCACTAACGGAGTAGAACGACTAAGCTACGAGGGATGTTTACTAAGTGTTTGAATTTAAATTTACAAAGTAGTAGTATGTAAACAATGTAGTCGCATTTTGTTTCTATTTATAATTAAAAATTATAATTATTTTATCACAAACTATTATTAAACAAATTGATGCAATCCTGGTGTTCAAACGTTCCTGCTGTCATAAAGTATTCTTGGGTGGCCAAGATTGTTATAAATTTTTTTAAAATGATATTTTATAATTTTTTTTTGAATGATATTATATTTCTAAATTTTTTTAATTACTGTCATTATTAATTCTTTTTTAAACTGTTTTTAATTCCTAACACCAAAATATTATTGTTTTGTTTAATATACAGAGTGTTCAAAAAAGAATTAAAATATTTAAAAAGGTGGTAGTACAAACCACAACAAACAAAAAAGTTTTAATAAACATGGGTTGTCATAACAACGGTTTTGAAGATATAGAACATTATTTATTTTTATATATTTTTACAAAAAAACAAAGTTATAGAAAATTTTCGAAGTGCCCTCTTTCCATTTCTTGGCTATTGCTACTTACAGGAATAGCATACACAAACGATTTTAAATATCCCTAAAGAAAAAAATCAAGAGGGTTTAAACCAAACAATCTTGCTGGCCATAAAACTGGTCCGCTTCTTCCTACCCACCTATGTGAAAGAGTTTGGTCTAAATGCTCTCTAACGTCAATCAAAAAATGAGCTGGAGCACCATCATGCTGGAACCACACTTGTTGCCTGTGAGCCAAAGGAATGTCATCCAAAAAATCATATATTGTGCCTGTTAATCGGTTTGGTAAAACAACAGGACCTAGAAACCTGTCGCCTACAATACCCATCCAATTGTTTAATTAAAAACGTGCCTGATGTCCACATTCAATTACAGCATGAAGGTTTTCGTTGGCCCAACAGTGTGCATTATAAAAATTAACACATCCATTTTGTGTGAACCCGGCTTCAACCGTAAAAAAAAAAATTGGCAAGAAACAAAGGGACTTTAGCATCCTTGCGTAGAAACCAGCGACAAAAAACCAAACGTGCCTAATGATTAGTTAAATTTAAAGCCTGTACTCGTTGTACGTGGTATGAATAAAGCTCGTGCAAGATTTTGCAAACAAAAGTAGCATCAATTCCTACCTCGGCTGATATTCTCCGCACACTTGTTTCTGGATTATGCTCTATTCGTGCTATAATTTCTTGTTCTGCTCTAGGAGTAGATACCGACCTTGGTCTGCCGGAAAGATAGCACTGTTTTCGAAGTGAACCGGTATATCTCAATCTCTGGTGAATTCTTCTAAACATACGATGTAAAAAAATCTGGCAATTTGGATAAGCTTCTACATAAAGACGTAGCGCTTTGGTGGCAATCCCATTAGTACGACTATACATGAACTGCATGCCGGCTAGTTCTGCATTAGAGTAATCAGCCATAACAATAAAAACTTGTGCACTAACCACAACTGTCAAATACTAAATGCTTATTTTACAAAACACAAATGATAAAAAAATGCACTTTTTTGCAAAATACAAAATAGAGAAAAAAAGAATAATAAAAATAAATAATTATCCATATCTCCAAAACCGTTGCTATGACAACCCATGTTTATTAAAACTTTTTTGTTTGTTGTGGTTTGTACTACCTCCCCCTTAAATATTTTACATTATTTTTTAAACATTCTGTATATAATTTTTATTTGTCACTTCTGACGTTGTGTAATTGTTAATGTCACAAACCAATAAAAATATTGGAAAATGTTGAGCAGTGAAATAATCAAGTAGAATTATCGCTGAGATTTTGGCTGTTGAAAAAAATAATCAATGTTAACTAAAACGTTTAATGTTCCCAATTTTTCTAAATAGCTGCCGAAATGCCACTAAACAAGTGTTAAACTGTTTTTGAGCTATCACACAATTTGAGCAAACTTCTTTTAATGTCTAGACTATTCTACTTTGTGATAAATTGTCAAAAATGTCTGTAAGTTGTTAAAATGTTATTGATCTGTAGTATATTTTTTAAATGTCCCCAAACTGTCATAATTTTTTTTAGAATTGACAAATTAGTCTTATTTAAATTTTTCAAAACTGACTAAAATCATCTCAAGATGTCAATAATATTTTGACAGTCAAACAATTGACACTTAACCTATAGTTTTAACAGTTGAATGTAACAGACAACATTTTGATTGACTTTTAACTTTAAGTTGCAGCAAACCAGCTTTAATGCACCATTACTTGCAACGCTAAAAAACAATAAGGGCAGCTTTTACAATCATTGGTTAAACCATTAAATTAAATCATAGTTAAGATTTGAAGAAGAATAAACCAAAGATAACTTATCCGTTGCTTAGAGCAGTAGTTATATCTCGTATAACAACCAACAATCCGTCAATTTTTAAGTCAACATTGACGTTTCAATAGGTTATGTTTATACTATAAATAAATTTATTCTGAGTATAGTTATCTGACAATTGTAAAAGCGGTTCTAAGAACTAAAAATCAGTTTTGGCAGTTAGTCCATATTTTATCAGCCAAACAACGTTTTTTAAGATTCAACATTTAAAAACAAGTTTTGACGGGCAATTATGTTATCAATCAAAAAACGTTTTGACTGACTATTAAATGTCAATTTTGACACGCAACTATTAGTGAGACAGCATAAAATTTATTGGATGACAGATAAACATCACTTTTGACAGTTGCTCCATATTTTTATCAGTTAAATAACTCAATACTTAAAAAACGTTTTGACTGACAATTAAATGTCACTTTTGACAAGTAACTCTTAGTGAAACAGCAAAGAAACATTTTTTAAGATTATAACTTAAAAACGTTTTAATTGACAGCAAATATTCATAGACATGCAACATTAGAACTTTTGATAGTTGGTTTATATTTTTGTTATTTAAATGACATTTTTTGAACACAACAACTAAATAATATTTTGACAAACAGTTAAATGTTACTGTTGATAAGCAAAACCAAAGAAGACACAAAAAAACTTTTTGGATGACAAAGAAACATTATTTGTGACAGTTAGTTAATATTTTTATCAATTAAATAACTCAACAATTAAATAACGTTTTTGCCAACAGTTAAATGTCAATTTTGACAAGCAAAAGTACGCTTTAGTTGACACATAAACGTCACTTTTAACAATTGGTTTATATTTTTATTAGTCGTAATAACGTTTTTAGGACTCAACATTTAAAGAACGTTTTAGCAATTAAATGTTTTTAATACCTTCCGGTTTTCTTCTCTGCGCAAATCCTGTTGTTATAATGTCCCTGTCTAAACTAACCTACATTTGGCGCTAGTTTGAGGTGGGCTGGTTTTTGCCTTGCGGATTTTCATGCATGCTGTCCCCGGCCCCCCTCTCCCTATATCTGCACTGGCATCTACCTTTGCATTCTCTTCTTTCTCCCATCCGTGTGTTATTTACTCTAATTATATGATTTGTTCTCAGATGTGCTCTTAGCTTACTAAGGTCTTCGTTCACTTCTTCTTCATCCTCCATGAATAGTTTATGCTGTTCCATTAGTTGTATTCCTTTTGGCAATCCTAGATTTGTAAGTTTTACCTCCAGTGATATCCTTGTATCTCCATCAGGAATTACTTCTTCATGTCCTCTCGTTGCCAGGTATATTCTGACTATCTGAAAGGTTGCGTTCTCAGTCAGCCTCAAGATAGCATATCTACCATTTGGTATTTGCCTTGTTATTTCTGTTATTCTGCTTTCTTTCAATATTTCTTTTCTCCTTCTCGTTATCTCTGCGATTTTCTCCATTATTGTAACCAGTGTGTTGAATAAGCATATTAGTCTGTATGACGGTGTTTTTCCTACTTCTTTCTTTTTCTCAATCAGTACCAGAGTGGCCTCTTTCCAACATCCTAAGAAAGTTCCTTCTTTTAGGCACCTGTTGATTATTTCAACCTTGTTTCCGTCTAGAGCTGCTTTAACAATCTCTGTTGTTATTTTTTCCGGACCTGGTGCTTTGTTGTTAGGCAATTCTTTTATGATCTCTTTTATCTCTTCCACTGTTGCTATAACTGTTTCTTCTAATTTTTTTGTTTCTGGTTCTCTCTTGAATTTTTTTTTTTAATTATAACTTCTTCTTCTTCGTCTTCTTTTAAGCAGATTCCTTTTGCTCTTCCGCCCAATTTGTCCATCACTATTTAGCAGTTAAATGTTACTTTTGACAAAGAATACTAAATAAAACAGTTAAAAACGTCTTGGTTGACAGATAGGCCTCACTTGACACTTAAATGTTAGTTTTGATAAGCAACCTCTATTGAAACAACAACGGATTAGTTTACAGATAATTGGTTTGTATTAGTATTAGTTAAATAACGTATTTAAGATTTATCAATTAAAGAACGTTAAAAACGTTTTGTTTGGCATATGAACGTAATTTTTGACAGTTGATTCATGTTTTCTCTAAAAGCGTGTTGGATGCACTTACGCTCTCAACTATAAAAGTTGTCACGCCGAGACTGCAGGGATTTGAGGATACTTTCCAAACCATGCAATCTTCGCATACCTAGAAATACATGAATTGGAAGAAACCATTTCGCAGATGCAAAACACTATAAAGCGGTTAGTTAAAATGCTCGTTAAGAATCCGTCGATTGGCATCAATTGCAAGTTAATTAAGGCGGCAATTTATGCCAATAACTCTAGGAGCCACCGCTGCTGCATGCAATCAAGAGGCCAGCACCCAAGCTAATTCCCGACTCCTCGTCAGAAGCCAAAGGTAAGCTATGGTAATCCCGTCTGTGTGAAATGCGCCGGTCCGGACTATTCTGCAAAATGCACAAAATACGTAAACGCGCCTTAGGGTGTGGACACAACGGCGATCCGACCATCGAACAGCGCTTCAAGCATAGAACAATAAAATTTGTTCTAAGCTCGGACCCTCGCATACCTCTCGATCTTCGTATTTATATTGAAATGAAACTTTTTTATCGAAGTGAAAATAAAATTATTTAGTAATTAAAAAATATAATGTAATAATTTTACTCTCACGCCAAAAAAAAAGTTTCAGGTAAATATAAATACGAGGCTAGAGCGGTGTGCGAGCTTAGAACAAATGCTCAGAGCGCTGTTCGATGATCGGATCGCCGTCGTGTCCACGCACTTATGCGCAGGAGAACACACGGGATCATTCGCTGGCTGTGATGTTCGTAAGAAATTACGGCCACAGCAAACTAAGCAGCGGAATAAAACTCGCTCGCAATCCGATCCAAAAGCAATAAATTCCGATATAGCAGAGTTTTGATATAGCAGAGTTTTTCAAACATTTGACTGCTTCTCAAGCGACTTTACTGTCGGCTGAGACACCTCGCACGCTAAAACGTAAGAGAAAGATGGCAAACGTGAAGCATGGTTGATAGTCCATATTTTTATTGACATTCACAAATGTTCTTGACCAAATCTTTCCAGGCCGCCACTAAATTCTTCTAAACTATAACTAATGATATACATACAATAAAATGTTTCTAAATTACAGCAACTATTGGTCCAAACTTTACTTTTACAAATATCAATACATGAATATCAAAACAATTTGATAATCGTTTGTGTTTAAGCTGTTACGATATGATCGTTGGGCAAATGGCTCCTTAGCCAACAATCGATATAGAACGTCAAATTGACATAAAATAAATAAAGTTCCAAACGATTATTGTTAAGGAGCTGTTTGATGAGTGTCATAAAACTACGAGGAGTTCTGCCGCAATTTAACTCCTTTTTCTAATGAAATATATAAAAATCCAAAACCTTCAATTGTTTATTAAATTTTGAAATTAATTTGTAATTTTTTCGTCGAAATATTTGCTTAAACTTTAAGAGTTATACTTCATTAAACATTAAACTTAGTAGACTTTTTATTGTGCTATAAGATATTTTTCTAAAATAACAATTGTTACAGTTCTGCTCGTAGTTGTGAATGTATAATAAAATGTGAAATTTGTAATTCCCGCGTGTATTATTTTTTCGAGGTAAAAAACGCCATATTTCTTTGTGCGAGACGTTCTTGCCCGCGAAATTTAAAAAAGACAGTTCAGATTTGAATGATATGGTAATATCTTTCTTCATTAATTTCTAATTTTATATTATACATATCCGCCATGGTTTTATACGACCGCTATGTACAAATCATAGATAAGTACAATTCAAAATGTATAATTTAAGCGCGGCGGCTATACACAAAACAAAACTGAAGTTTTAAGCGGGAATAACCACGGCACAATGTTCTAGCTCGAATATTCCACATCGAATATAGTCGCACTCAACCTCTAACGCACCAGGTGCATGAAACGGTCAAATGGAACATACCTATTATGTACCTTGTAATCCGGATTGGCCGACCGACCTCGGTTTTCCGTACCTAGCATGCCTACCAACAAAAAAAAAAAAGGGAAATCCGGGAATTTTTAGTTTATTTCAATACGGCACCAAAACGGTTACACAAAACATTAATAACTCTAGTCAAAAAATAATAATAAATAATATAAAAGTTGCGCAATGGAGTTAACCAAGGTTGCATTCGCCAGACTAAAATATCGGAGTTTTTCATAAGAGGTTTAATTTTTTCTTGAAAATTTGTTCTATTGTCATTATAATAAAAGCTTTATTATATAATGTGGCTTTTGCTTAATTATTGTTCCAGTAATCCGGATTGTTCAATAATTCGGATCAAGCCATGTTTTAATTGTTCCGGATTAGCGAGCTTTACTGTACTTATATTCATTCATTTTGATTTTAATTAATGTGGGCAGCAGTACCAAACTATTAAAAAAATTAATACAAATATTTCACCAAAAAAATTACAAATTAGTTTCAAAATTTAATAAACAATTGAAGGTTTTGGATTTTTATTTATTTCATTAGATTGGAATTTTCATTCTCTACACTTTGCAAAAAACCGTTTAAAAAAAAAAAGAGTCAAATTACGCGAGTTCTGCTCGTAGTTTTATGACACTCATCAAACTGAAAAGGAACAAATCGCACCATAACGATGCTTTATATAAGAAGTCTGTAAACACAATTTAGATTATAACATTACCTTTAAATGGCTCTCTTCCCATATTCCAATTGGTCTGCTTTGTTTTCATTCTCATAACTGAATTTAAGTATAAATTACAACAAACTAATATTTTCTCCAAATTTCTCATTAAATACAAATAATTTATTTCGTTTTACAATAGTATTTTTTTTTTTATATACAATGTGAAATTAACAAAGGAATCTATTTGAAAAATTCTTAAGGCACATATTTGACAATAACATCATGTTATTGCAATTACAAATGTATTTTGGTACCAGTGCCAATGCCTCTGCTTTACAACTACAAAATAACTATTTAGACTAGCAAAATATCTAAATTTTAAAAGCTACATACAAAAACTTCTTTTAAAATAAATATATTTGGCTTTTCACAATAATAATAATATTTAAAATATATTAATATATATATATATTTATATAAAATGGAAATAATAAAACATAACAGTTAAATAATAATAATAATAAATACGCTTGAACATTAACAAATAAATTAAATATTTTGCTAGTATAATAATATAATATATAAAAAAATATTCCATTTATTTTTTAGGAAAAAAGTGATTATTGCAATTAAAAAGAAACTTTATATAACTAAAATGGCTGATCTCTCTCTCCCTTCTTTATATAAAGTAACTACACATGTCTATTAAAGGCATACCTGTTTTTATTTTTATCATGTTACCTGTGTAATTCTATTTCGCTCGATTTTTCTTTTGTATATTTAGTGCTTACATAATGCTATTTATATATAAATATATTTACACAAAAAATATATATCACGCAATTGATATCCGTGCGGATTATACGGACACTTGCGATTCGTGGATTTTTCTCATCGGTTGAGGAGACATCTAAAAAATAAAAATAAGATGAGTAAATACCTCTGCAATACCACATTGTGTGAGAATTATGTCAGAATATTATAATAAGATTCTAAAGTTGTAAATAATCCGTCAACAAAATGTCAATTCTCAGAAATGCAGTTAATAAAATTCATAGAATGTCATAAATATGACAAACTGTCATGATTTGAATCAGCATTTCATAAAATGTGTTCGCAGCATTATATAATAATGTTCACAAATCTGTAATCTATGTTTACCGATCAAATATTCCTAATATCATGTTTCCGAATGTTATTTTATTATGAAAAATATGTCAGAAAAAATCTTCTACAAAAAATCAATGCAATGTCATTATTCTGGAAGCAACTAAACATCTAAGAAGTGTATGAAATGTCTTTGCAGAATCATATCTCAAAGACTAGTCATATTCCCAAATGATCATCCAACTGTCGAACATGTTAAAATTGTTGTAACTCCATTCTGGATGTCATAAAAATCAATCTATTCCTTAATAAAAAAATCATTTTGGCAATGTCGTATTATGTTCCCAGATGTCATAAAATGTTCCCCAATTGTCATAAATATGTCAAACTTAAATCTGGAAGCCAGAAAATGCTATCAAACTTCTAAAAAATGTAATTTTTTTATTGTAGTAACATATCATGTTCACAGCTGTTCATCAAACTGTTAAAAATGTGTTAGAACTATTAAAACTGCATTCTAGAAATCATAAAATGTAAACAATGTTTTCAATAAACGTTTTAGCAATGTCGTATCAAATTCCCAGATGTCATCAAATGTTTCCGAATTGTCATAAATATATCGAACTTGTTATAACATAATTCTGAAAATGCTATTAAACTTCTAAATAGTGCCAATTTTTTTTATTGCAGTGACTTATGTTCCCTGCTGTCATAAAATGTTCATCTATATGTCAAAAAAACGTTGAAACTATATTTCTGAAAGCCAGAAAATGCTATCAAACTTCTAAAAAGCGTTTTTTTTTATTGCATTGACATATCATGCTCCGTGCTGTCATAAAATGTTCATCCAACTGTCAAAAGTTCTGGATGTCATAAAATGTAAAAAACCTTAAAATCTTTGAATGAAATTCCATTTTGTCAAAAACTGTTTCTTAACTGTCATAAATACGTCATATCATAATTTTGTTCAAAAAATAAAATTGTTGATAAAATCTATGAAATTTTATATGTCAACTGTCAATTTTGACATATTATAATTTTGTAAGCTATAAAATAAAAAAAAAAATAAATTAAATAAACTCAAACATCTGAGACAACTGCAATGTCATATCATGTTCACAAATGTCATAAAATGTTCCATAACAGTCAAAATCTGCAAAAAATATGTTAAACATGTCACTTTTTGGATGTTTCAAAGAAAAAAAAAACAAATGTTCCACAACTGTCAGAATCTGTTATAAATATGTCAAACAATTCATCATTTCAAATGTCGGAAGAAATTATTAGAATAAATTTAAATGAAGAACTGTCATAAATATGTCAAATTTGCTATACCATAATTTTGAAAATCACAAATTAAATTAGTTGTTGTCATATCATGTTCATAAACTGTCATAAAATGTTCTCTAACTGTCATATTAAATTTGCCATATAGTTTTGAATGCTAAAAATTACTAATTTGCCAAAAAAAATTCCTCAAATGTCAAAAATACTTCTCCAGTATCACATCATATTCCTAAGTGTCAAAAAATGTTCCTCACATATATGAAGCTTTGATATCGCAAATCTAGATGTCAAAAATGTTTATTGAAGTGTCATATCATGTTCTCAAATGCAATAAAGTTTTCCCCAACTGTTGTAAATGTGTCAAACTTGTCATTCTAGATAATATAATATAAGAAAATATTTTAGAAATGTCAACTGAACATGTTCTGTTATAACATGTTCTTTAACTGTAATCAAATAATCTGAAATTTCCATTTTATAATGTGTCATAATGTTCCGTGTTCTAAAAGTACCATAGAACATGTTGTCAGAATATTCTTAAACAGTTTTAGAACTGTAACAGAAAAATATAAAAGTTCTTAAGATCTCCTAGATTGCCATACAATGTTTTGTAAATGTCATAAAAATACAACTTCCACCTGTAAGTGTTGAAGTATTGTCAAAAAAATATTCTAGAGCTGTTAGCTAATGTCCAAGAAATGTCAATTGTAAATATTTTATAGAAAGTTTTAGACCATTTCAAAATGTTCCTAATCTGTCATAGAATGTTCTAGAAATGCAATAGAACATTTGCCAAAGATATGTCATGTAGAACTGTTATAAAATGTTCTGCAAGTGTCATATGGCATGTTTCAAATATAAATGTGAAATAAAACTGTCATGGAATGTTCTTGAACTTTTAGAAGTTGTGTTCTAGAATATATAATACCCCTAGAACTGCCATAGAATGTTCTAAAACCGTCCTACAATGTTCAAAAACTGTCAGAGAATGTTTTAGAACTGTCACAGCATGTTTTAGAACCGTCATAGATCATTTATCATATAATAATTTAAAAAGTTACATACCCAACTCAACCTTCCCACGTTGCCCTCAGTAACGAGGCAACTTTTGGCATCATTCTCAACTGCAAGACTGGTGGCTTTGCGTAAATGCTCTTCCACCATTTTCAAGTCGATATCTTCATTAGAAACACCGACAATTTTATTACTATTACTAGTAGGACTCTTAACTTCCGCATCCACATTCCCAGTGGGATTTATATAAATGCTGGTCGTATACTTTTTCTTCTCAGCACTCTCAACATCCGATTTCCTAATGGAATTGTTACTATTATATAAAGTATTTTGTGAATTGCGCAGCGTTACTGTATCAACTTTATCTTCCTGTATTTCTTCCTCATTTTTTGTATCGTTTTCAGTACTGGTTACAACAACACTCATTGGTTTCGTTTCTATCACTTTCGTAGTTTTCTTATCTTTACCAATTTTAGGAGGAACGAATTTAGGCATTCTTGATATCCAATGATCACCGGCTGAACCAACAGAACTCGTACTGGCAGCACTACTCGAACTTGAACTCACGTAAAGTCCGCTGCGTTTCTGATAGAATAAGATGTAAGCACTATTGTTAACCAATTCACTTCCAATATCATTAGTGGTCGTGCTTAAATTTGTAACTTTAGCATCATCGTAGAGGTACCAATTATTATCATAAGGATTTTTGCAAGCAGCTGTATAGTGCCCAGTTTCTAAATCAGTTCCGTGGTGGTAACAAATGGCGTAGAGGTCGTAAGTGTTGTCATTAGAGTTTGATGGTTTCCTTGGCCGCTTCCATGGAGACCAATTGACGCCGTTTATTATAACGGGATTTTGTTGCTCGGGGAGGTTCATATTAGAGTTGTGCTTGTTGGCTAAATGAGGGGTCATATCAAATGCGTAAACTGGAAAGTCCACCATCGTCGTCAATTTTGTGCTGTTTCTACCTTTCACTGTTTGCCTAAAATCATACATAAAGTTTAGTTGAGGTTATGCCAGTACCTTGTCCCACTAATTACGGTACATAAGTTTTTTAAACAACAACTGTCAATCGCAAATCGACAGATAAATGTCATTTTTTTAAGGTTAGGTGATTCAAGTTGTGTGTGTATTTTGACACATAACGTTTTCAAGATTTTTTATACGCGAGTGTTGTGACAAAAATCTCATAGCTGCAGATTCAGTATTGACATTTGTTAAGTTAATTGTGAATGATGAAATGTTCATCCCAATTTAATAATGGGTGCTTTCAGGAAGGCGAAAACGGACCGCTATATTTCTAGTGGTACCCGTTGCTACAAGAAATGAACGATAACAGAACAGTTTCACTTTTTGCAAAGCGGAACCAATCAGGAACAAGCGCTACCGATGTAGCGGTTTGATCCCACCTTGCTAGACGTATTCATTAAGATTATGTAAATGAGTAAGTCAACGTTAATCGCAAGTCATTTTCAGGTTAAGTAAATTGAGTATGGTATGTGGTGTAAAGCAACATAGGGTGCATCCAGGAAGGCGAGAGTAAACCGCGGTCTCTGCTACATCGGTAGCGTTTTCTTCCGGCTGGTTCCGCTTTTCAAATCGGTAGCGGGAAGGTAGTATTATTGTTTACTTCCGGTAGCAACGGGTGTCGATAAAAATGTAGCGGTGTAGCAACGACTGACAACCCTTTAGATCTAAAACTTTACTTACTGTCTGAATCTCTTGAAATGAACCACCAGAATATCAGGAAGCGACCACATATCCAAAGTCTTAACAACAGGCTGATACTGCTGACACTGAGGACACCTCCAAGCATCATCCAAAGTTTCCGCTTTTGTATAATGCTTCAGACATTCTTCCAATGTTAAAGGAGCACCACCTATAAATCACCAAACTAATTAAAACCACCCTAAACAAATCAACAAACACCTTACCTTGCAAAGCTTGTGCCATTAACTGCTTCACACTGGAATGTTCCTCAACAATTTCCGTATCATCGGCAATAATAGCTTCTTTATTCTCTTTAGACCATTCGAGAACAAGTTTAACGTGAGGTGGGCCACTATCTTCGCTGCACAAAGCTAGAGCCTGATCTACAGCTTCCATAAATAAAGGATGCTCCAGTTCAGGTTCTAGATAACATGGTGGCTCGTTAACATTACACGCTGGATCTGATATTCGCATTTTGAAGATCTGTGAATGATTAATTGGTTAAAATAACTGATTGGTTCAAATTGGGGTAGTTATACGTACGCCAGGTGCTTGTGATGATGTGAGGATGTCGTCGTGTAGAATGGGAGCCATTTCTTTTAATATTAGTTTCTGGAGGTCCGCATAGGATGTTTCTCTATTGACTTGCATAGTATATGGACTTCCTGTAGAGGCATACAACAGAAACACGCAGTTAATAATTTGCCATACAATGTCAACATGAATTCGCTCAAAAAGTTTTGTCATTTGTCCAAAAGTGGAAACCTTTGCAAAAATCTTAAAAACTATTGTAGAGCCTTGTCACAAATTTTGATAATTATTACATTCGTTCTCAAATAAAAATAATGCTGTATGACCGCCAGCGACCAAGCCGCCGACACAGTGAAAGTGCAACAAATGTAGTCGCGTGGTGCTATTGAAAACTTTGATATTTCTATTTATTTTTTGATCTACCTTGACAAATTAGTAGTGAAATATTTTAATTTTATTAACAATCACATACCAAAACGGACGTTCTCCTTCTCTCCCTCCTTTTCGACCACATTGATCCAACATAAGAGAACATAAGCATTCTGATTCTCCTCATCAATATCTTTCAATTGAGGAACTTCTATGCAATAAACGGGATCGACTTCTGTGATGATATTAACCCCCTGTAGATCTGTGAAGGTTCTCATGAAGCCGGTTTCGCCTATTTCAGTAAGTAGCATATCCGAGCGTGATATTGACGTATCGGATTGCAGATGATCTCTCAATTCTGAGATTGTGGCACCCGATTGTAGCGATAGACCTATAGTTACTTCACGCGGTTGTTGCGACGTATAAAGTACCTGTGAAAAGATTAATTCTTCTTGCAACTTGATTTTTTTTTTTTAATTTCTTTGCAGCAAATTGAAATCAATGATAAAAATATTAATTAAAACTGTTTGTTCTAAAATTGGATTCGCTATAAATATTCCGTTGTCTGGAAGAATTATCGATCAGCAATCTCGCAATGATTGCGGGCGGAATTGTGAAATTTCAATGTGTTTTAGTCACGCAATGTTATAATTCCCTATAACTTGTGAGACAGAAGCAATTTTAATGTCTCTTGCAAATTAATTGTTTTAAAAAATTACTCACCGTGACGTATACAGAATGCCGATGTAGTTGGGGTAGTTGTACGGAAATGCATTGGAAGGGATCGAAAGTATTGGATTGTGTTAAACAGCGGGGGCAACTTAGGGATGATCTGTATTGAGCTTGGAATACGCTGTGTATGAAGGAGTTGTCGCGTCGTCGGTAGTTTTCCAGTGTTTCGGCTGCTATCACTTCGTCCGGTCTGCCCAAGGTCTGAAACAAGAAATAAAATGAATGCTTTGCAAAACAATCAGATAACTCTACAGGAAAATTGATCGGGCAAATTTTGAATATACATTTGCAAACATTTCAAATATTCCAATGTTTACTTTGATCTAAATTGGCAATTTATCTTAAAAAATGAAAAATTTTCGTATGAATTTTGTTCTAACTTGAAGCAATGTACTTAAAAAATACTTTTTCAAAAATGTTATAACATTTCAATGTTTACTTTGATACAAATTGGCAATTTATATCAAATTAACTTAAAAAACTCCTAACATTTGAATTGAATAGCTCTGCAGGAAAATTGCTCGTATAGATTTTGTTTCAACTTAAAGTACTATTAGTACAGACTTGAAAAAAGCATTTTCAAAAATTTCAAGGCATTCCAATGTTTACTTTCATCCAAATTAGGAATTTAACTTAAAAAAAGACAAAAACCTAAATTGGCTAGCTCTGCAAAAAAATTGCTCGTATGGATTTTGTTACAATTTCAACTGAAATTAGTACTGACTTAGAAAATGCATTTCCAAAAATATCATAACATTCAAATGTTTACTTAGATCCAAATTGGCAATATTACACAAAAATAGATAAAAACTTGAATTGGATAGCTCTGCAGAAAAATTGCTCGTATGGATTTTGTTCCAACTTAAAGTACAATTAGTACTGATTTAGAAAATGCATTTCCAAAAATTGTATAACAATCCAATGTTTACTTTAAATCAAATTGGCAATTATATCAACTTAACTAAAAAAAAGCTACAAATCTAAATTCGATAGCTCCGCAGGAAAATTGAACGTATTAATTTTGTTCCAAATTGAGAGAAGACATTTAGTACTGACTTAGAAAAATATTTTCCAAAATTTACAAAACATTCTAATGTTTACTTTGATTCAAATTGGTAATTTATTTCAATTTATATTGAAAATTGCCAAATACCTGAATTGAATAGCTCTGCAGAACAATTACTCGTATAGATTTTGTTCTGACTTAAAGTACAATTAACACCAATTTAGAAAAGGCATTTCCAAAAATTTTATAACATTCCAATGTTTACTTTGATCCAAATTAGCAATTTAACTCAAAAAAAGATAAAAACTTTAATTAGATAGCTCTGCAGAAAAATTGCTCGTATGGATTTCGTTCCAACTTAAATTATATTTAGTACCAAATTAAAAAATACTTTTCTAAAACATTCAAAACATTCCAATGTTTACTTTGATCCAAATTAGAAATTTAACTCAAAACAAGAAACTTGAATTGAACAGCTCCGCAGAAAAATTACTCGGACGGATTGTGTTCCAACTTGAAGTACATTTAGTACTGACTTAGAAAAAACTTCTCCAAAAATTTCATAACATTCCAATGTTTACTTTGATCCAAATTGGCAATTTAAATCAAATTAACTAAAAAGATGCCAAACATCAGAATTGAATAGCTCTGCAGAAAAATATGCTCGTATGGATTTTGTTCTAACTTAAAGTACATTTAGCACCGACTAAGAAAATACTTTTCTAAAAATTTCAAAACATTCCAACGTTTACTTTGATCCAAAATGACAATTTATATCATCTTAACTTAAAAAAAGCTAAAAATCGAAATTGAGTAGCTCCGCAGAAAAATTAGACGTATGAAATTTGTTCCAACTAGTTTAGAAGATAATATTCCAAAATTTACAAACCATTACACTGTTCTTTTTGATCCAAATTGGCAATTTATATCAATTTACCATAAAAAATGCCAATCAACAGAATTAAATAGCTCTACAGAAAAATTACTCGTATAGATTTTGTTCCAACTTAAAGTACATTTAATACTAACTTAGGAAATACTTTTCTAAAATTTTCAAAACATTTCAACGTTTACTTTGATCCGATTTAACAATTTATATCAATTTAACTTAAAAAATGCCGAATACCTAAATTAAATTGCTCTTCAGAAAAATCACTCGTATGGATTTTGTTCCAACTTAAAGAACAATTAGTACTGACTTAGAAAATGCATTTCCAAAAACTTGAAAACATTGCAGAGTTTACTTTGATTCAAATTGGCAATTTTACTCAAAAAAAGATAAAACTTGAATTGGATAGCTCTGCAGAAAAATTGCTCGTATAGATTTTGTTACAATTTAAAGTACAATTAGTACTGACTTAAAAAAAATCATTTCCAAAAATTTCAAAACATTCTAGTGAGTACTTTGATCCAAATTGGCAATTTACCTTAAAAAAGATAAAAACTTCAATTGGATAGCTCTGCAGAAAAATTGCTCGTATGGATTTTGTTCCAACTTAAAGTACAATTAGTACTGACTTAGAAAATACTTCTCCAAAAATTTCATAACATTCCAATGTTTACTTTAATCCAAATTGGCAATTTAATTAAAATTAAATAAAAAAATGCCAAACATCAGAATTGGATAGTTCTGCAGAAAAATGCTCGTATGAATTTTGTTCTAACTTAAAGTTTAGCACAGACATAGAAAATACTTTTCTAAAAATTTCAAAACATTCCAGTGTTTACTTTGATCCAAATTAGCAATTTAATTAAAAAAAAAAGTGGATTGAATAACTCTGCAAAAAAACTGTTCGTATGAATTTTGTTCAAACTTAAAGCACAATTAGTACTGACTTAGAAAATGCATTTCCAAAAATTTCAAAACATTCCAATGTTTACTTCGATCCAAATAGGCAATTTAACTTAAAATAAAGATAAAAAACCTGAAATGAATAGCTCTGCAGAGAAATTGCTCGTATGGATTTTGTTCCAACTTGAAGTACATTTAGTAATGACTTAGAAAGTACTTCTCCAAAAATTTCATAACATTCCAATGTTTACTTTGATCCAAATTGGCAATTTAAATCAAATTAACTAAAAAGATGCCAAACATCAGAATTGGATAACTCTGCAAAAAAAATGCTCGTATGGATTTTGTTCTAACTTAAAGTACATTTAGCACCGACTTAAAAAATACTTTTCTAAAAATTTCAAAACATTCCAACGTTTACTTTGATCCAAAATGACAATTTATATAATTTTAACTTAAAAAAGCTAAAAATCGAAATTGAGTAGCTCCGGAGAAAAATTGTACGTATGAATTTTGTTCCAACTAATTTAGAAGATAATATTCCAAAATTTACAAACCATTTCACTGTTCTTTTTGATCCGAATTGGCAATTTATATCAATTATCCATAAAATATGCCAATCAACAGAATTAAATAGCTCTACAGGAAAATTACTCGTATAGATTTTGTTCCAACTTAAAGTACATTTAATACTAACTTAGGAAATACTTTTCTTAAATTTTCAAAACATTTCAACGTTTACTTTGATCCGAGATCCGATTTAACAATTTATATCAATTTAACTTAAAAAATGCCGAATACCTAAATTAAATTGCTCTTCTGAAAAATCACTCGTATGGATTTTGTTCCAACTTAAAGAACAATTAGTACTGACTTAGAAAATGCATTTCCAAAAACTTGAAAACATTGCAGAGTTTACTTTGATCCAAACTGGCAATTTTACTCAAAAAAAGATAAAAACTTGAATTGGATAGCTCTGCAGAAAAATTGCTCGTATAGATTTTGTTACAATTTAAAGTACAATTAATACTGACTTAAAAAAAATCATTTCCAAAAATTTCAAAACATTCCAGTGAGTACTTTGATCCAAATTGGAAATTTACCTTAAAAAAAGATAAAAACTTCAATTGGATAGCTCTGCAGAAAAATTGCTCCTATGGATTTTGTTCCAACTTAAAGTACAATTAGTACTGACTTAGAAAATACTTCTCCAAAAATTTCATAACATTCCAATGTTTACTTTGATCCAAATTGGCAATTTAAATCAAATTAAATAAAAAAATGCCAAACATCAAAATTGGATAGTTCTGCAGAAAAATGCTCGTATGAATTTTGTTCCAACTTAAATACATTTAGCAGACTTAGAAAATACTTTTCTAAAAATTTCAAAACATTCCAGTGTTTACTTTGATCCAAATTGGCAATTTAATTAAAAAAAAAAAGTGGATTGAATAACTCTGCAAAAAAACTGTTCGTATGAATTTTGTTCAAACTTAAAGCACAATTAGTACTGACTTAGAAAATGCATTTCCAAAAATTTCAAAACATTCCAATGTTTACCTCGATCCAAATAGGCAATTTAACTTAAAATAAAGATAAAAAACCTGAAATGAATAGCTCTGCAGAGAAATTGCTCGTATGGATTTTGTTGTTAAAGTACAATTAGTACCGACTTAAAAAATGTATTTCCAAAAATTTCAAAACATTTCAATGTTTACTTTTATCCAAATTGACAATTCAACTAGCTCTGCAAGAAAATTGCTCGTATAGATTTTGTTCCAACTTAAAGTACTTTAAGTACTGACCTAAAGAATACATTTCTAACATTTTCGAAACATTGACTCATTGACAACATGTGAAAGAAATTTTGAATTAATTTTTCAAAAATTGTTGCTCTAATAGCAATTTTTGTAAAATAAAAAAAAGTGTAATGCTATAGAAACTATTATAGATCCTCGTGGTAAAAAAATTTGAAACTAAATAACTAATTTCATTCATTTCACGTTACAACTCTCACTTTTTTCTTGCATCATTCAAACCATATTTGGTTAAAATATTTAGTGAAACTATTCAATACTACAATCAATTAATTTATCTCGTTCGTGCCATCTCGTGCGTTCTCAATTATAATATTTTTGAAATGTTTTTGCGTGCGTGTTGTGAGGTCATACAGAATTGGCTCAACCTTCGCTCATTTTCAGAACGATTATCATGTGTAAAACTGGACTGAGTATGTGTATAGAAAAAAATGTAAAATAAAATCGATTAATGCGTCATGAGTTTGCCCTACATTGAATGAAATATCTATTTTATAGTATGAAATGGCGTTTTAGTAATAATGCGAATGAATAATCAATAAATTTCGATGTCTGGTCACTAACCTCACATGTGAAATCAACAAACATTCGATTGCGTTCTATTGCATTTTTTTGTAGACAAAAGTAATAATTAGTCAATAATTGCTGGTTTAAAGTTATAATAATTATAGTTAATTAAAGGATATTGGAAGATGTAATTGACGTCATGAGTTGGCTAGCTGAAAAATGCACGAGTTTATCGACAAAACACATGCGTCATCACTTTATTTTATTTCTTGAATGAATCAGATATTTTGAAATTAATCCAAATGTTATTTTTAGAAATCAATCATGTTGAGAACTTGGCCTTATTGACCTTATCCGGTTCATTATTAGATAAGCTGATAAAGACGTGATGTTTATGTTTTCCAAATAATTTTCAAAATAAAATGTGTGCATAATCGTTTTTAATTAATTATACCTTTTCCGCGTAATTAGAAAATTATCTAAAACATAAACAATTATCAGCAGTATACACGCATATTAATTAAGCAAACATGAAATTGTCGTGTACATTAAATTGATTACGCAATCGGGGACAATGATAATGCTTTTTCGTTCGACAAATATAAAACATTCAACAAAAAATACATTTCGCGGACATGTTTCTCCGAAGGCCAAGTATACTGGTTTCACTATATTGTTTTATACATAAATAAATCTACTTTCCAATTCTTTGAATATTTTGTAATACAAATTTTCAGTTGGGTCAATCAAAATTTTCCACTTCTTTTATATTCAATGCAATTGATTACATCACAATTAACAATAAGATTAAATAAAAACAATCCTAAAGATAAGCAGTTGTTATCGTTAATTATTTGTGCATTGTTTACCTTTGATAAAGTGCAAATCAAAACATTGTTATCTCATACTTTTATTTCAAATTTTGTAACATTGTAATTAGTTCCCGACATTTGCCAGATTATATTTAGCTCTTTCAATTGCGGAAAAGCGTAATTTTTGCTTGATGCGTTCCATTTATCACGTGTTGTGCGACCTCTCTCTAGTACAAACCAATGAATATATTTTTCGTATAAATTAGGGACGAGGTTAGGCGGTGATCGAAACCATTCAATGTCATGAATCATGTTATTTGGTAGAGGAATGATTTCAATTACTAATCATTATTTTTTTTCAAGCTCGTAAATTTCCATCGGCATTCGTCCAAGGTCGCAACCTATTAGGAATCAGTTGCATGCTATTTATTATTGTTGACTCAATATTATCACATTTCCGGCGCATATTTTCATCCTGTTATGGTTAAGGTTACAAGAGAAAATTTTTAGTAATGATATGTATTATATGTTATGTAACAATTGCAATTTGAAATTTCAGATTTAAAAAAAAAATCCAAATTTTGAAAATCAATTGACAATCTTTAAATCTATTTTTCAAAAATTGTTGTTTTAATTGCAATTTTTATAAAATGCAAATTATGCAATTTTGTAATTTATGAAAATATGTACATTTTTTTTTGAAAATTACTATACTTTAGAAATTAGAAATTTTAATTCCATTTTTCAAAAATTGTTGCTAAGAACCTCATTAAAAACCTATGTACAAATTAAACCTATTTTACATTTTTTTTTGCCGGCTACTCGGAACGGATTAGAATCAAGTGACTGTAACCGCGAAATAGAAATGTTATGTTAATTAATATTTTGTCATTTGATCGAGTAATATTTTTATAGTTTGAATTACGATGTTATTTAATAAATGGTGTGAAAGCAAGTGCAGAAATTGCACATGTTTGTGAAAGAAACAGAAGACGCGGCCGGCAAAAAAAAGAGAGAAAGACGCGGGTGCTGCTAACTATAAGACGCAATAAAGATTATACAAGTAAGTAAGACAAAATACAATTCAAGATAGAAACATTAGCAGACAACCCTATCATCAATAATAATAGCATTAATAAGTCGTCAGCTATGGCGGTGTGTTGGTTGCACAGAGGACGGGAACGGCTATAGCAAAAGACTTTCCGGGTTTGAGTACGATACTGACTCTGATGAATACATGGGTCAAGTTAAAGTTTTAAATAAACTCAATATAAGTAAATTGACAAGTTGTAATGTTATTGGTTTATGAATCTGATGATGACGAACAAGAAGAAGCAGGCAGCAATGCAGCGAATGACAATGAAGTGGCCGTAGAGATTAACCTAGCAACGCAGAATCACCCGATGGCAGCGATTCATATTTGCAGAAAACACGATGATCAGGATTAGTAAAGCCGTTTGTGAGCAGCAAAAGAATTGAATTCTTGATAGAGATTGAAGAGCTTTCCGTGGTGAATTCTCGACGATGTGCAACAGTGCAGAAGTACACAGAGCATAAATGTGGCGGAAGATAATGAAAAAAGAATCAGTTAAAAAGTATTTTTTAATTAAAAAATAACAGTTAAAGAAGCAATAGAAGATAAAGCGTTGATGTAGTACGTAATAGATAAAATTTATAACTACGTAAGTACGAAAGCAACGAAGTACTTTTCAATGCACATAGTCTAAGAGATTTTAAAGTTAAGCTGGGGATATACAGGATGCGGCATGGTAACTTGCTGATTTGAAAAGTCAATTAAAAAAAAAAATTGTACATATCGATTTAATTCTTTTTTTATCGTATTGTACTTTTGGTTCAAGTGTTTTTAAAAATGACATCAAACAAATGGCGACCCTCATTAGCGATACACTGATACACCCGTTTTTTGAAGTTTTGCTCCACTCTTTCGAGCATATCGACGGGAATGTTGGCGATGGCTTGGCGAAAGTTGTCGTTCAGGTGTTGCAGGGTCCGTGGTTTGTCATTGTAAACAATGGATTTGAAATATCCTCATAAAAAGAAGTCACAAGGAGCCAAATCGGGGGCGTCACCCATTAGGGAGAGTAGGCGCTCGTGGAAGTGTTCCCTCAAAAGTTCTATTGAAATTCTCGCTGTGTGCCGTGGCTCCGTCCTGCTGGAACCATACGTCCACAAGTTCCATGTCTTAAAGTGAGAAATAATGCCTCAATCATTTCTCTGTAGCGTACTGCATTCTCAAAAAAGTAGAGCCCAATTATCGCAACTCTCGACAATTCACACCACAAGTGGCTTCTCATGAAGTTCACGGGGATTGGCACCACTCCAATAACGCACCCTTTTTGTATGTATACGCAGCCGGAAAGGTAGATATGGGCCTCATCACTGAAAAACACGAGATCGTCGTGAGGCAAGTTAAGGAGCGTTTCACATGCAGTTTGGCAAGAAACAAAATTGCGTTCTCTGAGCTCTTGCACCATAGTAAGTTTATAGGGATAAAACTTGAGTTCGTTGTAAAGAATTCGTCTCACACTGCAATCAGAAATTCCCAGGAGGATCTGTCTGTTCGCGCCGAACGCCGGGGAGAGTGCAAAAACAACAGCCTCACCCTCTCGACGTTTTCTGGGGTTCTGGAAGTCCGTTGACTTCCAGGCCTTTTTTGCCACACTGCCACTTTCCCTGAATGCGTCCACCCACAAAACGATCGATTGCCGGCCAGGAACAGGACCCGTGAGATGAATATTGAACCGAGTTCGGAAAGCACGTTGGGAGGCTACCACCGAAGGGCTATTAGAAAAGTAGGCCTCTACGGCAAACGCACGCTCCTCCTTTGTCCAACGCATGACGACAACTGGCTTAAGCGGTAACAAAACTTCAAGACCCCCTCTTTCGAATGAGACCCTCCCTACCCCTTTCGGACCACAATTCGCTCATTGGCGCCCAATTCAAATCAGCAAGTTTACCTGCCGCCCCTTGTACAAAAAAATCAGTAGCACCGCAATCACAATGTAGGTCCCAGGTTAGTAGATCAAAAACAATCAAAAAATGTGAAGCAACCAAAAAAGCTGAATAGCCCAGCACCTAGATGTTTTAATTGTAAAACCAGCAACCACCAAGCAAAGGACTGTTAGGATAAGTTAAAAGGAACAAAATGTTTTTGATGTAATGGTTTTAGATATATAAAGCAGCGCAGTGCAAAAAAAATCAGTAACCTTCAAACTAGACAAATTAGACAAGCTAGCCGACAATATAACCGAAGCAACAAATCGACAAGAAAAGCCATGTTGAAAAATTAAACAAGATTATGACCGCAAAAACCGAAGACATGACCATACTTCGCCAAGAAATGTCTGCCTCCACCACGTTGCAAGATCAGCGTAAGTTACAGTAGTGCTCCCGCTGTAATTCGCGCAAAGTACTTGTCACCGATCACATTCCAGTCGACAGAAAACTCTCAGGGCAGTCGTTAATGACAGCCCACAACCTCTGCCTGCCCAAACGACGCCGCCTTTTTATTACTGACTTAGAAACCAAAACGCAGTTCCTGAATGAAACTAGCGCTGAAGTTTCCATATGCCCCAAGTCCAAAATAAAACGACACACAAACTATACGCAGCACATAGTACAATGAGATTGCGTAGAGTACACACCTGGCAATTCATAATCGCAAATGTTTGAAAAGCCATAAGTTCCTGGATAATTTCCAGCTACTCGTAAATATCCGTAATCAACAACTAGTGGACACTACAACACGGCTTACTTTCCCGGGCCAAAATCGTATTCCGATTTTACAAGCATTCGGGCCATCTCCAAGACTTCTATATCATGACCTCACCAGCAACCCCTAAACTTGTGCCACCACATAAGAACGATACCAGGTCAAGCAGCTATCGTGCTTTGAACGCAAAGACCATACTCGACTGCTATCCGGTTCCACATATCAAAGATTTTTCTCAAATATTAAGCAAAAAAACTATGTTTACCACAATCGACCTTGTAAATGCTTACAATCAAATTCCCGTCGCCCCGAAAAACATAAAAAAAAAACAGCCGTCACCACACCAATTGAAAGAAAAGTTAAAGACAAAACACCCATCAACTGGACGACAAAAACACTGGCAGCTTTTGACGCACGTAAAAAAGTCTAGACCATGCAACATCAATTGCACATCCCAGGCATCCGATTTCACTACAGGTACAGTGCTACAACAACGCATCAGCAACACCTTGCAACAATTAGGGTTTTTCTAAAAAAAAAAAAAAAAAATAAACTCAGCAAAAAGAAAACATGAAGCATAGATTAGAGAATTATTGGCCATATACCTCGCCATTAAACATTTCCGAAACAAGGTCAAGAGGCAGACTTTTACAATACTTACCAATCTTATTTGCTTTCATCAAGTAACGGATAAATGTTCGCCCAGGCAATTCAAAGTTCATCAACCAATTCACAACCAATATCCAACATATCTCTGGAAAAGACAACGTAGTTGCCAATGCTTTGTCCAGAATTAAAAAAATCACTAAAACCATCGATGACAGGCACAAAAATACGTGTTCTTTGCAACAGCAGTTTTTAAATATAGGCATCAACTTTCCCATCCAGAAATAAATGCATCAGTTAAACTTATCACACCGTCTATCAAATCAGACTGTAGGAAGTGAGCACTAAGTTGCTTACGTTTCCGCTCCAATTGGGATTTTCACAGCACTCTCTTCAAGGTTCGACCACGTGCACATTGATTTAGTAAAACCGTTACTGCCTAATTTCTATCGACCGTTTTTCAAGATGGCCCAGCACCATCCCAGTAGAAAATATAGAGGCAGCCATAGTTTCAAATGCATTATACAAGAACTAGATTGTCAGGTTCGGAACACCTCTTCAAGTCACCATTGACCAAAAGCGCCAATTTGAGTCGTCACTATTCAAGAAACTGAATTTCATTAGGGCAATAACATACCATAACGCAGCTAAAAACTTGGTCGAAAGTTTTCACAGACAACTAAAAGCGGCCATTGAATCACACAAAACGCACACGCGTTTTGCCGACCATATTACTAGACATTCGAGCAACATGACGAGAAAACCTAATAAGTTCGGCAGCAAAACTAGTCTACATCCAACCACTACGACTACCTGGAAAATTCGTTGCATCACAATCATCTAGAACGCGAGAAGAAGCGGGGAAATCTCAAACAATTCGAGAACCTGCAACAGATCTGACGTCATGGCGAGAGACGTAGTTTCGTGTTTAAAGATCTTGCCACCACTACTCATGTTTTTATCCGCTACAACGCCCCAAAAACCATATGAAGGCCCATTTAAAGTCATCAAACGACATACTAGAACCTTCACCATAAACAAAGGAGAAAAGCATGTAACTGTCTCTGCGGATCGTCTTAAGCCAGCTTACATATTAGTCGACAATAATGAAACGATAGCTATTTCTCCCACAGATAGCCAAATATCCACATTGACAACCAATTTCAACACCGAACAAGAAATTTCTCCGCCACAACCAAAAGTTACTCGTTCAGGAAGACGTGTGCAATTCCCCGACCGGTTGCATTGGGAAAAATAAACCCGTTTCAACACTGGCAGGAGGGTAATGTGGCGACACGATACCTTGTATCGCCCGGTCGTACCTGCATCAGCTTATAAGATTATTATATTGCACATTTTATGATGTAAAGGTTTTACCCAAATTGTACATAGTAATATAAAACTAATGACAAGAAAAACTTTATTTCTAAATTAGAAGTTATGGCGGTTTTGGTAGAGTGAAAAAAAATTAGAGTGTATCTGCGAGGACAGAAATTCAAGATAGTTAAGCTCTTCGATGAATTCACAAAAATAATCCACAAGAAGGACCTAACACAAAGGTAGTCCGATGAGTAATGCTTCTAGAAGAATACAAGATCAAGCACCGACCGGGTACCAGAATAAAACATGTCGACAGTTTGAGCCGGACACACGGTGCAAAATAAGGAAAGCTCAAGATAATGATACCACCATAAAAACATTTAAATGAGTGTTGCAAGAGAAGAAAGAACATGGTTACTACAAGATCAACAACGAAGTACAGAGTAAAAAATGGTATAGAGCAGCTAGAGATTATTGACACAAAAAAGACAAAACGACGTAATTATTCAAAAATACTACAACCAGAATATACATAATAAGATAGAAAAGGTCATTGTATGCTGCATTCGGTGCATTTTGATGATTAAAAAGAAAAGCGAAAAAATTCTTAAATGCGCTGTGTGAAGATGAATCTTTAAGAACGTATCACATTAACCATTTGGGACCCTTGAACATGATCATCAAGAACTATAATCACGTCTTGGCAATATTAGAATTTAGCGACTACCGCAAAAGTAATAAGAAAATTGAATCTTCAAAAAGACTAATTTGGGCAACCCACTGGGGATCATATTGGATAAAAGATCGGCATTCACAAGCAATGAGTTCAAAGAATATTCTGAAAAAGAAAAGATTGTGCATCACATAATCACAACGAGGCTCCCCAGAGCAAATAAAGAGACCAAACCACACCATCATAGCAGTCCTGAGCAAGATTGCAGCCGACAATGTAACAAAATAGTACAAGTATATTGATGACGTCCAGAGAATAATCAATTCAAATGCAAAGAAGCATAGACACCGTACCATTCAAACTATTAACAGGAATGCAACTGAGAAATCCCAAGAATCTCAAAATCAAGAAGCTAATTGAGCAAAAGATAATCAACGAGTTTCAGGGAAACAGGAATGCACCAAGAGAAACAACTAAGCATCAAATACTAAAGATTCAAGAAGAAAACAGACAATACTATAACACTAAGAGGAAGAGTCCAAGAAGATATAAAAGCGGGGACCTAGTAGATATAAAGAGAACACAGTTTGGCCAAAAGCTTCTTACACTATCTGTGTAAGAAATTTTAAAGCAAAATATTTGAGTCCATACCGAGTGACGAAGGTCAAATCACACGGCACCAACAACTTCGGAAGTCCCGACTGTCGCCGAGAAATAGAACTGTCATGTTAGTTAATGTTTTGTCATTTGATCAAGTAATATTTTTATAGTTTAAATTATAATAATTATTTAATTAAAGCTGACAACGATAACCATCATCTCATTTTTTTTTTAAATTAACAAATTTTGGATTTCAGTAAAGCAATTCATTGACAACATGTGCAAGAAATTGTTAATCTATTTTTTTTAAATTGTAACTTTAGAAGCAATTTTTGTAAAATGAAAACAGACTTTGAAAATTATTAAAATGCATTTAAGATTTTGTAAAAACTACTTAATTTTGGAAATCAATTAAGCAACTCATTAAAAAAATGTATAAAAAATTTTAAACCAATTTTTCAAAAACTGTTGCTTTAATAACAATTTTATTTTTGTAAATAAAAAATTATGCAATTTTTGCAATATATAATTTTTTTTTGAAAATCACCAAACTTTGATGATCTTAAGCAACTCATACACAAAATTTGAAAAAAAAATTAAATTCATTTTTCAAAAATTGTTAAAAAATCCACACAACCAAGTTTCCTGCATGTAGGAGCTAATTATAACAAAATAGCTGCTAATGTATTTAACCTAATTATTACATTATTGTGTTACTAGAAATTACAATTCTCACGCTCAATTTATTTGTAAACATAAATTAATGAAAGGAAATGTTGTTGACAACAATTGGTGTTAATTATTAACCAAATATTCCATTAGTACTGTTCAAATAATTTCCAAATCGATTCATAAACACACAATATCTGGTTTTAATTATAACATCAAGAACACTTTATTTGTTTGCTTGTCTGCAGAACACAAGGTTGATAATCTTTTGAAGAATCTAGGTCGTTATATCCACTGATTAAATGCATTCCAGAAGATATGGATGACGCATCGCATTCTGCTACATGGTCTGATTTAAATTAACAAACAAATCTATTCATAATCATCAATATGTTCTAATTGTTATGTTTACGTCATTATATTGGAATGCAATGAATGCATCATTGCATTCCAATAACATTCTCATTATGTTGCTGCAAATTAATGTGCAGGATGTGCGAATAAAATTTAAATATGAGTTTCCGCATTGTATTGTATGATTTTTTTTTAAATTTTAATAATTATTAATTGCGTTGAAATAAAATTATGGGATAATATTATGTTGTTTACCAACTTGTTTTGATTACATTTATCTTACATAATTACACAATTATAGACGACCTGTTTGAAGACCTTTCCATCGGTTATCATTAAGACTTATTAGTAAAATATTAAAAATTAAATACAAAAATTCCGCAGTATAATTTAATTATTTTTGTAAGGGTCATCAAAGTAAATTACGCGTCTACTACACTATGTCCACGTGTAGTCAGTCGCTAAACTGCGTGACGGCGGGCGCGGGCGGAATTGATACACGTTCCTCTCTAGAAATAGAACACGTGTGCACGAGAAAACTGCCGCCGCGCACTTTTTCTACTTTTATTTTCTGCCATTGTTATCATTACATATTTGAAGCAAACGGTACGTCACGCTCGTTAAATGTTATGCAAACAACCGCGACAATAATGCCATTATTTCCACTGTTGTGGAAACCAACACGTGTTGTATTTACTGAAATCACACGTTTAATTGTCTGATGCAAGAAATGATTTCGAACAATTCTGATTTATGTTTATTACAAGTTAAATATAGCAAATGAATAATAACCGAATTGGACAACTACGCAGGAAAATTGGTATTGGATTTTATTTCAGCTTAAAATAGATTTAGTACCGACTTGCAGAAACATGCAAAATAACAGAATTGTACAGCTCTGCAGAAAAATGTATCGTGTAGATTTTAAGTAGGTACATTTAGTACCGACTTACAATATACATTTCCAAAATTTTCAAAACATTCCAACGTTTACTTTGATAACATTGCCAATGTATATCAAATTAATGATAAAAAACTCAATCAATTTTCATAGATCTGAAATAAATTATTACTAAAAATGTAACACAAAACATCTTTAAATTGGTTTTGATTCTAAAACTGTGTCTCAAATGTACTACAGTTGTTCATAACTAATCTAAATTTTTACATACAGTAAAGTTCGGTAATAGCGAACTCTGGGATATAACGTACTTAATTTCAAACAAGGAAAATTTTATCATAAGCTTAATGCTTTTTTTACTGGTTTTAGCGAACCCGCTTATAACAAAGTTTCTGATAAAGCGAACTGAAATTGGCAAAATTTTCCGATTATAACAAACTTTTAGGGAATTCTCCTCTGGGGTTCCCCGAATTATGAATCTACGCGGAATTTTATGGCAGCACTGTTTACGGCGTAAAATCTCAGTTTTTATTTACGTACAAACTAAGATAACTGATTGAATTTAGACTTGCGTTTTGTGTACATATCGATCACCGATATATCGGAAATATTGTATTACAGCATAAAAATTAAATTTTAACTTAAAAATATTATTTTTTAAATTTTTGCAAATTTTAAGTTTTTTTACGTTACTTTTAACGTAAAATTACAAATACATACAATACACACATTAGCACATTTTTTTAATTACCGATTATAACAAACTTTACTATATTTTTCAAAACTTTTGATTTAAAAACCTATTACTTCCAGCTTGAATCAAGTGAATCCACATAAATTCAGTTTTATTAATACTGAACCTATTTAGATACAACCTACACATTTTAGAACAATGCTAATATGGTATATTAACCCCACTGCATATAGCTTGATTTAATCGAAATCATGTAAGCTCAGTTTAGTAAAAATTTAACTTGTCAATTTAGATACAGTTTATTATTAGTTAACTATATAGCAACACCAATAAACATCATTGTTGTCTAAATTTAAATCCAATGCTTGGTTCAAAGTTATTGCTATCTCTATCAACCCCAATGCAACTAGCTAGATTTAACCAAAATCAAGTAAACCTAGTTTGATGAAAATTGAACCTGTCAATTTGGCTACAGTTTAAAATTTTTGTAGCAACACTAATAAATTTCATTGTTGCCAAATTTCATTAAAATCCAACCTAGATTTACAAGTTATTGCTATTTATAACAACCCCACTACTTCCACTTGTTTGTGCAGTCCAGTAAAATCAGTTTAATAAAAATTGAACCTATCAATTTGAGTAAGTTATTGCCATCTATAACAACCCCACTACTTTCAGCTTATTTTAATAAAATTAAACCTATCAATTTGAGTACAATTTATAGCAATACTAACAAACTTCATTATTGCCAAATTTCTTTAAAATCCAAATTTAGTTTAAAAGTTTAGCATCAGTAACAGCCTCCCTGCTTCCAGACTGATTTAAGAGAATTCAAGTTTAATCAAAATTGAACCATTCAATTTGGCAACAACTTACACATTTTGTAGCAATACTAATATTCTTCATTGTTGCCAAATTTCATTAAAATACAATGCATAGTTTGAAAGTTGTAGGTGTGTGAACAACCTCACTGCTTCTAGCTTGTATTAGGGTAAATTAAGTTTAATAAAAACTGAACCTACAATTTGGCAACAACTTACACATTTTGTAGCAATACTACCTATGAATTTGGTAATAACTTACACATTTTGTAGCAATACTAACATTCTTCATTGTTACCAAATATCGTTTGAATCCAATGTTTGGTTTAGAAGTTATTGATATAACAAGCAAGCAATGATTCCAGCTTGATTTAAGTAGAATATATTAGACAGAGTTTAATTAAAATTGAACCCATCAATTTGGGTACAATTTATAGAGATACCAATAAACTTCATTGTTGCTAAATTTCATTTAAATCTAATGATATGTTTACAAATTACTGCTATATACAACAACCTCACTGCTTACAGATTGATTTAAATGAAATCAAGTAAATTAAGTTTAATCAACATTGAACCTATCAATCTGCAACAACTGACACATTTTGTAGCAATACTAATGTTCTTCATTGATCCAAAATTTCATTAAAATCCAATGTTTGGTTTAAAATTATTGAAGTCTTTAACAACCTCACTGCTATCAGCTTGTTTTAAGAGAAATCAAGTAAACTAAGTTTAATCAAAATTAAAAATCCAATGGTAGGTTTATAAGTTGTTGCTATCTACATCAATCCCACCACATACATCTAGAATAAATCAAAATCAAATCACTCAGTTTAATGAACACTGAATCTGCCAATTCAACTACAGTTTACAAATTTGTAGCAACACTTATGGACTTCATTGTTGCTAAATTTAATTAAAATCCAATGTTTAGTATAAAAGTTATTGATATCTGTAACAACCTCACAGCTTCTAGCTTGTTGTAAGAGAAATCAAGTAAACTAAGTTTAATTAAAATAGAATCGATTTGGCAACAACTTACACAATTAGTAGCAATACTAATGATCTTCATTGTTTCTAAAAATTATTTAAATCCAATGATTGGTTTAGAAGTTATTGCTATCTACAACAAGCCTATTGCTTCCAGCATGATTTAATAAAATCAAATAGACACAGTTGCCAAATTTTCGATTTAAAAGTTAATGGTGTCTACAATAAAATTATTTGCTTTGAGCAAAAATAAAGAGATTGGTACCACAAAGCTTAATTAGTCTTAAATTGTTTCCCAAGACTATATACTTGCTCCAAATGTCACAAAACTGTTTAAATTTGATAAAAAACATTTGATATGCACCACAGTCTTCTATTACTAGTTTTAGATGTTCCCAAAAGTTTTAATTGCTCTAATTTTGATAAAAGAAGTAGATTAAAATGTGTTAATTTTCTGAATAAAAAAATTTACTAATTTTATTATTACAAACACATTACTAGTTTCTCGACTAGAGCTTTTCACAAATGTAATAAGTTAACTTTTTGTTCAGTTTTATTGATATAATTTAATGTACCTCAGGATCCTTAACTGAACTTAAAATGTTCTTTAAGCATAATTATATAAAAATTAAATTATTTAAGTCCCGCAAGGCTTCATACTTAAGAGGGGAGAACAGTTGCGCTATTATAAAGGTTCACAGCATCCAACTCAGCAAGAAAACGCCTGAATATAATTGAATAAAAATTTTACACATTGTAGAAGAAAGGCCAATCTGTGTCCTCAAATTTGTAGAAATTTGATGCAATAAGTCGTTTCTTTGCAATTAATTTTTAAAAAGTGACGTTTTTAACTAGTTCTTTATTAATTTTTTACTCGTTAAATATAACTTCAAATCTTTAACCAAAAACATGAAGACATAGAATATTGTATGTAGTTCAACATATAAAAAGAGTGATGACCAAAATCTTATCGTTTGGATATTGAGTTGGTTGGCGTTTTGTTTTATAAGAACCAATTTTAATTTAAAAACGGCGTTGTACGTGTCACTATTTTTCTAGAGAGAAAAATTCACCGATATTCTCGTAGATGTGATAGGATTTAATATTTTTCCATAACAATACTACTAGTGGCAGAACAGAACGGGGCGACCAAACCTGGCAATTCTCGACCTCGAAATGTGTCTTAAAATATTCTAGCAAGCACTTTAATTGCTCCAAAATTGATAAAAAAGGTTTAATACAAATTATTTTGTACCTCAAAACTCTATAATTGGTCATAAATTGTTCCACAAGGCTAAATAATTGCACCAAATTATATAGAAAACCCTAAAAAAGTTTGTTAATTAATTCAATTTCAAAGATATATGTTCAGAGAACTCCATAATTGCTCATAAGTGGTTAAATAATTGCACGTAATTATATGAAAAAACATCAAAGTAGAATTTGATTAAAAATTATGTTCCATAAGACTCTCAAATTGGTCTTAAATGATTCTCAAGACTTTATAGTTGTTCCAAATTGAACAAAAAACCTTCAATCAATTGTATGTTAGAACCAGTTCAGAAAATTTTAGTCTTTATTAAATACAAAATAAGTTCAGGATTTTCTTAATTATCGTGTTTTTATTTACAAATTTAGTAGCAATACTAATGAGCCAAATTTTTATTGAAATCCTAAGTAATTGCTATCTACAACAAAATCATTTGATTTGAGCAAAAATAGATTCTACTACAAATAAAATCTAATCAAAAATACGTACTCTATACTTGCTCCAAATGTCAAAAAAATTTAAAATAAAATTGTTTTAATTTGACAAAAAACATTTTAAATTTATAAATGTACCACAGGGCTCTATTATTAGTTTTTTAATGTTCCCAAAACTTTCACAATTGTTGCAAATTTGATACAAAAATATTTATTTCATTGGTAAATTAGTCTCATTTGATCCAAAAACTATTTATTAAATTGTAACATACCACAGGGCTCCATAACTGGACTTAAGGATTCTAATTACCAAGCCTCTACAATTATTTAAAATTAACAAAAACTATCTTAAAGTAAGTTCATGACTCCAATTATAGTTACTAACCTCTTCAGGGACGAATTAATTTTGTAAATTTATAAGATTTTAAAAACATATTTTTTTAACATTTTCTTATAAAAATACAAACAGCGGTTGTCTATAAGCAGATATAAACTATCTGAGTAGAATAA